>CM060379.1:114956431-115556431 GCA_030545235.1 Helianthus tuberosus
ATATGATGGGGAAAAATGGCATGTGATTAGCATGTGCACCTTTGTTTAGATCTTTCAATTTTACCCCTCCTGGTAGTTACAAGGTTCTCATTATTTACAAAAATGTCACCGCATCATCTTAGCCACAAATCACAAAGATCCCGTGGCTGAAAATCGTTCTCACTGTTCTCACACTTCAAATCGTTCTCTCCTGATCCCGTTCATATATATATATATAGGGGACCGCTAAAATGAGAACCACCTCGAGTTGTAAGAACCGTGAGAACTACACCGTACAGGGCGAGGTGGACCAAATTTTTTTTTTCATAAACGTAGATGCGTATATTATAAACACATTTGTAAAAAAAGAAAATTCAAAAAAAAAATGTTGTGTGTATAGTTTTGAGCACCACAAGTTTGTGTTTACGGGTACCGTAAATTTAACCGGAAAATTTACGGTACCCGTAAACACAAACTTGTGGTGCTCAAAACTACACACACGATAAGTGACCGCTAAAATGAGAACCACCTCGAGTTGTAAGAACCGTGAGAACTACTTGATCCGGG
The DNA here is from genome assembly GCA_030545235.1 of Helianthus tuberosus. Taxonomy (NCBI): domain Eukaryota; kingdom Viridiplantae; phylum Streptophyta; class Magnoliopsida; order Asterales; family Asteraceae; genus Helianthus; species Helianthus tuberosus. The sequence continues at coordinate 114,956,978 of CM060379.1, forward strand.
GCGAGGTGGACCAATTTTTTTTTCATAAACGTAGATCCGTGTATTATAAACACATTTGTAAAAAAAAATTTCAAAAAAAATGTCGTGTGTGTAGTTTTGAGCACCACAAGTTTGTGTTTACGGGTACCGTAAATTTTCCGGTTAAATTTACGGTACCCGTAAACACAAACTTGTGGTGCTCAAAACTACACACGCGACATTTTTTTTTTGAATTTTTTTTACAAATGTGTTTATAATACACACATATACGTTTATGAAAAAAAAATTTGGTCCACCTCGCCCCGTACGGTGTAGTTGTCACGGTTCTTACAACTCGAGGTGGTTCTCATTTTAGCGGTCCCCTATATATATATATAGAGAGAGAGAGAGAGAGAGATAAAACCCACTTGAGTTATGAAAACTCAAGAAAACCTTATGTAACAATTTTTTTAGAATGTAAGTTACATGTTATCGAACATTTTAAGTCAACAAAAACCAAAAAGCGCTGAGTGTTTTTTTATAAATTTAAGTGTTTATATATGTATGTTAAAATCTGATTTTCAAAACTTTTTATAAAAAAACCCAGTCGGCGCTTTTCTTAAGTTTTCTTAACTTAAGTGAGATTCTTTCTATCACTCCCTTGTATATACATAGAGAGAGAGATATTTCAAATATTCAAACTAATATAAGATGCCAAAGAAAAGAATTATTTCTTATTTAACTACAAACAAAATATAACATTTTATTATTATTTGCTTTGCTCATTGGAGAGAGAGATATTTAAATATTCAAACTAATATAAGATGCCAAAGAAAAGAATTATTCCTTATTTAACTACAAATCAAAGTATAATATTGTATTATTCTTTGCTTTGCTCATTCGAGACCTATCAAATGAAGTTGTCCTGGCACACTATATAAAGAAGGTAATAACCACATTCAAAATCATATGTGTTCTATAACCTCCATCAATCACAATCACAAGGTATGCATTTAATTCTTCTTTACTTTGAAGTGTCTTTATCTTTTTAAACCTTCTAGATCTATCTCATTTCTTGTTAAGGTGTATGGTATCCAGGGCCGGTCCGGAGGGGGTGCAGGGTGGACGACGGCCCAAGACCCAAACTCCTCATGTGCCCGAACTTTTAAATATATATATATATATATATTGATTGTGTGTATATATGTTTTGTATAAAACTTTTAATCATGAAGTTTGACATTCTGGTCTACGTTCCACATTTAAAGATTTAGAAAGTATATTCAGGTACCAAGTTCGATTCTTACAAAAGTCCATTTAAGATCATATATTTTTCAAAGCATTTCATCATTTTTATTTTTCTCTACATCATATTTTCTTTTTTCTTATTGTCCTTTTTATTTTTCTCCATATTATATTTCCTTTTATCTTATTGTTTTTCTATTTTTTCCTAGTTTAATTTAAGTTATTTTATTTAGTTTAAAAGTGTTATCCATTATTAACTATTTTTTTATTATTTAAATTAAATTTAACTAAACAGTTATTAATAAATTTTGAAATGGTTTTCTCTTTTATTATACAAAACTAACGAAGAGAATATAAAATTCGGACATAATACGCCTAATGTTTTTGGGTTTTTTCTTTCATCGTTTATAGCGAGTGCATTTTCACCTGACACAACACACATGTTTGATTTCACTAGTTTATATATGTATTTAATTTTTTTTAATATAAAAGATATGTATATTTTTAGCGGCCCATTTTTTCATTTATTCTAATGTTTTCTACTATATAATGTATTAATTCAAATATATTTATCTTTTTTTTTTTTTCAAATTTAGGGTTTGAAATTTGAATGTTTATTCAAAAATCTTGTTGAAACTTTGATGTTTAATACTTTGAAGAGTTAAATGTCATTTTAGTCCATTTGGTTTGGGTCATTTTCTCAGTTTAGTCGTCCAAAAAGGTTTCACCGTTGCCATTTTAGTCTATTGGGTTAACTTCGTCCATTTTTTCTGTTAACGAGATGGGCAATTCGGTCATTTTATATAGCCGGCACTTCTAGTTAACATAATTACATATAAAATTACTGAATTGCCCCTCTCGTTAACAGAAAAAATGGATGATGTTAACCAGTGGACTAAAATGGCAACGGTGAAACCTTTTTGGAACTCACAGACGAAAAATGAAATCTTTGGACTAAACTGACAAAATGGACATAACCACAGGGACTAAAATGACATTTAACTCTACTTTAAATGCATGTTTAGACTTTGTTTAGTGTTAATTGTATTAGACTTTGATTATTTGAAAGATTTTGTTTAATGATCGAGAGTTTGGCTTCAAAAAATGCTAGGAGAACCATACTTTACGCTTAATAAGTAGGCTCGATCATTTTTGCTACACTATTTTTGTTAATTTGTTTATCTATTATTATAACAATTATCGTTATATTATGGGTTTTTAATTTTTATATATGTAATTGAATGACTAACAAGTTTATATTATATGGAGATTTGCGAATATGGCCCAAATTTTTTATTTCGTATAGAGCCAAAAATCTTTTTGTGATTTTCGAAGACGGCCCTAATGGTATCTTACAGTTATTTAACATCATATCATGGTATGTTGCAGTTAATTAACAACATCATATTGAAAGTGTGAGATATAAAAAGAATTATAATGGAGTTCAAAGAGGTACAACCAGTAGAGATCATCCAACACCAACATCCACTCATTCTTGAAGATTTGCAATTAATGTATCAAAACTATCAAGAAGATGATGACGATATTGATGACCAAGATTTGATCACAATGCAAAACTTTGACTGCAAATGTGATGTTTGTGGATATCGAATTGATTGGTACCATCGATATTACTACAAATGTAGTCAGTCATCATCATGTTCCTACTTGCTCCACAAAACCTGCGGAGAATTGTCCACAACCCTTCGATTTCCAGCACACCCTATCCATACTCTTTGCCTTAAAAAAAGTTCAAATTCTTGGAGTTGCCATAGTTGTCTTACAGAACATCTAGATGGTATTTGTTATCATTGTTCTACCTGTGAATATGAAATCGATCTACGTTGTGCAACATTTGCGGAGCAAACTATGATTCATCATCCTGGGCACCCACACCCACTGACCTCTGTTACCCTTGACCCCACTTTGAGCAAGTGTTATGCTTGTGGTAAAGAACATAAAGGGGTCTTTTATCATTGTAACACTTGTTTTTACTTCTCAATTCATGTTGACTGTGTTACCCTACCATTCAAGTTAAGTTCAGAGCGTCATACTCACATGCTCACTCTTTCATATTCTTTTACGATTATACCATATCATAGGAAGTGCAGGATTTGTGTAACGGATATTAGCGAAAGATACTGGTTATACAAATGCAGTAAATGTCGGTACTATGTCCATCTTGATTGCGCAACATCGAGGGGGGAGCCCTTCATGTCCATCTTCTCACATGGTAAATCTTACCGTCCATTTCTTCGTTGTCTTTCTTCATTTTATTAGAACTATAGATTAATAAAAAAAATACTTTACCATGTATTGTCATAGGAATAGGCAAAAGTGATACAAATTTTAAAGCTGATGATTATCCTAACCTTCTCCACTACCCACTCCCTGATGAATCCTACAACATCATACCACAGCACCACCTTCTTAGAGGGGATTATGGACACTTTGACCAAATTAAATCTAATAACATGCATCCCAGTCATGATCACCCATTACTCCTTATCAGCGCACCCGATACTCTTCACAATCCAATGGAGAGGATTAAGTTACTATGTAACGGATGTGTGAGACCGATTACAACAACGCCGTTTTATGGGTGCAACCAAGGATGCAACTTTAATCTCCACGAGTGGTGCACCAGACTACCAAGTGAGCTAGAAAACCATCCAGGCCACCCACAACACACGCTTCTTCTCTTTCACTCCCTACCTCGTAAATTAGTTTTTAGTGGGTTTGAGTGCAAGTTTTGTGGATTATGTTGCAATGGATTTGGATATGTTTGTTCCATATGTGACTATCGAGTTGATGTGCATTGTGGATTTATACCTGAAAGAATTATGCATGAAGCGCATCCGAATCACTTACTTTCAAGAGTAAAAGCATCATCAATCCAATCCACAAGCAGCACACTGGCATGTCACGCTTGTGGTATTACCATTAAGGGAGGTGAGTTTTGTTTTAGATGCGGTTTTTGTGATTTCTACCTGGATAACAGGTGCGCTTTGCATTTTCCCAAGACAATTAAGAACAGGTATGACAAGCACCCCCTAAAGCTAAGTTACTCCCCAATTGAGGACTACAAGAGCGACTACTTCTGTGAACTTTGTGAGGAGGAGCTTATTCCTGAAAACTGGTTCTATCACTGTCAACAGTGTGGCCAGTCAATACATTCAGCTTGTGCGCCGCTAATACTCCAGTCCGAACAAGATATTAATGATTCTCTCAATGACTGGAGAGGTGTTTATAAATTTATTAATATGAAGTTTGGGCGTTTAGTTACCTTCTGGAGTCACAAACATCCTATGTCATTAGTTGCGGGGACTAAAAGTGATATTCGTCGATGCTACTTTTGTGATGGTGAGCTGCAATCCTTATTAATCTTCAAGTGCTCTATATGTAAACTTGTTTTCACGTCAGTTGTGGCCCGAAAAACCCGGATGCAAGGTATGGTTTCTTTTTTGCTAGTCGTTATGCTAGAAGGCGCATAAAACCTAAAGAAGAACTCGAACATCATGAGACTGCAATTGTAACTTTCTATCCAAATGAAGTTATGAGACCCGTTACAGGGCACTGGAAAACGGTCAATGGACAGCCGTAATACATGTAATCATTTTTTTTATAATTATTTAGTACTCTATTCCAGTCTTTAAGAATACGTACTTATGTGTACCATAGCAAATGCTAACAACTTGTATATGAGATATCAAATATGTTTATAATAACATTTTTTTAATTTTAATATTTCTTTTCAAATTTTCATCTCGAAACTTAAACATAAGTTTTTATTCTATTATCGAAAAAGGTCCTTATATTTTACTAAAATATATTTTCTAAAATAAAAATGTTATGAATCGTCTGAAACTCGTTTCTCCATCGTCTTCTTGAGCCGGGTCAGGTTGAAACTCGAAGTAAAGTTATTAATGTTTATTTCCGCTGCACAATATTCTGTTTCGTACCAATGTACAACTTTAAAAAAAAGTTATTCTCAAAGTGAGTCGAATAAAAATAAAAAATGTGAATCCGAAAGCAAACCAGACTTGTGAAACGCTCGTAGGAACAATTTAAACTGTTTGGTTGTCACGTATGCTGTAACATGGCGGTGGTACCTTAGCGTGCCCAGTCGATGAAACTTATAAGGCACGTTGATACGGTTTGAGTGTTGGGTATGAATATGAATGACGAGGTGGGTTTTAACTGTTATCAGGACGTTCTAAAGACGAGAGTGTGAAGAGTAGTAGTGTGAGGAAAATGAGTAGTGCACAAATGCATGTGGTAAATTGTAGCGGTAGTTTGGTTTACATGTGTTTATGTGTAAAAGTAGTGTTTCACATGTGTTGGTTAATGTGGATCGGCAAGTGTGAGTTTATGTTATCTTGCCGCTTCTTTTTCTTTGTGTTCTAGCATCATGTACGGGGCAAATGCTAAGTGGGTCACTTTAACCTGTGAATACATATACCATTTGTTTAAGGAATAAGGTAAATTCCACAAAACGTGGGTGGTAATGAACGTGACGTATTTATAACTAGTCTTAGGCGCTCGTGTTGCTGTGAGGGTACGTAAAACGGTGCTACCAGCGTTGTAGAGGTAAAATCATGCTAGGTAACAATTAAACGACAACCAAAGCTGGGAAAAACGTAAAAGATAAATACTAACTTCTAACACCAATTGATTCATGTGACGTAAAACATAGACGAACTTGAATGTATATACCGATAGAGGTGTGCAAAAAACCGAAATAACCGAATCATAACTGAATTAACCGACAAAACCGAATCGAAAAAATCGATCCAAATAAAAAACAGGTGGGTCGGTTAATGATTTTTTGAAAACCTAAAGTAGGGGGTTGGTTATGGTTATCAATGTTTACATACCCACCATAACCAAACCGAACCGACATGTAGTAAAATCTATGTTGGATTTAGGACTTTTCAACACTTTTTTAAAATACTTGATGTTTTTGGTTGAACGTTTTTAGTAGTTATTGGATATTTCATATCGTTTTGGTTGAAATGGTTATATGAATTTGTGGAATATATCATATGTTTGAATATTTGGTAATAATCTGTATTGATATTATATATTATATGTATATTATACTATGTAATAATATATAGAAATATATAATAACAATTTATTTCATGTTAAAAAGATTGAGCTATTTTTAGCTAGGCCTAAATTAGCGGTTAACCACCCATAACCGACCTGTAACCTTGAAAACCGATTAACCATAACCACCATAACCGATCGGTTATGATTATGATTATCCATTAACTGACATCGCGGTTATGGTTATGGTTTTGGCTAATAACCGACCCAAACCGACTCACTTACACCCCTATATACCGGCACGTATTAGAAAGTCGGGGAGGTAAAAAAACATAAGGGACCAAATATGACCACCAAAAACAACGTACTAAGTACCAACCAAACGACGACCAAATACCGGAAAAATCATAATACAAAACTAATAAAAAATAAACTCATTTAAATTTTGAGGCAAAATTATAAAACGCAAATGTTTTATTACAAAAATAAAAAAAACCTTTACTATAAAAAAGAAAAAGGCCAATGCAAACCACAAAAAGACAAAAAAAAATCACTATTCCTCTAATGTTATGAACTAGTGGTGAATCCTCGCGTTGTGGGGTAGGTGTCGTAAAACTGTGCTAAGTATTAAGCAAATGACGACGACTAAAACTGAGCAAAATATTAAAACAAAAAACTTGAATTTGTACTGCCACGACGTAAAACACACATAAGGAAAAACACAAACTTATACCACGACCCAACGTAAAACGTAGACGAACTTAAATTTATATTGACACGACAACTTTCTTTCACGAATATTTTATTAACTTAAATTTGTCTTTAAAATATAAAGTATGAAATCTAGTTTTTAAATCATGAAATCTCTGAGTTTAAGAAAATTCATTGACATTGTTAATATTTTTTTTTAATTTACAATGTTGAACCTTGACATTTTATGTAACACTAAATGGCCTCTATGTTTAAAACGTTAAAATCTGACCGGCCATTTTAGATCACCTTGTTGATCAGTTCTGTTTATACATAATGGAAAACATATAAATAACATACCTGATTGCATCAGTAGAGGCCAGCAGAGAATCCAGAAGTAGAGGCAGCAACAGGTTTGACATGATTGTCAGCTTGGTCTGGTTCCTTCTTATGGTGCAATCTAATTATGGTGATAAATAAACCGATAAAGGGGAATCGATTAGGAGAGGAGGCGATTTGATGTTATGAGAGTAATTAGGTTATGTGTCTAACTCTAAAACCTCCACACAAGTCTCCTTATATATGCACCCAAGAGGAAACCCTAATTAGTTAATTAGGGTAATTAGGCCCATCAACAATTACAAACTAATTATTTAATAGGTTGTTATATATTTTGATCTATATAATGTAAATGATTATAATGGCTACTTGATTAAATATAACATAAAAATATATTTAATCTTACACACCTTTTGTTTTTACCTTTATCGCCACCGTCTAACTTCTCCAACTGTTCACCGTCGGCCCTCCACCGTCTCTTTTAGTCACAAAACCAAGCAAGGGGGTCCAGCGGTGATGATAGTTTCAAGATCCAATTAAAATTTCAGTGTACCATATTAAAAAAATTCAGATGGCCCGACCTATTGAAATCCATTTAAAATTTCAGTGTTGCCAAACAACAAAACCTGAATATTCACAGTGTAAGCTAAGTTCCCTTTGCTTCATGTGAAATCTGGATTTTGAAAGTTTTTCTAGATTAATTTGAGGAATCGGACAAATAAGGTAGAAAACAAAGAGGAAATATGATGTGGCCTTTTGAATCGGTGGGTTTCTCGGGACAAAAAGAAAACACAAAACATGAAAATTCAATAACGAAACTAAAGTGCATGAAGTCCCAAAATCTGAAACTGACCAATCAAACTCAGTACTGTAGCTAAGGCCGACGTGAAATGTTAAGTAAAAAGAAAAAAAAAAGCAATTGACTGTAGCTAAGGAGCTACGTGAATTGTTATATAGAGTAATAGTAATTTAGATGTTAGTAAAGAAAAAACAATCTGATATTTGAATGTTTGAATATAAACGGAATACAAAATTATGATCTATGAAATAATCAATACAATAAGTTGTTCAATATATGTGTTATTGTACCCGGTTTTTGAAGAACGGGTTTCATACCCGACCCGGAACCGGGTATGGATTTTTATGCTAGTGGGCTTACTTGAAACTGTGGGCCTTTGATTTGGATAAACATCAATCAGTAGTGCCCCTATGAAATCAAAGTCATGGTGTTTTTACCGGGATTCATGTTTTTTACTTGTAGAACATTGATCTTGCAATCTAATGGCTAAGATTAAATGTTACAAGAACCTTACAAGCACGTAATGAAAATAATTGTTGCAAGGGTAAGAAATTCTCTTTGTTCTCTTAGGATCTCTACGTTGTACATATAACTAGTAAGATAACCCGCGCTTCGCGGCGGGTTTCGATCGATATCGGTTAACTACAGGCACTTAGTATACCAATCAAAAGAAATATGTCTAAAAAATATCAACATGTGTTACATCGGATGATACTGTTGCGGCGCGATAAACTGCAGAAAAATATATGGAATCGTGGGAAAAAAAGTCACAAGGGTATATTCAGAATAAAAAGAAAATTTAAAAACAAACGTTAACAAATTAATTATAAACCTATGTGCAATACTAAGAAAGTGTAAATAAAATTAAAAAAAACTAAAATAAAAGAAGAGGTAGGAAAATGAAACAAAAATAGAAATGTTAAAAAAATTGCTAGAATTTAAGTTGGAAAACATTATGTATTAAAGTTTCTCTTTTTGGCCCCACTAATTAATTAGGAAAAGAAATTATTATGTATTAAGGTTTCTCTTGTTTAATGAAACTAGTAGGAAACCCGCGCGATGCAGCGGGGGCGACAATTTACAACGTCATACTCATATTCTCTTAGTTTATCTATCCTATCATGATATATTGTATAGTATGTTTTCTTATTCGTAGCATCAGTGTGGTCAATCTATGATATAGCAACTTTAACCGAATCGATTATACATAATATTCATAAATTTGAACTGTCACACCATACATTTTTAACGCTATATATAAACAAAGTTAGAGAACCATGTTACTTTTTTTTTCTTTTTTGCATTTCAAAAATATATAAAAAAAACACAAAGTTGAAAACTATGTTACAACATGCGTAATCAAACAATTGGCTTGGGCCAACAAAAGTTTAACGTAAGCTAAAAATTGATGTGGGTTAATTGGCTTGGGCCAACAAAAGTTGAACGTAGGCGAAAAATTGGCGTGGGTTAAATTTCTTTATAAAATCTCAACATCAATGGTTGGGTTTGAATTCATTGGCCCCTCCATTTATAAGGTAAGATTTAAAACAATGTTTTCTTTTTTTTATTTGGGATGCCCCTTTATAAAAGGTAAGACTTAAAATTTTTTTGCTTGTGTCAATACATGTTAATATTAATCTTATATGTTAACAATATATGTACTTTTTTTAATCTATAGCATATTTGAAAACTTTTTTGAGTTTGTTCTTTTTTTAATCTATATCTTAGTTGAAAACTATTTTGAGTTTGTTCTTGTAATCCGATACATTTGTTGTCTTAGTCTAATAGCTCCCCATATAATAACGCTACATATTGATTGTGTATTTTCATGTAAATTTGAGTTGCATATCCAACTCTATATCGCGATCGGGCGCCTTGTGACCAACCAAAGATGCTTTTTGTTTCAAATAACCTATGGCCTTCCGATATGTATGCTAGAATGAACAAGAAACAAAAATAAAATGAATTAACTGAAGGCAGCATGTTTTGTAGCTAACCATTTGCATTCTTATGCATATGACATCAAGCGAATGGTATCGAATTAGAGATTGTGTTGTGGTATCTTGTTTAACTAAAGTTGAACAAAACAAATTCGAATTGAAATTAAAGATGCACAAACCAGTTCATGATCCAGTTTGTAACCAAACCGCTATTATACTATCTGGTTCTAACTTTTAAGTTGAAACGTTTTTGAACTTTTGGTTTTTGTCGAGTCCAACTTGTAACAGTCCAATACAAGACCGAACCAAAATTAAAAAAAAATTATATATAATGGAACCAAGATCAGATCAGACCATACCATATGATATCAGTTAAGTCCGAAACTGGACCGGACCTGGCTAGAATAGAAGCAAACCAAAACACATATTAAAGCTATCTCAAACCATGGACCAAGAATTATTTCTGTTCATTTGCCGTTTTCAACATAATGGCTTAGTGTTGCACACCTCATATATAATTTGGAATATTAGAAAGAATGAATGAATTGTAAAAAACAAACAATAATTCAACCAAAAACAATCATAACCAATTATAACAAAGCAAAAATCTAATCATTTATGGCCATGTAATATTAAGGCAAAAGACCCCAGCAAAACACTTAAATTAGCAAAAGAGGGCTTATTACATATAGACACAGTGAAACTGTCAAACCAAACTTTGAGCACTTCTTATATTTTAATGTTTGTTAAAATAACCCTTTTATATATGTGTGATCTAACAAACAAACTTTGAGTACTTAATCAACCACAAGGACTTAATCGCATACAACATGAAAGTATGTAGAACTGTTTTTAGAAGTATCCCCAAAAAATAAAGATCCACATCATGGGCATTTCCTTTAAATTTTGTAATATTAAAACATAACCTAAGTAGGCATGTCCGCCTCTGTTAAAAATATACAATGAACACATCTCCTCAAGACCTCAATTTAATCAAGTATTAAAAAACAAGTGGCAGTGAGAGTAGTCAGTATTATTATTATTATGAGAATGATCAGATCTAATGTTTCAAAAGCAAGAAGCATATAACCATACCATGATCATGTGTTTCGAAACTAATTCCTAGTGCGTGTGCTTGTTGCTATGGCCATATAGATGCCCCACATGGTCAATAACTACCATCCATCACATACAGCAAAATATATCCCTACAACACAAATTGAAACAAAGTCTGTAACCATTCATATCATATGAAAGGAGTGTGTTTATTTAGCTTATACAAACTATATAAAACATCAGGTATGTTCAAAACCAAAAAAAAAAATTGATGTTCAAAACTATAGATCAGAAATACGTATAAAACAGTGTCTAGTTATTAAAAGTTTATCAATCTTGAAATTTTATATGAAAATGGTAAAACTTTGTACTTTTTAACACATTCTCGTCCTCAAGAACATCTTCATTCCCAGTTGCACCTGAGAATAGCCGTGACCCCAAAGTGATTGGTCAGCTTTTATGGTAGCGCGCTCATGTTTAAAGCTAAAATACTTATATTAAAAAAAACTGCAAGATGTTTCAGGTCAACCTGACCCGGCTAGTTGTGACTTGTACAAAAAGTAGATGTGCTAACCCCAACCCTCATATTGGATTGTTACCCAACCCACACCTTTTGATACAGAACTTATTGAAGTTATATCTCTCACTGTATATCAATATCTTCTACCTATATCCTTTGAAAAAACCATTTGTATATGAAGAATCCATAAACACCATTTAGTTTGCCATATAATGGTATCAAGACCTTTTCTCCAATCAATTTAACACTAACAAACAAAATTAGACATATCTTTGCAATAAGCAACATGAAACCTAACCTGTTGCTTGCTGCAGCGGACAGCTAGACTCAATGATGGCATGGTGGAATGACTTTCAATCAGTAAGGATCTGATCAAACCTTGTTTGGATCAACAGTATCAAGAGTAACTATAATTTTTTGCCGTGTCATCATCAACCGCACCACCAGAACGTATGATTCTCTATAATCACCGCCAAACACGCGTATAACTACTAACGAACATATCAAACAAAAATCACAAGCACAAAGAAAGTACTGCGCATATTAAAAAAACTGACTGATAACACTTTGGAACCGTTCTTGCATCATCATAGTGGCCCTTGACCTTGTGCATATGTCGGGAAGTAGGGTGTGATGGAACTTGTATATCCTCCCTATTCATTAAAATTCATTCAACAATTACAAGAATTAAACAGATTGAATAACAAATCTGAAACGTGAGTACAAAACCCTATCCAGTTTTAAGATACCCAGAGAAATTAAGCCTTTCTTTGTCATCATCTCGTTTCTCTTACCCGGGTCGAAACTAAATCAAGTTTTCGGGACATCCATTGCTTCAGTTGATATCTTCATATACCTGGATTTCAATTAAAAAACCACTTTAGTTATCAAATTTTGCAGGATACAAAAGGTCCATCTACTGACCTACACGATTCTTTGACCAAAGTAGATGAACTTCCATCAAATCATGAACAAAAGTTAGAAGAACTACATCATGCGCCTTTAATTAACACAAAATAAAGATGTTATTATCAACTTTATTCAAAAGATACAACACAGATTATGCTCAAAACTGCAAAATTATCATTGTTTCGCGTAAATTGGTCTTAATGAAACGTAAGGTCAAATTCAACATCGACTGAACGAATAAAATGTTATGAATCATTACCTCTGTTGTGTCAATAATTGATCGGAACAGAAATTGAGTTGTCGGATTTCGTTTGATCTGATTTTAGGGTTTCCAGAGGCTGGAAGGGATCTTCTTCAGGGAGAGCAAAGAAAGAGATAGGTGGGTTTGAATTTTTAAATGAGATTTAGGAGTTAGATGGGAAATATGCGTTGAATGGATCTCCTCTTTTAGCGTAGATTGAAGAAACTGATCAGATTCAAAATATGAGCGCCCATTTTTCTTCGCACTGATCCAATCAGGGGAAGAGCAAGTACTCAGCTTTAACCCTTCCTCTTTAGTAACATGTTAATTAAAAGTTGAGTATGTTTATTTTTCTTTTCTGTTGGGGTCGGTAACATTTCTCTTAGCTACCGGCTAAGACCTTGCGTCGTGGGGCGGTATGGCACCCCATAGCGCCGCCATGGCGCCGCCCACACCAAAACTCCGGGCGCTATGTTTCAAAAATGGGGGAGGGCGCGAGATTTTTCGCGGCGTTATTTTTGTTTAAAGTTTTTGGTTTATACATGTTTGGTCCCTGCAAATCGAAGATGAAGCAGTGTAGGTCCCTGCAAATCGGAGATGAAGACCTGCAAATCGGAGAGGAAGCATGATTCAGCCGGAGAAGAAGACCTGCAAATCGGAGAGGAAGCCGGAATTTCAAGTTGGTTGATGTTCACCATTTTTTCCGGTGAACTTGGTTGCCGGAGAAGAAGACCGAGAACAAGCCGGAATTTCAGCCGGAGAAGAAGCCGGAGAACAAGCCGGAATTTTTTCCGGTGAACTCTGTTTTTATTTATTTTGCAGCTTTTTTTTATTTATTTTCTGTTTTTATAAAAAATTAGAAATTAATAATTGAGTAATGATTAGACGGGGCTTTATGACTACGGGCTTAAAATGCATAAGGCCCCATAACGCCCCTTGCTGACGTGGCGCGCCACGTGTCGCATAACGCCCACAAAAGGGCGTTATGACTACGCATGGCCTAAGAGAGCCTTATTTTTTATGAATGATTTTTGCTTTGCTTGTCAGAAAAATAAAAATAATAGTTGTAATACTTTTAGAATTAAATCCTCTTTTCATGCTATCTTTGGTTTTTTTTTAAACAATTTAGTTTATAAGATACGTCAAGAATACGTAAAAAAAATTAAGTTTGTTGTGGATGGGTGAATTGTAACTAATTATCTATAATTTTGTTAAAACCTCATGGATTTAAATGTAACAAGTTTAGGGGCTAAAAAATAAATAGTGTTTAAAAGACCGAACTACCCTCATTTTAAGGGTCTTTCTATAAATAAAGGGGAGGAAAAATTCTTATTTTTTGGGTATCTTAAAATACCCCTCTCTCATGCATTATAATATAGTATAGATATAGATATAGATATAGATTATGTTAAATATCAAGGATTTAAATGTAATAGATTGAGGGACTAAAAAATAATTATGGATTAAAAGACCACTTTACCCTCGTTTTAGGGGTTTATTTATAAATAAGGGGGGAAGAAGTTCTTAACTTTTTGGAATCCCTCCCTCATGCATTATAATATAGTATAGATAATCAAAAGTTTTGTTTTAATGGAAAAAAATATAAATTCAAAATTGGCCTAAGATGATGGAGTTGAACCTGTGCTCTTTTGCAAGGGCTTGTAAGACCTTGCGTAGTGGGGCTCCATATACCGCCCAAAGCACCGATAGCGCCCCAAAAACGCCGGGAACACCAAAACCATCGGCGCTATGTTTCAAAAATGGGGGGAGGGCGCGAGATTTTTCGCGGCGTTATTTTGTTTAAAGCTTTTGGTTTATACATGTTTGGTCCCTGCAAATCGGAGAGGAAGCATGTTTGGTCCCTGCAAATCGGACCTGAAGACCGAGAACAAGCCGGAATTTCAGCCGGAGAAGAAGACCTGAAGCTGGAGAAGAAGGCCGGAGAAGAAGACCTGAAGCCGGAGAAGAAGGCCGGAGAAGAAGACCTGCAAATCGGAACTTGGTTGCCGGAGAAGAAGACTGTTGCCGGAGAACTTGGTCCCTGCATTTTTTTTTTCTAGTTTGGCCGGAGAAGAAGGCCGGAGAAGAAGCCGGAGAAGAAGGCCGGAGAAGAAGCCGGAGAAGAAGGCCGGAGAAGAAGCCGGAATTTCAGTGAGTAATGATTAGGCGGGGGCGTTATGACTACGGCCTCAAATTGCATAACGCCCCATAAAGCCCCTTGCTGACGTGTCACGCCACGTGTCGCATAACGCCCACAAAGGGGCGTTATGACTACGCATGGCCTAATAATTAAAACCTACCACTGCAGCACTAAGTTAATCATTAATATTTTTTGTTTTAAATGAATATACACGCTCGTTATGAAAAAAAAGAAGGTTAGTGGAGATGTGGCATGCCCTGATTGACTCTATGAGAAAGTTACTGTACATCTTCTTTGAAAACGTAAGGGTATACGGGGCACTCTTGGTGACCCTATGCGGTGACCCAAGTCCCCGCTCGGGAACACCGCCGCCATCAACGCGGGGACCGAATTCGGGGAGTAGGATCGGTATGTATTCACCGATGAGGGGATCGAGGTTAAACGGCTATATAGCCGTTATACATTTAAAAAAAAAATTCCTAACCCCTATAAATACTACCTCTTTAATCTTTTAATTTTTCAAACCCAAAACAACTCTCACCCATTCAACTCATCTAATTTTTTTAACCAATCTTTAAAAAAAATGGATTCCAAGTTTTCGTTTTTTTCTCCCCTGCCCGACTTTCCCGACGATGAAAATTCACCGTCAAGCGATAGTAGTTTAATTTTCTTCCAAAATCTCATCCAACAAGCGGAGCTACTAGACACGGCATCGTCTAGTAAAAAAAAATTGTCCGTCGATGATACAGCTTATAACGAGCTCATTGACGAAGAAACGCATTGGAGACTAAAACACGATCTCGTTGAGCATCTCGGACGTTTAGATCTACCTCACCTTGAAGTGAGTTCCGACGACGAGTAGTTTGTTTTTTTATTTTTCTAGTTTGAATGTAATTTTTATTTTTAATTTAATGAAATGTCTTTTATTAAATTTTATTAATATTTGTTTAATTTATAAACATGCATAATTACAACAAATAAAAAAAACAAAAAAATAAAAATAAAAAAGCAAGTCCCCTAAGAGATGAGTGCCGCCATCAAATTGAGGGTGTGAGGGGAGTTGACGTGGCAAGTGCTGGTTGGCCGTGCGTAAGAGAGGGGACTCCCCTAAGACCTTGCGTAGTGGGGCGGTATGGCACCCCATAGCGCCGCCATGGCGCCGCCCACACCAAAACTCCAGGCGCTATGTTTCAAAAATGGGGGAGGACGCGAGATTTTTCGCGGCGTTATTTTTGTTTAAAGTTTTTGGTTTATACATGTTTGGTCCCTGCAAATCGAAGATGAAGCAGTGTAGGTCCCTGCAAATCGGAGATGAAGACCTGCAAATCGGAGAGGAAGCATGATTCAGCCGGAGAAGAAGACCTGCAAATCGGAGAGGAAGCCGGAATTTCAAGTTGGTTGATGTTCACCATTTTTTCCGGTGAACTTGGTTGCCGGAGAAGAAGACCGAGAACAAGCCGGAATTTCAGCCGGAGAAGAAGCCGGAGAACAAGCCGGAATTTTTTCCGGTGAACTCTGTTTTTATTTATTTTGCAGTTTTTTTTTATTTATTTTCTGTTTTTATAAAAAATTAGAAATTAATAATTGAGTAATGATTAGACGGGGCTTTATGACTACGGGCTTAAAATGCATAAGGCCCCATAACGCCCCTTGCTGACGTGGCGCGCCACGTGTCGCATAACGCCCACAAAAGGGCGTTATGACTACGCATGGCCTAAGAGGGGAGTGCCCCTCTCACCCTTAGACCTTGCGTAGTGGGGCGGTATGGCACCCCATAGCGCCGCCATGGCGCCGCCCACACCAAAACTCCGGGCGCTATGTTTCAAAAATGGGGGAGGGCGCGAGATTTTTCGCGGCGTTATTTTTGTTTAAAGTTTTTGGTTTATACATGTTTGGTCCCTGCAAATCGAAGATGAAGCAGTGTAGGTCCCTGCAAATCGGAGATGAAGACCTGCAAATCGGAGAGGAAGCATGATTCAGCCGGAGAAGAAGACCTGCAAATCGGAGAGGAAGCCGGAATTTCAAGTTGGTTGATGTTCACCATTTTTTCCGGTGAACTTGGTTGCCGGAGAAGAAGACCGAGAACAAGCCGGAATTTCAGCCGGAGAAGAAGCCGGAGAACAAGCCGGAATTTTTTCCGGTGAACTCTGTTTTTATTTATTTTGCAGTTTTTTTTATTTATTTTCTGTTTTTATAAAAAATTAGAAATTAATAATTGAGTAATGATTAGACGGGGCTTTATGACTACGGGCTTAAAATGCATAAGGCCCCATAACGCCCCTTGCTGACGTGGCGCGCCACGTGTCGCATAACGCCCACAAAAGGGCGTTATGACTACGCATGGCCAAAGGATATAGAATGGTATGCATACAATGATTATTATTTCACTCTGAAATTAAAAAAAAAGTCATGAACAACTTAATTTGATTTTTTTCATTTATGTATGTAATCTACACCTGTAATGAAAAAAAGGCATAAAATTAAAGAAAACAAATGTCAAAATCATTTTGAATATTTTTTGTATGTACAACCTAAAATGTGTATGTAATAAAACATAGCATTTAGATATATAAACCTTTAATAAATGAAATTAAACGATTTATATTTTTTTTTACATAACTAGTGTTTCGTTACCACGTGCGTGCATATATACTAGTAGGGTGCCCGCGCGATGCGGCGGTGGCGACACTTTGGATTGCGGCACTCGTTGCTGGTAGTTTTCTTATTTGTATATGATAACATTATTGTGGTGGATATATGTCATAAGTGTTACACATGGGAGCCTAACACTTATAATGTCTTGCAATGTTCGATCAACTGCCTCTATCGCCTGACGTTTCGCCATCGATGCCTCATCCCATATATTTAACTTGGAGGACCTAATTAGTTGACTTATAATTCCTAAAATTTTGGGACATAGTTTACTATTTATCTACTAAATATCGTAAATTAGTATTAAATAATTCCTAAAATTTTGGGATATAGTTTACTATCTATCTACTAATATCGTAAATTAGTATTAAATAATTTATAAAATTTTGGAACATAGTTTATCTTCTATCTACTAAATATCAAAGTTTTGTTTTGTTATAAAAATTAATAATAAATAAAGTATAGAAAATTTGTTTTAAACATGTAAAGATTCGTTTGTTAATAAAAAATACTAAACAAATGACAAAAGTATATTAGTTCAATCGAGATGTAAATTATAAGTGCAATAAAATAACACAAAACATAAACTTCAAATATAAAATAAACTTTATTATTCATGGGATAGTCTAGATCAAACAAAAACAACTAAAAATGAAAAAAAACATAAAAACACTTGATATATTTCATCTAATTTCTCTTCTTTTTTGATCCGTTTTTCTTGTTTGTGCTCGAATCAGCAGTATCATCTAATTCATCTTCTTTCTCATCGTCCTCAGAATCATCTAAATTTATAATCTCGACCCATTTCCATTCAGAGAGTCTCTTAGATATTTTCTTTTGATTCTCGTACTTCCGATCCTTAAAAAACAAAAATTTAATAAAAAGGTTAAAAAATGATTAAATAAATTTTATAAAAAAAAAACAAATATTGAATATAAAAATTTTAAAAAGATTAAATAAATTTTAAAATTACCTCTTTACTAAATTGACGTTGAAGATTAGACTTGTATGGACTGAACATTGCACCATAAGAAATAATTTCAACACTATTATCACCATCATCCTACAATAAAACACCAAATAATAACATAACGAACTTGTTAATATGAAAGATTTTAAGCGAAAATATTACTTAAAAACTAACAAAAGCTTGTTCGACAACTGGGGTGTTTAAATTGGTGTGTTGAATCTGAAAAATCAAATAAGTTAGTATTCACATAAAAGTAAATAAAAGAAAACAATTATTCATTATTGCGATATAACAAAACTTATCATAGAACAGACCTTAGATTTTTCAATATCGCATGCTTGTTTTTTCGCATCAAGTGAATTCAGAACTGGCTCAATATTTTAAATCTGTTTAGCAATAGAAATGTAGAATTGTGAGTGTTTGCTATGTATTTATAGTAGTCCATTAGGGTTTAGTTTTAGATTGGTCATCCACTTATTTAGGAAGTTTGTTGTGAGTTTTAAGTTTTTAAAATAAGATGCACATATCCTGTTTAGTTTGTTGTGGCATGTTTAATAGGAAGTTTGTTGTGAGTTTTATCTATACTATATTAAACATGTCACAACAAACTGACTATGTACAAGTAAAATTAGGGAATATTTTAGTTTATTAATTTCGTTCAAAACAAAAAACTTAGGTAAAAAACAAATGTTAATGCATGGTAGCTAGGTAATGGTCAAAGCTGGCTTGGGTAAAAAAACAAATGTTGGCTTTAATCAATTGTACATTTACGCATCGGCTATTTGTACTTTATGAACGCACGGCGAAACTAAAAAAGACAACCATCGAAACGTTTAAAAAAATGTGGCGATCGTCATGGTACCTTTGGATTTTTTTAAAACATTACGGGTTGTAAGATATCGCAGGAATACATTAAAGAATTAAAGAGGGGGGAGTGTAACTAATTACCCATAATTATGTTAAATGTCAAGGATTTAAATGTAATAGATTGAGGGACTAAAAAATAATTATGGTTTAAAAGACCACTTTACCCTCATTCTAGGGGTTTATTTATAAATAATGGGGGAAAAAGTTCTTAACTTTTAGGAATCCTTCCCTCATGTATTATAATATAGTATAGATATAGAGAGAGAGTTGTGAGTTGTATTGTTAATTTTCTTGTTAAGGTTATTCAATTCAATTCAATTAAAATAAAGATTATAAAGCAACGAATTTGATGGAAAATATTTTAAGATGCCAACGAAATGTATTATTCTTTGAGTTAAGTATGATATTTTATTATTCTTTGCTTTGCTTTTAAGATGAAAAAGAAAAGTATTATTCTTTATTTAACTATGAGTAAAGTATGATATTTTATTATTCTTTGCTTTGCTCCTTGAACTGGACCAACAAATGAAGTTGATCATGATACACTATATAAAGAACTTTACAATCACATTCAAACTCACAACTTAATGTCTTATAATCTCCATCAATCACCAAGGTATGCATTCAATTCTTCTTTGTTTTCGAGTGTCACTGTTTAAGCATTCCAAATAGGGTTGTGAACGTTCAGTTGTGTTTGTGAACATTTGATACAATGTTCATGAACGTGTACGTTCGTTCATGTTTTTTTTGTTTACGTTGTTCTTGAAAGATTTTTGTACATTTATTTATTATATCTAAACATCTTATGTTCTTTAATTTATTACCCCCCATTATCCATTTCTAGCATACGTTGCATTCGCCGATTTTATTTGTTTTCGTGAGCACATTATTTTTTTAATGAACGAATACGAACAAAAAATCTTGTTCGGTAAGTATTCATTAACCATTCGTGAACACATTATTTCCTTAATGAATGAACATGAACAAGGCCTTGTTCGTGTTCCTTCGGTTCATTTATAGCCCTAATTCCCAATGTACCTCGTTTTTTTTTTTTTTTTTTTTTTTGTTAAGGTGTATTGTATTTTGTAGTTAATTAACATCATCATATCTGAAAGTGTGAGAAAGAAGAAGAATTATAATGGAGTTTATAGATGTACAAGCAGAAGAGATCATCCAACTCAAACATCCACTTATTCTCGAAGATTTGCAATCAATGTATCAAAACTATCAAGAAGATGATGAAGATGTTAACGACCATGATTTGATCACAATGCAAAAATTTGAGTGCAAATGTGATGTTTGTGGATATCGAATTGATTGGTACCATCGATATTACTACAGGTGTAGCCAATCATCATGTTCCTACTCGCTCCACAAATCATGCCGAGAATTGTCCACAACCCTTCGATTTCCAGCACACCCTATCCATACTATTCGCCTTAAAAAAAGTTCAAATTCTTGGAGTTGTCATAGTTGTCTTACAAAACATGTAAATGGTATCTGTTATCATTGTTCTACCTGTGATTATGAAATCGATCTACGTTGTGCAACATTTGCAGAGCAAACTTTGATTCATCATCCTGGGCACCCACACCCACTTACCTCTATTACCCTTGACCCCAGTTTGAGCAAGTGTTATGCTTGTGGTAAAGAACATAAAGGGGTCTTCTATCATTGTAACACTTGTTTTTACTTCTCGATCCACGTTGATTGTGTTACCCAACCATTCAAGTTAAGTTTTAAGCATCATGTTCACAAGCTCACTCTTTCATATTCTTTTACTGTTATACCAAGTCATAGCAAATGCAGGATTTGTGGAATGAGTCTTAGCAAACATTTTTGGCTATACAAATGCAGTAAATGTCGGTACTACATTCACCTTGATTGCGCAACATCGAGGGGGGAGCCCTTCATGCCCATCTTCTCACACGGTAAATCTTCACCGACTTCCTTTAGTTTCTTAGAAATATAATATGCTTATATTTGACTTTACCTTTGGCTGTTTCAATTCATTATCTTAGGAATAGGCACCAGTGATACCAATGTTAAAGCTGCTGATTATCCTAACTTTCTCCACTACCCACTCCCGAATGAATCCTACAACATCTTACAACACCACCTTCGTAGAGAAGATTATCGACATTTTGATCAAATTATATTTGATAAGGGGTTGTACACACATTCCCGTCATAATCACCCCTTACAGCTCATCAATGCACCTGATACAAGTATCTTAAGAACTCTTCACAACCCCATGATGAGGATTAAGTTACTATGTGTCACACCCCTATTTTCCACGTGGCACCGGTGGGGAGTATAGTGACGTAGTTGATATCATCATAGTCAAACAACACAATATTTAAATGCACAGCGGAAACAAAAGATAAATATATTACAAACCGATATAAAGTAATATCAAGTATTACAAACGGAATGTAAAGGATCCACAGGCGGATAAAAAAAATTAAATGAATCATTTGTTCAACAGACTTTAAGGCATCCCAAGCTTGCGAGACTTATTGTGGACGCTAGAAGACAGCCAGCCTATTACGAGTAGTACCTGCACTTAACCTTTTGGAAAATACGTCAGTTTACACTGGTAAATACAATTTAACTGACTCATTTTGAAAAGGTTTGAAAATTTGTTTGAATGCACGTGGCACAAAACATTTTATAACTTGGGATAATTATGTAATATAATCTTGTGAACGAATTACATGTTACTTGTGCGTTCAGTAGCCCGGATCTTGCCGGGTTAAAGATCAATAGACCCACCACAATATATAGAGTTATACACTGACAGGTGTACGCCTACAAGTACAGATAGCTTTTACTGGGCTCCTAAATCTGGAACGAAGGTTTTTAATAACCTATTAGATTTCTAACGGGTCTTTATTTAAGCCTAAGCTTAGACCGGTTAGTTTTAAGGACGATACGGTTCAAACGCACGATTAAGCGAAGACCGGATAGAATGTGATTTAGACCCGACAAGTTTGAAGACTTGTATAATATGGGTATACTAAATACATTCTGGATTTTGAGACAAAGATGATAAGGTTTGACCCGTTTCGGTCAATTTACGCAAACTCGTTACATAAACCGAGCCGAACGCGAAAAGGGCGTTACGGGTAACCATAAGAGTCATATGCAAGTTCCCTGAGATAATATGGCTTAAATATGTTATAATATCAGTAAGATATCTTCTATTATGCCCCAATTGAATTTAAACTCAACTTATGCCTCATAAGGGCATTTTGGTCATTTAAAAGATTATAAAAGAGTTTAATTTGAAATCTGAGTTATAGGTCTGATTTATATAGTAAATACACTTAATTTAACCTGTTATAACAGTAGGGTATGACCCATATGTGAAACTTATCATTTAAAACCAAACTATGCTCCTTAGGGTATTTTGGTAATTTCACAAGGGCTAAAAAGGTCAAAACTGGAAACCTGAGTTCAAAAACTTTTTACTTACTGTTATTATCTCAAAATATACTAAGAACATCAGTAGGTATCAACCTTATATGTTTAATATGGTTATAGTGTATACTATGCGTTAAAAACGCTTAAAAAGGCGATTTGGAGCCATTTCCGGGTTTTTAAAGGAAAGCTGATATTTTTATAATTCTAGAAGGCTCAAAATATTTTATTTAACAAATAAAATCAGTAGAAAAAGGTTTGGGGTCAAAATGATTTGTAAAACTCACTTTATGGCTTAAAAAGGGCAAAATCGGTATTACCCGAGTTAAACTTAAAGACCTATGTTATGCTCAGCCAAAAATTTAATAAAAATCTTTAAAAATCCCAAAATATTATATAACATCAGTGGGTAAAAAGTTTGATATCAAAAAGTGGGTTTAAATAGGCTATTTGCTTATTACGCCATTTAATTAACATAAAGCTTTCAAATTACGATAATGGGCATAACACTTAATCTAGACCTCAACCTGATATCAAATTTTAGGTGCAAGTTTATAAATCAGCAACAAATGTTTCTACTCTCTCACTTTTTCAAAAATCACGTTTTATAGTCAAAAGGGCATAATAGTCAACATTTAAGCATTAATCGGAAACATGCATGTGAACCGGATAAGTATTGAACCAAGTTGTATAAACTCAGAGAGTTATACTTATATGAAACCTGGTCCAAAATAAGCTCTAATGCAGATCTCAAACATGCACAAACGGGTCAGAACTGAAAGTCAAAGAACAAGTCAATTTATGCGACTTTCGGTTCCGATCCGGGTTTAAACTAAAAATTGTCGAGTTGAACATGTTGAGACATGTTCTTACATTAATTACCATGTTATTTTAATGATCAAACAGGTTGCATGTACCCTACATTGCTAATTATGCTTAAACTTGCAAATAATCATTCTGTTGACTTTTTAAAGTATGCTTTGACTCGACAATTAGCATAGTTAGAGTGGGAATCTGAAAATACCCTTTTAAGGGTTTGTTACCCACATAAATACCTACTTGTAGGTACTTTCAATTCGAGAAATGACTGAGCAAAATTTGTTTAATCTCAAAGTCAAACTTAAATTACGATGGTTTGACTTTTGATTAATTAACTAAGCTAGAACGAATTAGAAGAGGTTAGGAATACTTACAAGAGTCCTAATTAAGCTTAGAGAGCACTAGAAAGCCTGAGGTTGATCAGAGAACTTCAGAATTTAGAATGCAAGTGAAGTATCAAGTGAACTCATCACCTATTTATACTATTCGGGACTTCGTATGATCGCGACAAGTGTCGGGGAGTTGAGATCAGATCATGGCAAGTGTTGGGTGGTTTAAACATACTATGGGCAGCCCCTAGTATCAATCTTGTGGGTGTTGGAATCAAACTGAACATGAAAACAGCAAGAAACAGGCTGTTACTAGCTGTTTCTGCGTCTGATCAGGACACGCGGCCCGTGTAGGTAACTCAGCAATCTTACGCGGCCCGCCTGCAGGTCCACAACAGCAAAACAACTTTCTGAATTGGCAGATTCGGTCCCTGTTTGCATATAAACGTGTTTCTGACACATCCACGGTCCGTTAACCTCATTTCAAGGCTCCATTATGAGGCTCACATATAGGGGATATGAAACATGTTCAAAAACATGACGGATGTCGGTTCGGTTGGCCGTACGGTCACGTTGTTTGTCTATTTACGACGAAACACGAACGGACGCCAAAAACGAACCAAACGACGCGACGAAAGGAATTTTATCAAGGCGATCACTAAAATAAAATATTTTAGTGCTTACATAAATTTTTGGGTGTCCGAAGATAATCAGAATGTGAGATACGCGCGAAAATGCAAACTTGTGCACTTTTTGACACTTTTAGCCCCTGTATGACATAAAAGTTTATATTTGCGCACGAAACACCTCTAAACCTATTTCTAAGATATACGAAGGATAAATAGGGTATATTTAACTCATGGACATATTCCAGAATGTCTGTTATCATACGAATCGGCATACTTTTGCCGTTTGACGCAAGTAGTCCTTAAATTGCGCAAAGTAGCGCGAAATGCCGTTTAATGTTATCCAAGCCTTCCATGGCCCATATTTATCCTTCCCAAGCATATATTTAAATATTACTACGCTTCCGTTCGCTTAGATGGTCACCGAAAGGCGTAGATTCAAAAGTTGTCGCTTTAGGCCCCTCTATTGCGCAAACTTGCGCATTTCATCATTTAATAGCATTGAAGCCTTATCTAATCCATATTAGGCATTCTTGAAAGTATTATTAAACATCACGATGCTTCGGGTTCGCTAAAAGGTCATTCAGAGGTATAATTAAACATATTGACACTTTTAGCCCCTCTAACTTGCAAGGTTGCGCATAACTTTACTTACAGGCATAAAAACCTTAGATAGGCATTATTTGGCATTCCCGAGAATATAATTAAATATTATTAAGCTCCCGGTTTGTTAAAAGGTCACTCAGAGGTAAGAATTAACATGTTGACGCTTTTATTCTTTAACTGCGCAAACTTTCAATTAATTATGCAAACGGCTACACTTAATCATCAAGTGGCACATTTGTGAATATAAACATCGTAAGAACTTATTTTAAGTATGTTAACACTTCCAGTCCTTTCATAACCAAAGTTTTTGATTTTTCGAAAAAAAAAAATAAAACCCTAAATTTCAGTGTTTGACTTCATTCGGGTTTATTACACGTGTCAATATATCTTTGGACATGATTTTACGAGGTGTTACATCCTCACCCCCTTAAAAGAAATGTCGACCTCGAGATTTGCTAAAATGCTGGAAGTACTTTTTGTCACATAACGGACTTAACTTCTATAGCATATCTGGAGTCTCTCCAAGCTCCCAATTTGACCTTTATATAATAGGTTCATGTATCCTTTTTGAGGTTTCTTATCCTGTCGATTCGCATTCGATACAGGTTTATCATTATATCACAAGTCTGCCAACCGTTATGTGATAGTGCTTCTTGACTTATTGGTGAAAACACAGCCTTAAGTCATTAGTGTGCAATGTATTGCGAGCTCCGCCAAGCTCCTTAAATAGGTTGTAGCTTATAAGCTATTTGATCTTGATACATTCGATTTCCTTCGAATGATTCTATATATTCAGAGCTTAACTAGCCTGATAATTTTAATAAACTAGTACACCCTTCAGGGTGATATCTTTTGTTGAACCTTATTCCTTAACAAGAACTTAGGAGGGTTGCTATTCTCATTAATCTTTGATTTTCTGCCAAAACTGGAAACTTACAGATGCTCATGGATTTGTATGATCCTATTCGTTGTTTCCAAGGCAACTTTCAGATCCTGATGATTGGACGTACCAATCTTCTTTTTAACAATAGATATTCAATATTCCATCTAAGCAAGGTCTCCAAAGGAGCAGCCTTGATACTTATACATCAACTATTATAGAAAAGCTTATCTCAATGTGAAATGGTTATTCCAACCATTACTTAAAACTAATCTTAAGGGATAGTTAATCCTCACAGTTAGTCGAACAAATCGACGATCCTGGGCAGCTGATGGCAATTCTTAATTGTTGCCCTATCAAGGTTGCGGTAATCAATGCATACGCAGAATGAACCGTCTTTCTTAATTAACTACCAAATCCTCAGGATATTGAGTTAGACTATATGAATCCTCTATTTAAAACTTACTTAATCAGGGTTTCGATTCTTCCAATGATGGTACTAGCCGTCTTGGAGATTTCATAATATCACAACCCTAAATGGGATATAAATCTTAATTCTACCTGCCTCTCAGGAGGTAAACAGGGTAATCAAGATACAATGAGGTTACAGAGATTTTCCAAATCTCAGGCTCCAGTTTATCTGTCATATTCTGTGTCAGATAAGTGACACATTTATGTCACAAGTCCATGAATTCCTTTATCGGGAACATTTACTTTGGCAATTCCATTCTGGATATCTTCCTTGAATACCATTAGTTGACTTTAGTACCATATGACTATTAGAATATCCTTGCGGTTCCATGCATTAAACCTCCATACTGATCAGGCATGGAAGCAATCTATGGAACATATTAAGATACACCAATCCTCATGTGGCGCTTTTATCATACCATCTGGTATTCGCAATCGATAGAGATCAAAGAGATATAAACTATACATGCTGACGCACTTCTTCTAGAGAGGGTACTTCTAGAATTCCATGATTAGAGATTTCTAACAGGAACAGAAGAAATGGTTCTTATGATTTTGCCTGTAAGTTTTACCTTACACTTACTATCTGGGGTTCTTACGGGAAAGATTAAAAGTTTGCTAAGCTTATGGTTTTATGAGAGACTTAGCAATACCTGCACCCAAACGTAACTCCTAGCCATAAAATCACCATAATGGATTTATCTGGTGTCATTATTAATGTGAGCTGCCTCTAATCATACATCAGGAGGGCTAAACGCCTCCATTCTTAAACCTTTTAAACTTAGCTATAAAACCTTTGACAAATTGTAGGGCAATCTCGGCCTTGACTGGTTATTTCTTAATCTATAAAACGTGAGTAGTTGAGGTGGATTCATAATAAGCAGGCTTTGAAATCTTAATGTGCCCTCTTATTTCCGATGCTAAATCATAATATATATATAGTGCATTATGCTTAAATTCTAGGTTAACCGAATAAGGGCACTATTTCCATCAATGAACCAAGGTCTGCAGCACACTGCCGATAGTTTATAAATCTTATGGGGGAGTCGGAAAATTATTACTCAATCTTTTCCTATTCCGTGACGCGTATAATAGGTTTTCTAATAAGGTCCTTAAAACTTGGACCATCCCACATTGTATAAGAGGATCTTTCTTGTGGATTTCATTAATGTCCTCACTAATCAAGGGTATTACCAT
The DNA here is from genome assembly GCA_030545235.1 of Helianthus tuberosus. Classification (NCBI taxonomy): domain Eukaryota; kingdom Viridiplantae; phylum Streptophyta; class Magnoliopsida; order Asterales; family Asteraceae; genus Helianthus; species Helianthus tuberosus. The sequence goes on from CM060379.1 coordinate 114,984,706, forward strand.
CAAATGATTGTGATGTATACCTTACCATGTTTTTTCTAGTATAACCACTGATATACTTAATGGTTTCTACTTCATCCTTTCTAGTGTTTAGTCAACATAAGCAAGCCAAGAGTAACCAAAACATAGAGGTAAAATCTTGGATTCTAATACTTAGTCAACATAAGGAGGATAAGTAGGTGACTTATAGTAAGAAGTAAGGAAGTTATTGTACATGTGCTTATATTCAATCAAAATAGAAATTTCACAAACTAGGCACCTAGCTCCGTTGGCTAGGCGCGCGAAAGGGTGTGGCCTAGACCCAGGTTCGATTCCGGGGACGGCCGGTTCTACCATTTTTTTATGTTGTTTAATATTAATTAAACGCACGGATACATGTAGTTATGAGGGTTGTCTCATAAGGAGTCTTGATAACTACTTGTTTCTTATTATACACAATATGGGCTTGATTTTCAAGACAACCAATCGATTTTTATCACTATATTGAGTCCTTATACTTTAACGGAAACTAGGACATCGGACGAATGATTCCTAATAGATATAAAAACATCCATCTAATATTGCTGAAGTAGTCTCTGAGGTACTATCGACCAATTTTACTTTATACTTAACGCTTAGAGTTTTAACAGGCAGATTTAATGATTTACAAAATCTATTGTCTACGAAAGACTTATCTGAACCTGAATCAATAATACTCTAGCATGAGCGTTATTGATAAAGAAAGTACCTGTTGTGACATTGTCATCCTGAATAGCCTCTTGACCGTCCATTTGAGAGCTCCCAGCTTTGGTTTCCTTAGCCTCCCCAGGCTTCTTGGTTTTATTTGGGCAATTCGTCTTGATGTGCCCTATTTCATTGCAACCATAGCAGGTTGCGTCCTTTATGTCTTGGCACTCCAAGGTCTTGTGCCCTTTCTTGTTACAAATCCCACAAGGCCTAGCTTGTGACTCCAGAGTGCATTTCCTTTTAGTTGCCTTCTTTGGGCAGCGGTTAATTATGTGCCCCTTCTCGCCACAATCATAGCATGTGGCGTCCTTCAAGTTCTTGCACTCATGGGTCTTGTGATGCATCTCCTTGCAGATGACACATCCCCCGGTCTGCTCATAGAAACATTTTCCAAAATGCTTCTTCTTGCAGGTTTTACATTTGGGTTTTGCCTCCTTTGGTTTGGACTGGTTATAGTTCGAACCGGTCTTACCCTTTTTACAACATTTATTTGGGGTATCATCGCACTTTCGCTTATGATCCTTCAACACACGGTCCACAGCGTTGTTTACGGCTGTATCTATCATAGCCTGTAACTTGGTGCTTGTTAAGTTCAGTCTTGCATCATCATTCTGATCAACTAGAAGATTGTAAGCTTTAGAGGAGTCAGCCATGGTGAAGCTTTGAAGGCTACAAACCAAGTAGTAATAAATTGATTTAATTATATAGCGAATTGTCGAGCTTGATAATTTAGTAGCCATGGTGCGAATAAACCATATGGGCCAACAGATAGTATTTAATTTATTGGATTATGTTTTGCCTAAGTTTTTAAATAAACCATTCTTGGCGTTTAAACGGAATATAATCCTTCATATTTACTAGACAGGGGACATAAGTCACGACTGTCAATGTCATACTGACATCTTATATAGCACAACGGCTTGTTCCAAAGGACTTTTCGATGGCATAAATGCCTTGTCACTAGGGAAATTTTTAAAACATAATCAATGATTCCTTTGGGTCGGAAAATTTCATAATTCATTGTCTTGATAAGAAGTTATGAAATAAAACTATCGTTTTCATGTATGCATCCTTGCCCGTAGGTATACATCCCAGGTGGATGTTTAGATGTGTACATCATGCTCGACGTTTATTAGCCATGATTCCTATTGATTATATAGGCTAAATAAAGGGTTTGGAAGTTCCTAATATAAAGATGACAATCGTGATTTTATCGTATCACTGTTGTCGGGAGGGTTAACACGTTTTCAAGTGTTAATAAGGATCTGAATCTCTTTTAAACAGGTTTTACCATCTTAGCTAGGTCTTCAATGACATTCAATGCTAGGTCAAACCTTTTAAGATTCTCTTTTAATACATATACTTAACAGAAAAGGAATAATATTTATTTTATTCAGGATTTTTATCATAAATCCTAATTTATAAGTTAGTAATAGCACAAATGGCCTAGTCGAGTAGACAAGTTTAATTTATAAGTCATGACTTCTGAGAATCGAGGCATTATAATTTATCCTAGTTATAAAACATTACGGATATTAAGGTGGCACAAAGGCCTAGTCACATGGACACTTTTAAATTATAAGCTATGATTTCTGAGAATCAGAGCATGAAGGAACTCTGGCACAATAGGCCTAGTCACAAGGACATTTATAAATTATTAGCTAGGATTTCAGAGAATCAAAGCCTTGAGGTTTGAACCTAATTCATTACCTTTTTCTGACAGGGAGTCATAGCTACCACTGTATTTTGGCTCATGTAGAAATGAGCAAGGCCCGTAGGCACTATATTACCATGTATGGTTAAAATATGATCATCTTAATTGATGATGTAAACCCAGGATTCAGAGATCATTAAACTGGGTTAGGAATCTTTTGAAGAATCCTTAATAACGTGTGTGATTTCCAACGAATCACATCTGCCGGGAGTGTTAACATGTTTTCAGATGTTAACTGGGATACGAATCTTTTAAACAGGTCTTACCATTTTGGCCAGGTCTTTATAATGACACTCAGGCTAGGTTTCACTCTTAAGATTCTGTTAATATTTATCGCAGAACAATTTCTAAATTGAACTGTTAATAGGGATCTGAATCTAAATTGAGGAACTGCCATCTTGGCCGGTCTTAATATGACCCGAAGCTAGGTCTTGTCCTTTTAGATTTTGCCATTTTATTATAATGGTAGATCTTATAAAAAGAAATGTTATTTTAATTTATTTCATATATTATATTCATATATATTGAATAAATGGAATTTTGATAAAGCATTCCAATGATTTAAAAAAAAAGTACAGAATTGCCCTAAAAGGGACTTAAAAGAAATGATGTTGTCCCTGAAGGGACTGAAAGATAAGTATGCCCTTATAAGGACTTACTAAGGAAACGAACTTCAGCAAAAGGAGTTTCTTCTTCATTTTACTTCTGAATGTCTTCTCCTTGGTTGTACGTTAATCCTAGTCGCAACACGAAGCTCGGCCTTTCCTAGGCTTCAATGGGGAGAATTTCCACTACAGCTTCTTTGCTTGGCGACATATTAAAATATATAATTGAAAGTAATAATCCTCCGAATAGAGACGAGAGTATTCCTATGTTAAGTCTAGACTCAGAAAGTTAAGGAATGTGCTACTGTGTCATTGAGATTAAACACAAAAGGGATAGTGTTTAATTCACTCAATGTTGGCTCTGATACCAACCTGTCACACCCCTATTTTCCACGTGGCACCGGTGGGCCCGGTGGGGAGTATAGTGACGTAGTTGATATCATCATAGTCAAACAACACAATATTTAAATGCACAGCGGAAGCAAAAGATAAATATATTACAAACCGATATAAAGTAATATCAAGTATTACAAACGGAATGTAAAGGATCCACAGGCGGATAAAAAAATTAAATGAATCATTTGTTCAACAGACTTTAAGGCATCCCAAGCTTGCGAGACTTATTGTGGACGCTAGAAGACAGCCAGCCTATTACGAGTAGTACCTGCACTTAACCTTTTGGAAAATACGTCAGTTTACACTGGTAAATACAATTTAACTGACTCATTTTGAAAAGGTTTGAAAATTTGTTTGAATGCACGTGGCACAAAACATTTTATAACTTGGGATAATTATGTAATATAATCTTGTGAACGAATTACATGTTACTTGTGCGTTCAGTAGCCCGGATCTTGCCGGGTTAAAGATCAATAGACCCACCACAATATATAGAGTTATACACTGACAGGTGTACGCCTACACCCCGTGCTCAGGTCGTGGCCATCTCGTAAGATGATGCCGAGGATATCCGGGACATGGTCATTAACCCCCCAAAGGCTTTAAGTGAACAAGACTGTTTAAACGAGCCGATCAAATTATTCAATTAACCACCCAATCGATGTAAGAATTTGATGCTCGATCAAACGGTATTCTATATACCGTAACCCAAGCCCGTATAGGGAAAATAAGTTAAAAGTATTTACCTGAGCTAAATATAAATTCAATCCCAGCCGTATACCACCAAGCAAGTACAGATAGCTTTTACTGGGCTCCTAAATCTGGAACGAAGGTTTTTAATAACCTATTAGATTTCTAACGGGTCTTTATTTAAGCCTAAGCTTAGACCGGTTAGTTTTAAGGACGATACGGTTCAAACGCACGATTAAGCGAAGACCGGATAGAATGTGATTTAGACCCGACAAGTTTGAAGACTTGTATAATATGGGTATACTAAATACATTCTGGATTTTGAGACAAAGATGATAAGGTTTGACCCGTTTCGGTCAATTTACGCAAACTCGTTACATAAACCGAGCCGAACGCGAAAAGGGCGTTACGGGTAACCATAAGAGTCATATGCAAGTTCCCTGAGATAATATGGCTTAAATATGTTATAATATCAGTAAGATATCTTCTATTATGCCCCAATTGAATTTAAACTCAACTTATGCCTCATAAGGGCATTTTGGTCATTTAAAAGATTATAAAAGAGTTTAATTTGAAATCTGAGTTATAGGTCTGATTTATATAGTAAATACACTTAATTTAACCTGTTATAACAGTAGGGTATGACCCATATGTGAAACTTATCATTTAAAACCAAACTATGCTCCTTAGGGTATTTTGGTAATTTCACAAGGGCTAAAAAGGTCAAAACTGGAAACCTGAGTTCAAAAACTTTTTACTTACTGTTATTATCTCAAAATATACTAAGAACATCAGTAGGTATCAACCTTATATGTTTAATATGGTTATAGTGTATACTATGCGTTAAAAACGCTTAAAAAGGCGATTTGGAGCCATTTCCGGGTTTTTAAAGGAAAGCTGATATTTTTATAATTCTAGAAGGCTCAAAATATTTTATTTAACAAATAAAATCAGTAGAAAAAGGTTTGGGGTCAAAAGGATTTGTAAAACTCACTTTATGGCTTAAAAAGGGCAAAATCGGTATTACCCGAGTTAAACTTAAAGACCTATGTTATGCTCAGCCAAAAATTTAATAAAAATCTTTAAAAATCCCAAAATATTATATAACATCAGTGGGTAAAAAGTTTGATATCAAAAAGTGGGTTTAAATAGGCTATTTGCTAATTACGCCATTTAATTAACATGAAGCTTTCAAATTACGATAATGGGCATAACTCTTAATCTAGACCTCAAACTGATATCAAATTTTAGGTACAAGTTTATAAATCAGCAACAAATGTTTCTACTCTCTCACTTTTTCAAAAATCACGTTTTATAGTCAAAAGGGCATAATAGTCAACATTTAAGCATTAATCGGAAACATGCATGTGAACCGGATAAGTATTGAACCAAGTTGTATAAACTCAGAGAGTTATACTTATATGAAACCTGGTCCAAAATAAGCTCTAAGGCAGATCTCAAACATGCACAAACGGGTCAGAACTGAAAGTCAAAGAACAAGTCAATTTATGCGACTTTCGGTTCCGATCCGGGTTTAAACTAAAAATTGTCGAGTTGAACATGTTGAGACATGTTCTTACATTAATTACCATGTTATTTTAATGATCAAACAGGTTGCATGTACCCTACATTGCTAATTATGCTTAAACTTGCAAATAATCATTCTGTTGACTTTTTAAAGTATGCTTTGACTCGACAATTAGCATAGTTAGAGTGGGAATCTGAAAATACCCTTTTAAGGGTTTGTTACCCACATAAATACCTACTTGTAGGTACTTTCAATTCGAGAAATGACTGAGCAAAATTTGTTTAATCTCAAAGTCAAACTTAAATTACGATGGTTTGACTTTTGATTAATTAACTAAGCTAGAACGAATTAGAAAAGGTTAGGAATACTTACAAGAGTCCTAATTAAGCTTAGAGAGCACTAGAAAGCCTGAGGTTGATCAGAGAACTTCAGAATTTAGAATGCAAGTGAAGTATCAAGTGAACTCATCACCTATTTATACTATTCGGGACTTCGTATGATCGCGACAAGTGTCGGGGAGTTGAGATCAGATCATGGCAAGTGTTGGGTGGTTTAAACATACTATGGGCAGCCCCTAGTATCGATCTTGTGGGTGTTGGAATCAAACTGAACATGAAAACAGCAAGAAACAGGCTGTTACCAGCTGTTTCTGCGTCTGATCAGGCCACGCGGCCCGCGTAGGTAACTCAGCAATCTTACGCGGCCCGCCTGCAGGTCCACAACAGCAAAACAACTTTCTGAATTGGTAGATTCGGTCCCTGTTTGCATATAAACGTGTTTCTGACACATCCACGGTCCGTTAACCTCATTTCAAGGCTCCATTATGAGGCTCACATATAGGGGATATGAAACATGTTCAAAAACATGTCGGATGTCGGTTCGGTTGGCCGTACGGTCACGTTGTTTGTCTATTTACGACGAAACACGAACGGACGCCAAAAACGAACCAAACGACGCGACGAAAGGAATTTTATCAAGGCGATCACTAAAATAAAATATTTTAGTGCTTACATAAATTTTTGGGTGTCCGAAGATAATCAGAATGTGAGATACGCGCGAAAATGCAAACTTGTGCACTTTTTGACACTTTTAGCCCCTGTATGACATAAAAGTTTATATTTGCGCACGAAACACCTCTAAAACTATTTCTAAGCTATACGAAGGATAAATAGGGTATATTTAACTCATGGACATATTCCGGAATGTCTGTTATCATACGAATCGGCATACTTTTGCCGTTTGACGCAATTAGTCCTTAAATTGCGCAAAGTAGCGCGAAATGCCGTTTAATGTTATCCAAGCCTTCCATGGCCCATATTTATCCTTCCCAAGCATATATTTAAATATTACTATGCTCCCGTTCGCTTAGATGATCACCGAAAGGCGTAGATTCAAAAGTTGACGCTTTAGGCCCCTCTATTGCGCAAACTTGCGCATTTCACCATTTAATAGCATTGAAGCCTTATCTAATCCATATTAGGCATTCTTGAAAGTATTATTAAACATCACGATGCTTCGGGTTCGCTAAAAGGTCATTCAGAGGTATAATTAAACATATTGACACTTTTAGCCCCTCTAACTTGCAAGGTTGCGCGTAACTTTACTTATAGGCATAAAAACCTTAGATAGGCATTATTTGGCATTCCCGAGAATATAATTAAATATTATTAAGCTCCCGGTTTGTTAAAAGGTCACTCAGAGGTAAGAATTAACATGTTGACGCTTTTATTCTTTAACTGCGCAAACTTTCAATTAATTATGCAAACGGCTACACTTAATCATCAAGTGGCACATTTGTGAATATAAACATCGTAAGAACTTATTTTAAGTATGTTAACACTTCCAGTCCTTTCATAACCAAAGTTTTTGATTTTTCGAAAAAAAAATAAAACTCTAAATTTCAGTGTTTGACTTCATTCGGGTTTATTACACGTGTCAATACATCATTGGACGTGATTTTACGAGGTGTTACACTATGCAATGGATGTTTGAGTCCAATTACAACAACGCCGTTTTATATGTGCAATAAAGGTTGTCACTTTCATCTCCACGAGTGGTGCACAAGACTACCTAGTGAACTAGAAAACCATCCAGGCCACCCACGACACACACTTGTTCTCTTTCACTCTTATACTATAGATAATTATAAAGGGTTAGAATGCGAGATTTGTGGATTATGCTACAATGGATTTGGATACCATTGTACCAAATGCGACTATCAAGTTGACGTGAAGTGTGGACTTATTATGCCTGATAGAATTACACATGAAGCACATCCATATCACTTACTTTCAAGAGTAGATGTATCATCAATCCAACACATATTGTGTAATGCTTGTGGTTTTGAGTTTACACGTGGTCAGTTTGCTTTTAGATGTAATTCTTGTGATTTCTTCTGCCTGCATATTGGGTGCGCTTTGCATTTGCCCAGGACAATTAAGAACAAGTGTGACAGGCACCCCCTAGAGCTAAGTTACTTCCCAATTGAGAACCATAAGAGCGACTACTTCTGTGAAGTTTGTGAGAAGGAGCTTATTCCTGAAAGATGGTTCTATCATTGCAAAGAATGTGGGCAGTCAATACATTCTGCGTGTGCTTCATTGATACTCCAGTCCGAACAAGATGTTAATTCTTCTCCTGAGGAGCCGGAAGGTGTTTTTAAATTTCTTAATATGAAGTTTGGGGTTTTTGCTACCCTTTCTAGTCATCCACATCCCGTGTCATGTCATGTGGGGATTGAAGGTGACGGTTGTTGCAAGTTTTGTACAAGAAAATTGCAATCAGAATTGATCTTCAAGTGCCTTGAATGTAATTTTGCTATTCACGTCCGCTGTCCAGCGAGGAGCCGATTAGTGGGTGTTAATTTTCCACATTACAGACCTGATGAAGAGGATGAAAATGCCGCGGTAACTTTCTATCCTGGAAAAGTTACGAGACCCGTCACTGCATGAAACTGGGAAGCTGTCGATGGAAAGCTGTAAATATTGTAATTATTAGTTTTCTTATCTTATGGGTCACTGAATTGGTTTCTTTATATTACGTTTATCAATAATTAATTATATGAGGGATACTTCAGCAAATGCTTATATATGAAATATGCTTAGTTTGCCATTGATTTGTGATGACGTGCGTAGCACCCGTTTTATGGATACAATAATATTATATGAAATAATGAGTAAAATGCTAAGGGGCTCTTTGTTTACCTCTTAATGAGGCTCTATGGTTCAGACCTCTTACTGGTTCAGCACTTAATGGTTCACACTGTTTGTTTCACGAGCAGATGTCTGAATAGTTCAGACATTTGCCTCTGAATGGTTAAGATTTATACAGAGTCTGAATGTTTCAGACATCTAATCTGAATTGGTCAGATTACAAACAATCTGATATTTGAACTTTAGAATACAAACGAAATACAAAATTATGACCTATGAAATAATTGATACAATAAGTTGTTCAATATATGCATTATTGTACCCGGTTTTTAAAGAACCGGTTCAATACCCGACCCGACCCGGAACCGGGTATGGTTTTTTATGCTAGGAACCGGAATTGGTTCTTTCTATAACCAGATCTGGGTATTGAAAAAACCCGGTTTGTGCACCTCGAGAGTATAGATTTCTATGTAAAAAAATGTACTCGGATCCGGAACCGGGTTGTATCCGTACCCAGTTTTTTTTTGCCCGGAACCGGGTTTTCAGAATACCTGCAATACCTGTTCATGTTAATTGTTCATGTTTTTATTTTTACAGTTTCTTAATGAAATATTGTTCATGTTATTCATATATTGATGTTTATAGTTTTTTTTTTGGCAAAAAAAAAGGTTAGTTGAGTGAAAAAAACAATGTGAATAGTGATGCATGAAGGAGTTTGTCATGATTCATGAACATTACATTATTACATATATATGAATAGAAAGAGATGAGGAACAATGTTTTTATTTATTTTTTTAACATTGTTTTCTTTTCTAAGTTTTTTTTTTATTTTTTAATTGATCTAAACATATTTTTTTCATATAACTTATAAGATACGATCAAAGTACCAATTATTAAACAAGAAACCATAAAAAAGAATGTATACAGGCACCGATGTTGTTCGGTGCAGTAAGGTGTCGATACAGTATCAGGTTATCGAAAGCAAAAACAATAAAAATAACTACCGGCACCGATACAAATGTTGTTCAATCAGTTTCGATTGGGTTTGGTACGATAGCGGCACAAATATCCGTTTAAAAAAATAATTTATCATAATGTTGAAATAAAAAAAACATGAATTGAAATGCAAATGAGCCGAACCGATATCAACTGAACAACACAGGTACCGTATCGATATGTGTTTTTTTGTTTTCGATCGATGTATTGTTTTCCCTCTCAATTACTATAGCGAGTACAGGTACCATAACAAACCAAATTGATACCGACTTAATCCCCGCCGCGAAGCTCCCGAATATCACTAGTTATACATATTAATGGGGGGGGGGGGGATAGTGCACGGTCCTCCCAACTGCCGGAGTGATCTCACTCCGGGAGCCGCTACCCCGACCAAGCTAGCTCCGCGGTGACTTCCCCATGCCGAGTTCTTACCCTGGGCGACATATGCCACTTCCAAGACTCGAACCCGGTACCTCTGGGAAGAGGTGGGTGTCGGTGGCCAACTGGGCTACCCCAGTTGGTTTAGTTATACATATTAATTTGAATTCGTGATGAATAGTGTTTTCAATTTTTTAAACATTTTTTATAAGTTTTTTAATAAAAGATTATTTATCATTTAGTTTATTTTTTAGTAACTTACTCATGCTGGGTTTTTTTTAATCTAACTCTGTAGCTATACTTTTTAAACATTGTGATACAAATTTTCATTAAAATGGATATCGTGCCGCTATCATAACAAATAGAACCGGAACCGACGATCTATAGTATTTGCATATTTTTATTCAAAACAACGTATTTTTGTATTGTATTTATATGAGTACTGATAACAGTATTAAAAATGTATTTTTTATTGTAAACTATATGTGTCTCGATATGTAACGAATCTAATCAATTTCGACCAAATAACATTGTAAACTATACGAGTCTCGATATGTAACGAATGTAATCGATTTCGACCAAATAAAATCGGTACTGATATGGTGATATCGACAATATCTAAAACCGGTAATCGTTTTTAAGGTTTTTGATTGATGTATAAGATGCGACAATATCGCGACTTTATTTCTTTAGTTTTCTCTTTCAGTTACTATAGCGAGTATCGGTACCGAAATGAACTGAACGGAACTGATACTAACCGAGTTATCGCCGCATAGCGCGGGGGAAAACCAACTAGTATGAACGAACTATAAGTGGTGATGAACACTGATATGATGGTGGGCTTACTTGAAACTGTGGGCCTTTAGTTTGGATAAACATTGAAATTCATTTAGTTGCATTTAATTGGGCCACAATTGATTACTTTGGAAATTCTGAGCATCTCATTTTAATATTCTAACTTGGGTGACGAACGGGTGATGAACATCGATTTAACTTGGATTGTTAGAAACAAATGTAATAATTAATTATTGTATCATATTCAGAGATTGATGTTGTTGAAAAAAGAATGACTAAATCAAGTTGCCAAAAGCAAATATTAATTTTTCAATTCGTATATAAACCAAGTATATTAATTTCAAAAGTGAAAAAGATTTATATTATTTTCACAGCTTTTAATTCTGAAGCTCAAAACGTTTATATCTTTTTTACTAAATATGCAAATAATATATCGTTACAAACCAAATATATACCGACCGAACAACACGGTACCGATATTCATTTTTATAGTTTTCAACCGATGCAAAACACATGACGATTGCTTTGTCGAGTGTTGGGAGATCGTACTAGTACTGTAATGGACCGAACCGATGATGACCGAAAGCCTGCCGCGAAGTACGGGGTTTATCCCATTGGTTATAATTGAAAAGTGATGAGGTTCAGAAAAGAATAAGTTGAATCAACTAAAAATAAGACATAATTACTATAAAACCCAATTTCACCATTACTGCATTAGTGTGATAATTTGTTTGTTTTTGTAACCATGTATTCCTAGAATTCATTTTTTTTTTTAACGACCAACAAAACTTTATTATTAGATAAAGACTACCAGCTGGATGCTGGCTAAAACAAAACCCGCAAGAACAACCCGAAAAACAGAAACAACAAATCAAATTGCTAGAATTCATTTACTAACAGTTAAAGCTTTTTTTTTTTCAGGCAATTAACTTATTATATATTCACAGCAAAATCTTGTTATGTGCATTTGCCATTTAGTACCAAACTAGTAATATTGCCCGCGCGCGTTGCGGCGCGGGTACATCGCACATTTCGAATATCGTAAACATCGAATGAATTAGTTCAAATGTTATGTGTTGCGTGAACCACACAAAAACGTGTGTTTCGACGTATCCGATTAAACTTAATGTAACCCACATAAGCATTGCGATTGGATAAAAATGTAAAGTCAAGTAAAATAAATCGAATGTATACCGTACAATTATAACGTATTATAGGTGACTCGACTCATACATAGAAAACATAGCGGGTATAGAGGAAAAACATATACGTGTAACAAAAAGATATTAATTAGAGCTTTTAAAAAAGGAAAAAATCACAATTAAATTTCACTCGATTAAGAACAAAATTTACGAAGCAATTAACAATCATAAAATAAGTATAAAAACATATTATATTTTACGTGACTTGTTTTCCAAAAAATTTACGCCGAAATGTAGAATAACTCGAATTTAGACCGACAAGAACGTAAAAATACGCACGTAAAATGATTTTTTTAACGGAAAGGTATTATATTTAACCCCACTCGATTTTTATTAAAAATGTTTACGTCGAAACGTAGAAAACTCAAATTTATACCAAGATGTACGTTAAAATAGTTTTTTTAACGTAAAGGAACGATACGTAATATAGTTTAAAGAAAGTAGTTTAACATAAAAATTTATAATGAAATTCAAAAAGAAAAAAATATATTTGCAAACAACATGGATCGAACATAGATCCTTCCAACACTCAACCAAAGCAGACAACCAACTATTACAAATGTAAACTATATTACTTAGTGGTGGGCGGTGGAAAAAAAAGAAAAAAGAAAATTATTTGCAAACAACATGGATCGAACATAGGTCATTCCAACACTCAACCAAAGCACACAACCAACTATTATAGGAATACATTTGAGTGTGTAACAGAAATGTAAATTATATAACTTAGTAGTGGTCGGTGGCTTTTGCCACCGACTTTCTATTTTAAGAGAGTATAGAATAGAATATGGGTATTTTGAAATATCAAAAAATACGGAATATCTTGTATACTAAGTCGTATATAAATAGTTGTAATCCATATGAAAATTATATTTTTTTATACGCCGCCTCTGAATTATGGAATTAGAAGTTCCCTTGTCAAACATAGTTGTAATCCATATGAAAATTATATTTTTTTATATGCCGCCTCTGAATTATGGAATTAGAAGTTCCCTTGTCAAACATATGTTGCCATTATTAGTAATTAATGCAGATTTTTATTTTGTAAGATAATGTAGTGTTCGGTGATTTCTATTTTAAGAGAATAGAATATAATAAATAAATATATGTATAATCCAAGTTGTATCCAAAAAGAGAATTGGGCCAAAGACAAAAAGAGAATTGGGCCAAAGAAGGATACAAAGTGCGGCCCAGCCATCGAATTAAGAAGAAGAGCACGGTGAGCAAAAATGGCTATTACTTATTATAGGACAAATTGGTAATTTCGAGGGCTTTGTCGGTGGCCGTAGCCACCGACTTTGTACTTTAAGACTATAGGTAAATAAGTGGAAGTGAAAATAAACAAATGGGCCTAGATCCATGTGAAACAAATTCTACTATTCTGACAATGGCTTGGAACCTGCCCTGAAATCGGGTTCTTTTAGTACCCGGATCAGGTTTTCTTTTAATATCCGGCGTACGTTTTCTTTTCACAAAAGCTTCTTTCGCTGGATTTGAATTATGTAGAAAGTTCAAAATAATTTTTTTTTTTGAAAGGTAGAAAGTTCAAAACAAATGAATGAGAAAGCCTCTTTTTCAATCTTTTTTTTTTAATTCTGTATAAATAAAAGCCCCACTTTTTTGGGGTTGGGAAGAAAACCTTAACGAAAATAAATATTTAAAAGAATGGAAACCTTAAATAGATTGAAAAAAAGGAATAAGAAATGTTAGAAGAAAACCTGATCCGGGTACTGAAAAAATGGTTGAAATTTGTCTCGTGTGTACTAACAAAAAAAATAGTATTCTGAAAATAACAGAAAGAGATGTTTAACACATTTGTATGTGATATTGGAATATAAACTATACTTTTATATTATTATGTTATATTATAATCTTAGATATTAATGTAATTAATTATATCAAAATTAGGAGGAAAGTCAACCGGTATTGTAACCGTCATTCCTTACGGTTACGTCGGTTCAGTTTAAGGGTTATATATACCCATTCTCATGTAAACAATATTCTGTACTTTTGGTTGTATCCTATATTTATTCAATAAAACAGTTTCCTCCTTCGATCTCTGCATATCATATGATTGTAATGATCTTCGAATTATGTTCTTGATATCTAATATGTGGTATCAGAGCATCAGGAAACGATTCTAGGGATTTCGAAACGCTGCGCAAACCGGAATATCAAGAACAGTCAAGGAAAGAAAGACGATCCAACACAAGATTGTTGAAGAGGAACAATTCCAAACGCTAAATCAAATTTCGATCCAGGGAGGAACAGACACTAGTGAGCGATACCGAAGAACATCAGCAGCGAGCGATACCGGAAGAACAACCAGGCAGAGAAGAAGTCGATTAACATAGAAGATCTCTTTCTTAAGAAGAAGAAGAAGAAGAGAAGATACATGTCCAAGAATCAGGAGACGAATCAGATTCAAAGAGATCGAAGGAAGAGACAGGAAAACACGGTTATAAAATCAGTTTTATTGATCACTCCATATAGTAAAGAAATCAGATATGCCGGGAATTTAGATCAAACGATCAACCAAAAGTCAATCTATTAGAAAAGAATCAAGAATCAAGAATTTATGAAAACGACCCAGAACTTACAACATTGGTGTTGAAGAAGTAAGAATGAAACAGAGGAAATCATCGCAAAAAAATTAAAGAAGAAGATTGATTAAGAAACAGAGGAAGGAGAAAAGGAAAAGGAATTACGAAACGAAGAACATGGATTAGTTTGATTCATATATGACACCGAGTTCATACTCTCATATATGAATGGAGATAATACAAACGAAGCAAAGAATTGATCAATACTCTGTTTTAGTAATCGAAGAAGAAAAAGAACGACATATGCAGGACTTGATTAATACAAAGACGAGAAACAAGAGACGGTGATAGGCGGGGCCGAGATAGGGACAGATCTGATACCGAAAAGGTTTCTGATAGAAGAGATAGATACAGGAACAGAAGTGATGATGAAGATGGTAACGATAGGAGAAGAAGAGACAAGAATAGGGATAGGAGGAAAGGTGATGAATATGTTAATGATAAGGGCGGAGCTCGAAAAAACAAGTGATGACGAAGAGTATGATAACGAGACCAGAAGAGGTCGGAGCAGGGTTTTAAAGGGTGATGATGATTATCGTAATAGCAAGAGGATGATAGAGATTATATACATAAGGAAGAGAAGAAAGCGCGTGATTCCAAGTACTGAGACGTACCCAAAGCCAAACGTTTATGGGATGATAGTGTTAGGAAAAACAAATAATCGAGATGGAAGTCCGGTTTATGATGATCGTAGATATAAGGATGATAAAGATAGTAGAAGAGGCAAATAAGAGTGAAAACACATCATTTAAGAATGGAGCAATCAAACATATTCATCACAGCCTATGGATCGAAAAAAAAAAAAACAAAAGAACGAAGGCCTCAACTCAATCCTAAACTAGTTACATAAAAGTCTAGTTTAAGGGAGGGTATTGGAATATAAACTACACTTTTATATTATTATGTTATATTATAATCTTAGATATTAATGTAATTAATTATATCAAAATTAGGAGGAAAGTCAACCGGTATTGTAACCGTCATTCCTTACGGTTACGTCGGTTCAGTTTAAGGGTTATATATACCCATTCTCATGTAAACAATATTTTGTACTTTTTGGTTGTATCCTATATTTATTCAATAAAACAGTGTCCTCCTTCGATCTCTGCATATCATATGATTGTAATGATCTTCGAATTATGTTCTTGGTATCTAATATGTGATACTGTGTTGGGTTAAGGGTGGAAGAGGCACTCAAGGGTTATACTCTAGCTCCTTCCAATCACGTTGCCATGTCAATTTCACACCCAAAGTACTATAGAACCACAAAACACTAGCGGTGCCTAGGGACCTACCCACAAGTACCCTAAAACCATGGACGCCACTCTTTTACTCCACCCATCAATCACATACACCTTAAACATCCCAATTAACCCTTATACCTGTTCCGACAAAGGTTTGCAACTAGGCAAACTACCCGTGCATGGCTAGAGGATGGCAATGGTGTTGCCGCGTTGCAACAAACTTGCAACCCTCAACCCGTGTGGTGCCCCGACTCTTAAACGAGGGAAAGAATGTGTGGTATATGCCATATGGTTACATATAGCAGGAAGTAACCAAGTAAGTTGCCGTTTCTGTCGTTTCACCGCATAGCTTGCAGTCTTCAAGCTGATGCAATATTCCCCTTTTACGCAAGTTTTCTGTCGTGGGAAGTCTATCCAAGAGGAATCTCCAAGCTAAAATATTAGCCTTACTTGGAGCCCAGCTATTCCACTCGTGGCAGCTACTCGAATTCACTGAGTCTTCTTGCATCAAAATCTTTTTTATCCCAGCGACTGAAAATTCATCCTCTCCTTCAATATTCCAGCACCACACATCCTCTCCACTAGAGAACTGGTAGTTGTTTAGCAGCCCCATTTGCTAACTCAGTGTGGTATCCGTATGTTTAGTCTAGTTTATTTAGAATAGAATTAGTGCCTTGTATGGCAAGTAAGAATAACTATAAATAGGGATTAGGTTTATCTAACATTATATATCTTCAACATTCTTGCACATAACATCGACTCATCAATTTTTCTAACGATTTCATATATATGATTTGAACAATCTGAACAGCAATATTAATATTGAATATAAATGGTTGCTACTATAAATGGTTGATAACAATATTATCTAAAGTGTAATAAAATAATTATGAAATCTGATACTATTATAAAAGAAAAAGGCCCATATAATAAATAATGTAATAATTGTCCTTTTGGTAGGGCTGCAAACGAACCGAACGAACACGAACAAGACCTTGTTCGTGTTCGTTTGTTAAGAAATATATGTGTTCGCGAACCGTTCACGAACACTTATCGAACGAGATTTTGTGTTCGTGTTCGTTTGTTAAGGAAATGAACTTGTTTGTGTTCGTTTGTGTTTGTTTGTTAATTTTAGGCTACGAACAAAAATGAACATTGACGAACACAAATGAGCACAAAATAATGTTCATGAACACAAATGGAAACAAATGAACACAAACAATCGTTCATGAACAGAATATATAATACACTCACACTTATTAGATATTTAATTTGTCGGGATTTTGAAATATTTAAATAAATATAAAAACAAAAAACACTACTGAACCATCGAACACAAACGAACACGTTACTGAACGTTCACGAACATAAACGAACAAGCACGACCTCTGTTCATGTTTGTTCATTTAACTAAACGAACGAAATTTCTTGTTCATGTTCGTTTGTTTAATAAACAAACGAACACAAACGAACTTCCCACGGAATGGTTCACGAACTGTTCGCCGAACGTTTGGTTCGTTTGCAGCCTACCTTTTGGTGAGGTTTAAAGAAAATTTATAGTAGAATGTCAGGTAACAGACAGCAACTTGCGTCGCAACTCCCTTTTGAATAGCAAATCTAATCCTGCATCGCAACGCGATCGTTTAAAAGCACAAAAGTCAATTCAACTTTTGGTTGTGAAGATTTTTTTGCATCCCGACCCGAAAATTTTAACGTGTGATTGTGAGAAATTTTAACCACTGTAAAAACGGAACCTACAAAAAACAATCCGGATCCACCACTAGTCACCATTTATAAGAGTCACCAATTTTAACACCTTGGTATTACTAACACATTGGACCACATGACATTTGGTTAGAGTGTTACTTTATTCAAATTTGGTGGAACATCATTCTTAAATACAGAGCCAATTACTTGACTCCCATTAATGAAACTGAGAGTTTTATTTGACATTTTTTTAGCCACTGCTACTTAATGTTATTGAATGAATAGTCAAATACAAGCCACTACTACATATTATAAAATGACATACCAAGTTTACATAAATTAAACCCAACTTTACTACAATACTCATTATGGCTAAGTTAACAGAGATCTCTAAAGCCAACACAACTAGAAAAGACACTAATTCATGGGGTATGAGCATCCTGTTTTTCACGTTGGCTGTTATCGCAATAGCGGTGCTTGTGATCCAACTTGATACATTTGAGACTGTAGCATACCCGATGCACGAACTAGGAAAACCAATGGTTGTAGCCGCTACAAACAATGCAGCAAACCTTCCCGGTTTGGAAAAGATAGGGTCAGGTGAGTTGATTGGACCCGAGGACATCGCCTATGATCCAAAATCCGGTTATGTGTACACTGGCTGTGATGAGGGGTGGATCATGCGAGTCAAGTTGAATGACTCGGCGGTTGACACAGTAGTAGAGAATTGGGTTAACACGGGTGGTCGGCCTCTTGGGATCTCAATTGCAGATTCTGGTGATGTCTTTGTTGCTGATGCCTTTAAGGTTGGTTATTAACTTATATGAGTTCCAACACTCAGCCACTGCAAAAGACTTTAAGTAACATTTTTCAAAACTCCAAATAATAACATAATAATATGGTAGTACTAAAAAAATTAACAACAATAATAAAAGTTGTAAAAATGGTAACAATTATAATATATAACTTGATAAAAATAAAATTTTTGAGGAATCACAACTAAAAGGGGTAGCCATAAGAAACAAACACGAAACTAGCTATTTTTTACTACGTCGGGATTTTTTAATCATGTTTGGTTGTAGGGGCTGCTTAAAGTAAGTGTAGACGGCGAGTTAGAGGTATTGGCGGTTGAGGCTGAGGGGATGAAGTTAGGGTTCCCCGATGGTGTCGTTGTTGCGAAAAACGGTATGGTGTATTTCACTGATGGGTCATATAAGCATGGCTACTATGACTCGATGCCAAACCTTATGGAGGGTCGACCTGACGGTAGATTTTTGAGCTATGATCCTTTAACCAAACAAACACAAGTGATTGCTCGAGACCTTTACTTTGCTAACGGTGTAGAACTTTCGCCGAACCAAGACTTTGTTATCTATTGTGAGAGCTTCATGTAAGATAATAAAAAATCATAGTCTAATTATAAAAATAAAAATAAAAAATAAGGGCTAACATTGTAAAATGTGATTATGCCTTCTTATTTTTTTTCTATGAAAAAGTCCAGTCATCTAATTAATTTTTTTTTATATTAAAGTGTTTAGTCGCTAAATTTGTTATTGTACATTAAAATCCCTAAACTTGTTTAAAATGTGTGTAATTTTTTATCAAGTTCTTATGGATTGAATAATCAACAAGTCATTTAAGACAAGTTTAGGGACTTTAATACACATAAAAAAGTTTAGCAACTTAAAAGTTTAGCGACTTTAATATATGAAAAATGAGTTTGAACATTTTTTTTGTGAAAAAATATATATTGGTTTTTATGGATAATAACTCTTTGAGAATCAATGTATTAAACGAAACTTAATATCCCAGGATGAGGTGTCATAGATACTACTTAGAAGGAGAAAAAAAAGGGTCTATCGATGTTTTTGTCGACGGTTTACCTGGTTATCCAGACAACCTACGTTATGATGGAGAAGGGCACTACTGGTTGGCAATTGCATGGGTAAATTTTTATCATACGTATTCAAATTCTTATCTCAACTCTTTTTTTCTCTAAATGTTATGACGAATTTCGTGTTGATACAGGATTATTCAATTTCAACGCATATTACAATGTCATATCCTTTTGTGCGCAAGATTCTTGCATTTGGTCTTAAGCACCTACAAAAAATGCCCACTCTCATGAAATTTGGTGGAGTCATTGCACTTGATTTGGATGGAAAACCAATTGGCGGCTACTACGATGACACATGGACATACACAACATCGGGGCTCAAGATTGGTGAGCATTTGTACCTGGGAACCCTTGTAAGACCATACTTCTTGCGCCTTAATCTTACTCAAAACCCTCTTATCGGTGGAACGTTGTGAAGCAAATGTTACTAGTGTAAAATAATCTTTGGTTATGTCTGATGTGTACAATAATTACTTTTGTAATCAATCGTTTAATACAACTATTTCCCTTTTTATATGAATTGTTTATTCCAAACAATAATAAGACGTAAAATAAATAAAAAAAAAGTAATATAAAACAGAAAATCTAATGAACTTAGACTAAATTTAGCAACTAACAAATTGAAAAGTATAGATAAAAACAAAGTTAAATTTTCTCTGTTAACTCTTTTTTCATACAATATTGAGGGCATAAACCATACATTTCACACACACACAAAAATGAACTGACCTAGGGGCGGACCTATGTACATACAAGGGGCAACGCCCGCTACCGCTTGGCGCTCCGGCGTTAGTGTAAATTTTGGAAAAAATTGACGTTTTTTCGATTTCGTTACCGCTTATTTATAAAACGTTACCGCTACGAACGAATCGTAGATCCGCCACTGTACTGACCTAACGAAAAAAAAAGAACTGACCTATTTGAGACAATCCATTAATTTCAGAAGCTTTTTTTTTTTTTTTGCAATATCACAACCTTCTTTGTGCGCAATATTTAACGCCTACTCTCTTAAAATTTGGTGGAGTCATTCCTCTCGTTTTGAATGAAAAACCAATTATAGTCTACTACGATGACGCATGGACAACCTTCTACACTTATTATTACTAGCAGGAAACTGGTGCGTTGCAGCGGGATCATTAAACCGAACCAAAAATAGACGCTTTTGAATAAAATAAAATTGATTTGTTACGATATTTACCGAAGCAAAACCACGTAAAAAGGAAATAAAAAACCTTAAAAGGCTTACTTGTTCATCTATGTGATGACTTGTATATTATCACACACGTAACATATTAAATGGAGAGGTGTTAGGAAACTTTTTGTGTAAGTGTTGAAGAAAAATGATTAAGGAATTTGATCCTTCTATCAAATTTGGTGTTGCTAAAGTCAAAAGTCACACAGAAAGAATATACATGACTATTGGACAAGAGAAAGACAGAATTGACATCAAGAAGACCAGACAATCATCTACAACATAAGAAGAGATTGGATCACAAGAATATGATGATAAATCTGATAATTATCATCAAAATCTGATCAGGTCATCACAATTATTCAGACGAAGGGTAGGAAGAGAAAGTATGGAATGAAGTGGGAAGAATTTGTGAACCGGTGAAGCAGAAATTCTGCCCCATGCATGAAAAGGAGCAGATTGAAGAAAAGTTTCTTAATCTCTGGATGGAGGGAGCGAAAGTTCGAGAATATACAAAGACATTCTTCGAGTATTCTCGATTAGTACCATATCTGGTGAAACCATAATCAAATTTGATCCGACGTTATATTTGGGGCCTTGTTAGTGAAACAGCGTCACTACCAGTGGCATAAAACTCTTCACCATAATTGCTTTAAGTGATTTTGACCTATGCATTCACTTTGATCATGCAGTTAACGAAAAATTGCTCATAACTCCACCAAATACAAAAATCCCCGATGAACTCAAAGCTGAAGCAATAACAGGTTTGATCTTTGAAAACCCTGAATTATCTATCATATATAGGGACATCAATGAAGAAAGAGCAATGTTCAAACTTAGTGAGATATGCAAGTACTCAAGCAAGACTCTAAAAAAAAAGCGAACCTCCCACCCCTAAACCCGTGTTACCCGGGTTTCGAACTCGTGATCTAACCCTGTAGATAAATGCTTTGAGATTATTGGCTATCCGTCTTGGATGAAACCTCCAAGCAGTCAAGGGAAGAAAGTAGTTGCAAGTAATAATAGTACGGTTGAGTCTTCTGATAACTCTGTTAATACTTTGACTAGTAAATAAATTGCAAGGCTTCTTAGACTGAGTGTAGTGGGGCAACCTGTTGAGTGGGCGTCTTGCGACACGTGGCGCCACGTCACATAAGAGGATTTTGACCAAAAAAGGGGTAGTGGGGCAACCTTGCTGGGTGGGGCGTCTTGCGACACGTGGCAACAGTTATTTTGTCTTTTTTTATGTAAAAGATATAAAAAAAATCCTATTTTTTATAAAAGTATTGATCAAACTAAATAAAAACTAATACTTCAATAAAAAAAATTACTTCAACCAAAATAAAAAAATACATCAACTAAAAAAAAATTTACTTCAACCAAAATAAAAAAATACATCAACTAAAAATAAAATTACTTCACCCAAAATAAAAAAATACTTCAACTAAAAATAAAATTACTTCAACCAAAATAAAAAAATACTTCAACTAAAAAAAAAATTACTTCAACCAAAATAAAAAAAAATAAAAAAATTACTTCAACAAAGGTTATATTTTTCTCGAATTTCTTGCTTCATTTGCTCGGCTAAAGCGAGCTCGGCTCCGGTAAGGTTTGTCGTGTCGGTTGTTAATATTTGCAAATTTTGTTGAGTTGATAGAAGATTGGTATAAATTTTGATGAGTTTGAGAGAAAATTGTGGTAAAAATGTGTTTGATATGGGGTATTTTATAAAGGTTGGATTATTAAAAAAAAAATAATAATAAGCTTAGCCAACATAACCGTTGGCAACGGATATAAAGGTTTGAATTTGGGCGACGAGATTGAGACGGGCTGGAGGGGGTCGCCCCCCAAGTCGCCCCCGGGGGCGGTGTTCCAGGCGACTTGGGGCGACCTAGGGGTGGGAGTCGCCCCACTACACTCAGTCTTAGGCTATATGGTACGGTGACCATCCTCCCATGGATAAACCTAGTGGGCCTCCACAAAGCTGTAATAACCTGAACACATGGACGGGCCAAGGGCCCGCTAAAATAACCTGAACACCCCCTTCGTCCCCCTTTTTATCTCCCAAAACCTCAACCTCCGTTCCAAAAATCTTCAACAGTAATGGCGTCTTCTACCGCTCCGTTTCACGCCACTCCGTTCACCTCATCTCAAACCTCACCTAAAACCGTCTTCTTCGGCAATGGATTAACCAAATCCATCTCCTTTTCACACCAAAAATCCTTCGTAAAGTTGAAAACCACCAGAAGAAGTAGTCCGTTTAGAGTTGTGGCGGAGAAAGTCGTTGGAATAGATCTAGGAACGACGAACTCCGCCGTGGGAGCGATGGAGGGAGGGAAGCCGGTGATCGTGACGAACGCGGAGGGGCAGCGGACGACGCCGTCGGTAGTGGCGTACACGAAGAACGGGGACCGGTTGGTAGGGCAGATAGCGAAGAGGCAGGCGGTGGTGAATCCGGAGAACACGTTTTTTAGTGTGAAGCGGTTTATTGGGAGGAAGATGGCGGAGGTGAATGAGGAGTCGAAACAGGTGTCGTATACGGTGGTTAGGGATGACAATGGGAATGTGAAGATTGACTGTCCGGCTACTGGCAACCAGTTTGCAGCTGAAGAGATTTCTGCACAGGTACATTCACATTCAATTATGCTTTGTGTTATACAATTCGGTTTGTCTTTTCAGCTTGAATTATGCTGAATTGTTTAACTTATGGTTTTTCTTCATTTATATATAGGCAAAAGAACATGAACACATGACCTATTCGTTTATGTCACGTAAATGTTCTTTTGTGTTTGTATAAGTTTGTTCGTTTAAATAACAAACATGGTTTTAAGAAACGCTTAGAGGCGTGCGTCTCAAGGCACCTCGAGGCGAAACGGACAAAAAACGAGTTTGAGGCGCGCCTCATGGGGTTTTTATTGTATATGCGCCTCAGAGTGGCTGAGGCGCTAAAAAAGGCTGCGCCTCAGGTGCGCGGTGCGCCTTAGGGGATTTTGATATTTGTTTTTGATGTTTTTGACTTTTTTTTTGTCAATTTCAAGCATTTCATGTCTTTTTATGTGTGTTTTTGATGATTTTGATGAATCTGATGATGAAATTAGTTAGTATTATTATTTTTATAATATATATAATTTTATATGTATTTATTAATACCGCCTCGGCCTTACGCCTCGTGAGGCGAAGGGAAAGCGCCTCGAAACTCGTTTCCGTTCTTTTAGACCTTGATAAGAAACAATAGTAGTAACATTAAACAAAGGTTTGATGTTCTTACAGGTCTAATCACGTATGTACATGAAGTTCACTTCTAAATGTAAAAGATATGTTATTGCTTCTAAGTGAGGTTTAATGTGTTTTGGAGTGATTTGTACGTTTTGATTTTGATGGTTTGGAATTGAAATAGGTATTGAGAAAGCTTGTGGATGATGCTTCAAAGTTTCTTAACGAAAAGGTCACCAAAGCTGTCGTGACAGTTCCTGCTTACTTCAACGACTCTCAAAGAACCGCAACCAAGGATGCCGGTCGAATTGCTGGGCTGGAAGTGCTGCGAATCATCAACGAACCTACGGCTGCCTCACTAGCCTATGGTTTTGCAAAGAAGAACAATGAAACTATATTGGTTTTTGATCTTGGAGGTGGTACTTTTGATGTTTCAGGTGAGTGAATTGAGCTTAAGCGTCACGTTTCATGTTTCCCATCAAATAAAGTGTTGGTTGTATAAAGTTTATATCTCATTTGCAGTTCTTGAAGTTGGTGATGGAGTCTTCGAGGTTCTTTCTACTTCTGGAGATGCCCAACTAGGTGGTGACGATTTTGACAAGGTAGGCATCGTTAAGGCTCAAGTATTGTTGTAAAATTGTCTATGCAGTTAATGTGGTAGAAAATCGGATATCAGTCAAGGACCGATGTTTGAGATATCGGTAATCGCGGTGGGATATCATTAAATTTATTACCATGCAGAATTTATATATAGCAATTTAACGCCAGCAATTCAGTATACTCTCCTACCATTAACAAATTAACCTTTTGCATTGTAGTAGGTGGGAATTGATTAAGACTTAAAACACCTAACATTTAACACTAACAATTAACACTCAAAATGCTAATAGCAGCAATAAGAAGAAACATACTGATATCGGGAAAATTGTTGATGCATCGGTCAAATATCACCGATAATAATGGTACTGATATTCCGACCGATATTTGACATGGGGACCGATAACGGATAACCGTTATATCACCGATGTTAACTGCATAGAAAGTTGTACATATGAGATATTTGTTGTATAATTGGTGATCAATGAATTTGTGTAGAGGATTGTTGATTGGCTTGCTGCAAGCTTCAAGAAAGACGAGGGCATTGACCTACTAAAAGACAAGCAAGCTCTGCAACGGTTGACCGAAACTGCTGAAAAGGCGAAGATGGAACTTTCAACTCTGACACAAGCAAACATTAGGTACACGAATCAGTTTGAGATTCTGTGATTACGATACCACATTTCTATTTCATCG
This sequence comes from Helianthus tuberosus, assembly GCA_030545235.1. NCBI lineage: Eukaryota > Viridiplantae > Streptophyta > Magnoliopsida > Asterales > Asteraceae > Helianthus > Helianthus tuberosus. The sequence continues at coordinate 115,010,034 of CM060379.1, forward strand.
TTTTACTGACTCATAATATCTTTTTTCTGCTTAGTTTACCGTTCATTACAGCCACCGCAGACGGCCCTAAACATATTGACACTACCCTTACAAGGGCAAAGTTTGAGGAACTATGTTCAGACCTGCTGGATAGGTACATCTTTTAACACCGAAAAGTTTGTTGCTTCTGTTGTTTTAAAGAAAACAGGATAATGAGATCGTTGTGTTTTGGTTGTTGTTTTAGGCTTAAAAGACCAGTTGAGAATTCTCTGAGAGATGCCAAGCTGTCGTTCAAAGATTTAGACGAGGTGATCCTTGTTGGCGGCTCAACGCGTATTCCGGCCGTTCAGGAAGCTGTCAAGAGCCTTACTGGAAAGGAACCAAATGTTACCGTTAATCCAGATGAAGTGGTTGCTTTGGGAGCTGCAGTCCAGGTATAGAATTATATGTCGTAGACTATTTTTTACTGATTATGTACTCTTGTTAATGTCTCAAATCATTTGGGACATATTTTGATATTGCAAAAAAAACTCGGATTTGTTTTTGTTTAGTGTGTGGCTATAGATCGGGTTGGTTCGGTTATGGGTTAAAACTGAACCTATAACTGATGTTTTGTTACTTTAAAAACTCGGATTTGTTTTTGTTTGGTGTTCTGTTATGTTTCAGTCATTCGGTTTTTCTGTTTGCCCATGCATCAAATAATCGATATGTTATTGTTGTTGGTGTCTAGGCTGGTGTTGCTAATAGAGAAGTGAGTGACATTGTTCTTCTAGACGTAACATCGTTATCCATCGGTCTCGAAACTCTCGGCAGTGTGATGACGAAAATCATCCCAAGAAACACAACTATACCAACTTCAAAATCAGAGGTTTTCTCTACAGCTGCTGACGGGCAAACAAGTGTTGATATTAACGTCCTACAGGGTGAGAGAGAGTTCGTTAGAGACAACAAGTCTCTTGGTAGCTTCCGTCTTGACGGAATCCCGCCGGCCCCACGTGGGGTCCCGCAAGTCGAGGTTAAATTCGACATCGATGCAAACGGTATCCTGTCTGTCACCGCTATGGACAAGGGCACCGGAAAGAAGCAAGATATTACCATCACCGGTGCTAGCACGTTACCTAGTGATGAGGTATGTTTCATAACAATACTCGTATACTTATATGCATATTAAACAGGCTGGCAATGAAAATAGGGGTGTGAATTTCTGACACAACCCGAAAACACGACACAAACCTAACACGAAACTCGTGGGTTTGGGTTTAGTCTAAATGGGTTTGGGTCAGTTTCAGGCTGAACCCGCGAACCTGTTTGGATAAACGGGTCGGGTTTGGGTCAACACGTTCGGGTTGGCAGGTTGACCTGTCTAACCCATTTATTTTATAGTAATTTTTTTACAATATGTTTTATGTCATAAATTGAACTGGGTGTGTATTTTATGCCATAATTATAACTTAAAAGAGAAATTGACAAAAAGTTTCATAATTTAAATGTAATTGTATTATATACATTTATGTTTGTTTAGTAAATTTTAATTTTAATATATTAATTGCGAAAAAAAATGCAAAATAAAAAAAGTTTGGGTTAAACCAGTCGTGTTTGGGTCACAACCTGCGGATATTCGGGCTGTGTTCGGATACATCTTTTGAGTTCACGTTGGGTCAAACCCGCCGACCCGCAAACACGATCTGTTTAGCACCCCTAAATGAAAACATAACTAAAATCGTGTTGTATTGCTGATTACAGGTGGAGAGAATGGTTAACGAAGCCGAGAAGTTCGCTAAAGAAGACAAAGAAAAGCGAGATGCTATTGACACGAAGAACCAGGCGGATTCAGTCGTATACCAGACCGAGAAGCAGTTGAAGGAATTAGGAGACAAGGTTCCCGCACCTGTGAAAGAGAAGGTCGAGGCGAAACTCGGTGAGCTGAGGGAGGCTATAACCGGCGGGTCAACACAAACCATAAAAGACGCTATGGGCGCGCTTAACCAAGAGATGATGCAGCTCGGCCAGTCCCTTTACAACCAGCCGGGTGCACCGGGAACACCACCGGGTGCTGAGGCGTCGGGAGCTTCAGAGAAGGGACCTGAGGGACCGGAGGGTGATGTCATTGATATCGATTTCACCGACAGCAAGTGAGTTGTGTGATTCGGATAGTTTGATATTTTGGACACGTCATCTGTTTTGCCATTGATGAGCTTGAAAGAAGTATAGGATGATGTTAATAGTAGGTAGACTTGCAGCAAACTGAATGGTGAGAATGACCATGCCATGGTTTTTTTTTGGTGGAAATTAAATAATTATTATTTAGTAATTCATATTAGTTCCATATGGAAATAATGACACGTGGACCAATAAGATGAAAAAAAAAAGTATGTTTTATAATTTCACAACATATTCTTGTTCTGTCTATTGAAATTCACGGGAATTAACACTAGCATTCTATATTTAACTTAAAAATTTTATTTTACATATCACAATAGTCAAGTATATGAATTTTAGGGTCACGTTTAAATACATAGACCATAGTCTTCGAAAAAACTGAAGTCGTAGGATAGGTATCAAACGGACTCCGAGTTAACTCATTCAAACGACGTTGGAATCGTCCTGTAGAACCCTAAGATATAAATATAGTATTTATAAGTAAACTCAACTTAGCCTAGCATGACTATATTCTAAGTAAAAATATACTGAGTTCAGGCCCTCCACTACCATCCGGGTTCATCATATAAAACGCTTCCGAGTCACGACTCCCCACAACTCGCTCAAACCTCGCTCTCATATACAACAACTCCCCCTCATCGTTTCCCTTCCGACCGTCCTTCACGACCGGTATAACACCAGCACCGACCGAAACCGTCTGCACCGTGCTCAGCACGTGCCAGTCAGACGCGGAACAGGCCCGCGACTGCGCGTACCCATACTTCTTCCCATTACAATACATACTCCACATCGGCTCGAGAAACAACTTTGTTTTACCACCTCCCCCACGCGCCACACACTGCGCGTGAGGCTTTTGTTTCTCGCATTCCAACGCAATCCTAACTAACCCTGACGACATTTCTTTTACAAGTGCTGCTGTTGTAACCGCCAACTCCACAACCAATACGGGTTCGGATCTCGGGTCATACTGAACCGCAAAGCTGACGTGTCCTCTCCGGTTTCCGAATAACGTGCCGGTGACTTTTCGACCCGGAGACGGGGTTAGGGACAGTTGGGTGGGTAGGATTGTAGGGATTGATATTATGTTGATAATTGAACGAAAAAATATTGAGAAGCTGGAACGGGATCGGAACAAACGGGGAGCACAGCCGGTTTTGACGAGAGAGTTATCGTCAGCGGAGTAGGTTGAAGAGATGTAGTTTGATGGGATTATTGCGGTGGTGCTGTCGCAGCTACTGGTTCGGCGGAGAGGAAGAAGACGGTGTTGACGGTTCATGTTTGATTGATAAATGATGTGGACAGTAGAATTAGAGCGTGTGTGAGTTTCAGTGTTAAAAAAAAAGTGATTGAAGTAATGATGGTGTTAGGGGGGGAGGGGTCAATTTAAAGAGGATTTTGGTCATGCGTGATAGTAAGTGGTCTGCTTATGATTCCATTAATCCATTTTTTGATGCTGTCTTGTCTCTCTGTGTATGTTATTTTATTATATTTTAGGGTTTGTTTTATATTGTTGTGTTTACTAGTTATAATTTTTATTACGTTTAATTGTTTTATGTAGTTATTACGTCACCATTTCATGTGTTTGATAGATATTTTGAGAAAACAAGGATGATACATAGATATTTTGAGAAAACAAGGGTGATGGGGGTAGGTTTTTGGTGGTGGTGGATGTAATCTCATAAACTATATAGTTAGTTATATCTGACTTTAATATATATAAAAGTTATTTGCAAATTACAGAAGTTTGTATAGCTAAAGGTTATATATATGTTAATGTTATACATGTATGTTACGTAAAAAGTCATTTAGATAAAAATAAACTTTTAAATTGGATATTTTCATTCAAATATAAAAGTAATTGCACCATGAAAATTATACAAAGTCAAAACCAGTTGTCGGAAAGTCATTTCAAGCAGGTATAATCAATGTTTTAAAAACCGGTAAACACCGGCCGGTTATATCGATATTACCGTTTCCAGATGTAAATCCGATACGAAACACACAGGTAAATAAGTGAAACGGCATAAGGTTTGTACCGGAGGTAAAATCCGGTATACCGGTTTGAAACGTAATACCGGTACCGACACAGGGTTATTTTAGTTTGAGTTGATACTTATTTTCAATATATATGTTACTTATCTTATGTGATTTTTATAAGGTTTGACTGGAAGGTTTGACCAGCCAATGATTAAGTAGTTTGCTTTTTTTTTTTTTTTTAATGATTGGAAGGGACATTTTTGGGCATTATTCCCACTACGCCACTTTTGCAATAACGCCCCATGCTGACTGGACTGCCACGTGTCGGATAATGCCCCATGGTGGGGGCATTATTTTTCTTAACCACTACACATGGTCTAATAGACTTCCAAATTACTACAGTGAATACAAAATTAATAATCTTAAATTTAATAACAAAAAGTAAAAACAAGCATGCAAGCTGTAACACAACTGATATTTTGTTTGGTTATAAGCATATTAATGTTTGGATAAACAGATTCTACTTTTGAAGTTTTGATTATGAGTAAAGTAAACGGATAGTCCTCTGGTTTACCAAAATTTTGGATTTGGTCCATAGCTTTTTAAAATGACAAGGATGGTCTATGTGGTTTGTATTTTGTAATGCATAAGGTTCTAGAAGGTCCAAGTTAGGAACTAAATGCATTACAAAGGGCAAACCACATGGACCATCCATGTACTTTTGGAAAACTTGAGGACTAAACGCATTACAAAGAGCAAACCACATGGACCATTTGTGTACTTTTGAAAAGCTAGGGACCAAATCCAAAATTTTGGTAAACCACAGGGACCATGTATGTGCTTTGTGCTTTACTCTTTGATTATTTAGCAGTCAGATAATTAGTTCCGGATTAATAATTTGATACAAACCTCGATAAAACTAATTTATGTAAAGGTAAAACAAAAGATACATATTTACTAGTCGTTTTATTACCTTTTTTTAAACGGCAACAACTTCTATATAAAATATAGAACCCGGACCAGCAAGAAACTGAAAACCCGAAAAACAAACGAGCAATGGTTACACAATTACATCACGAATGTTGAAATCCAACCACCTATCCCAATTTAAAGCTTTAAATTTAGTTCTACAGGTGATCCAAAGAAAGGAATTCAACTTGATTTCTTCCACCACCTTTAAAACCGGGACGTTCCAACCTTCGAACTCCTTTGCGTTTCGAACTTTCCATATTTGCCAAAAAGTCGCCATGAAAATCACACTGACAAGTTTCTTCCATTCTTTAGAGCCCATCAAGTTTTGAAGCAAGTTCCATACCATAATAAAAGAGAAATCTTCTTGAGGAATTGGGATTTTTATCCACACTAGCACATGCCACCACACAGTATGGGTCAATAAGCAAGAAGCTAATACATGGTCCATGGATTCCTCCTTCTGCCCGCATCTCGCACACGTCGTGTCTACAAGCCGCACTCCCCTTAGCGATAGCTGAGTTTTGACCGGGATCCGGTTCAACGAGGCTCGCCATAAAAAGTAGTTTATTTTTAGGGGAGCCCAATTGTTCCACAGATGGGTTAATTATATGTGTTAATGCGTCAAATAATCATAACTTTTTAACAATACAAGCATGTGACTATATAATACTACCACTTCAAACAGCAAAAAAACACATATAGACATTATTTCTTGCAAACCATCTTTAAAAGTAGGGTGAGTAAATGTAGGTGGGGCATGTAATAACCTGTTAAAAGAAGGGTAAATTAAATAAATTAAAAGAATGACTAAATTATCCCTCTATCAACTTAATATTGTTAAAAGTATTAGTCATTTTGGATCGATTTAGCAACTTTTTTGAAACCTCAGTGGTTCCTATGAGAAAAAAACATTTTTTGGATGGATCTAGCAAATGTGAATGAACGCCAGGGACGATTTTAGCAATTTACTCTTGTTCTTATAATCATAACTTCATTAGGATATTTGTTCTTATAATCATAACTTCATTAGGACATAAATGAGTTTCCTTTTAATTTAATATAACTAGGGTTAAGACCCGCCCGCGTTGCGGCGCGGGTACATCGTAAACATTGAATGAATTAGTCCAAACGTTATATGATGCATTAACCATATGAAAACACACATTTCGACGTATCCAATTGAACTCAATGTAACATGTATAAGCATTGTGATTGGATCAAACGTAAAGTAAATGGAATTTATATCGAACAATCATAACGTATTATATGTGACCCAACTCATACATAGAAAACGTAACGGATATGAAGGAAAATATGCACATGTAATCGAAAGGGATTAATTAGAGCTTTCGGGAAAAAAAGGGAGAAAAAGAAACCATAATTTGACTTCACTCGGTTCGAAAAAACTTTACGAAACATACATAAAATAAACACGAAAACATATTATGTTTGACCTGAATCATTTCCCAAAAAAGTTTACGCCAAAACGTAGAACAACATGAATTTATACCAAAACGTACATAAAAATATGCATGTAAAAATAGTTTCTTTAAACGAAAACGTATTATATTTGACCTTACTCGTCTATAAAAAAAGTTTACATCGGAATGTAGAACAAATAATATTTATACATACCCGTACATAAAATATGCACGTAAAAATAGTTTTTAAGTAAAGGAAGTATAGGGGTAAACCGAAACAAAATATTAGTAAAAAAATTTAATAGGTAAAAACGTTCGTAAAACCGTGCCAAGTACCACCAATGCCACAGCGACATCGACTCTCAACATCGTAAAAATAAAATAGATAAAATGGTAAAAATTACACTGAATGAAAAGGAGACTAAAATCGTTGAACCACGCACACTCGTTACAGTGTCTAATGCGAAGAAATTAACCAGAAACGTTAAACGTACAAAATAATTAGGACCCGCCCGTTGCGGGGAAGTTTTCAAAAGGGAAAAACTGGACGCGTTGCGACGGGTCTGTCAAATATGAAAAAATAGAGCAAAAAAACGTTGAACCTCACATGCACGCTACGACATGTTAACTCGCAAAATTTATAACGAAACGTAAAACGAAAAACTTGCGAAAGATAAAAAGTATGAGGGACCAAAGTTGTAAATAATAAAGTGTTGTGTTAAATTACAAAAGATGAAAAAGTTTGAGTTAAAAGTAAAAATTTCAAATGGGTTAAAATGTAAAAGAAAAAACTTTAAGGTTGAAAATGAAAAATCAAGTTTTTTTTTTTTGAAAAAGTCCCAAAGCATGTAGTACAACTCATGATGCATAAAAAAACTTGCTAAGTTATATATGGAATAATTATAGATTTTCTTTAATTTATTTGTTCTTATAATCATAACTTCATTAGGATAAGAGAATAAATCAACTTGTCTTGATAGTGCAACATTTTTATAACTAATGAGTAATCAAATTTAACTATCTTTAAACACTTAGATATTAACTATTTAACTATTTTTAAACACTTATAAGTCATGTCGCCGCTAATACTTTTAGCGACGATTTTGGGTATCATTAGCCGCGACAAATATCGTCGCTAAAGCTCCAGTTTCTTGTAGTGTTAGTTTTCATGACACCCAAAATTGTGCTTACCACGTCCAAATATTGCTCCATCTCTCACAATAAGTCATAATTCGCTTTGTTCCTCTTTCTTCGTAACAGTTGAAGAGGGCTTAAGAACCTCAACCCTTGGATCAATGATGTGAGCGTTGTTACATCCACTAGCTAGCCATGTTCTAGTTACATAGACTCACTTTGGCTTTCAATACTTTGAAGCTATAGTAGATAACAAAAATCTCATATTACACTTAGCTTACCGATCCAACTCATGAGCATAACTCTAAACTTATAGGCTTCACATCATAAGTCTATACTTAGACCATCTGAAGTGGTGAGTGAAGATAATGCCCCTCCCTTGGGCATGATCCGTCATGTGGCCGCCTAGTCAACAAAGGGGAATTATGGGGCTTAAAGTTAGAACTGGTGTAATGGTATAATACCCCATTCCATGATTAACCAATTATTAATTTTTTTTTTATTTTTGTAAATTACATCAAATAATATTTCACTAAAACCACGTCTCTCTATTTTGATTGGCCAATTTCATTTGTACCCGGCGTTTTTTTAAACGCGCCAAAACGAAAGAAGCAAAAACCACTCCCGGGCGTAGTGGTGTGTGAACGTGTTTGGGCGTCTTTTTCTGGGTGCTCCAGGTCTAAACCACCCCACTACGGGTGTTCTTAGCATGTTATGGGAACTCTTGAAGTCATCTATTAAAACAATAGACTCCATGCACAACATCAATATAATTGTAACATAATAATGTCTCAACCTCAACCATCTTGTCCAAGCTTGCCATTGTAAAACTATAGGCATGCATTAGTGCAATAATAATTGTAAATTGAAGACGGTTCCAAACTGGTATTTAATATTAAACTTTGGTCGCCTAACAATGTCCACGTGGAATTTATTGTGACCATTACCATATTAATATAACTCTTGTTTGCTTATGTCACGTTGTCTCTACTACATTTTAATTTGTTATCCACAATCAAATAATTTAACGCACATGTACGTGGACCTATTCCTATTAATTATTTACTTATATGATATTTACGTCTTAATTTGATATATATTGTTTATCGAAGAGTTTGGAATGTGTCAAAGCAACATTAAGGTTTGGCTTATGTTGATATTATGATTTGGCTTATATTAGAACAAAATTTGAAAATTTATGTATGGTTCATGCGTTAAAATGACTACAAATATTACTTTGAAACAAAAGTAGATATATACGTTTTTATTTAACTGATCGACTTTTTCTTTTTCTTATTCTTTTTTTAATTAATATAAATATTATAGGGGTTGAAAACACGACATATTAGTACAAGATTGATATATTTGGCTTGATTAGTGAGTTTAAAAGTCAAAACCTATGATAATTACTTAAACATGAGTCAAATGATTAATCATGGTTGCCTTCACCATTGACATACTTGAGGTATTGTTATGAATAGTGACGGATCCAGAAATTTATAATAATTCAAAGTCAAAATTTTCGGGCCAGTTCAAATCGGGTCGAATCATATAATAAAAGCCAGTGTTATCAGTGGCAAATACAACTTTTTTTGTACGGTACACACAATTAATACAGATCGTCTAAAAACTATTTGCCACTTGGTTGGTACGGTCCTTTTAACCAATGTTTCAAACAAAATAATTAATTATTTTGTGGGTAAAAATTATCCAAGCCGAACACGAGCTCGCCGAAGCTCAACATCTGCTTATTTAGCTTAAGAGACAAATCAAGTGTGACTAGCGAGTAGATAAATGATTAATAATGAGTGCATAAGAACCGGGCGCTCATGAATTATTAGGGTCTGACTCGCTAAAATAATCTAAGCAAACAAGCTTGAACTTATTGTGGAGCTAGCTTCATTAAATAAATTAGCTAGTATTAAGATAGCTAACAAACTAATTAAATAAATTACATGAAAAAACAAATGACATAAAAATATAGCACAATAAATTACATGAAAAATTAAATGACAGAGAAAATATATCACGCAAAAGGAAGCTAGCTTAAGTGTGTGATGCTAATTAAAGGGTGTATATTTGACTAACTTAACATTAAGAGAATAATAAATAAGAGAAAAGATCAAATAGGAAGTTTCTTTTGGCTATGAAGTGTAGGAAGCAATAGGATTAGGACATGTGGCAACATTTAAAATAAAGAAAAATGATATTTTAGTCAATCCAACCATTTCTTCTTCTTTTTCAAAACCCAGTAACTTCAAAACCCACCATTTTCAAAACCCACCATCTTCAACCATTTATTCACTTTCTATTTCAATAATCACTACATTATAGTGCGATTTTCATCACCAATCAATGATTCAAACACCCGATCAACGTGTTCTTCAGCTTTTTTAAAGAAAACTCAGTTTAATTTCATACAAATCTCGTTTTTTCCAGTGATTTTGAAGATAATCACTCGATCCGTTCGATTCGAGCGCTGATAAGTGTTTCAATCATTCAAAATTCGTCAATTGTTGAAGAAATCACTTCGATCCATGTAAGAAATTCTTTAATTTCATTTTTATGATCTGGGTTTTTGATTTAGTCATTGCGTTTTACGATCTTGGCGGGGGTCCGGGGGCAGCGCCCCTGGTAGCGGAGTCCCAGGGGCGGCAGCCCCTGGCGGGGTCCAAGGGGCAGAGAACACTTTCTTTTGTTTTTTAGGCAATTGCGTTTTAGAATGAGTCATTTTTAAGTGTTTTCTAGCCATTACGTTTTACAAATAAGACATTTTTTTGTGTTTTTGTTGCATTGCATTTTAGCTAAAACATTTTTTTATGTGTTTTCAGTCCATTGCATTTTAGAAAACAGACATTTTAAGTGTTTTCTGGCCATTGCGTTTTAGAAATAAGACATTTGTATGTGTTTTTGGTGCATTGCGTTTTAGGTAAAACACATTTTTATGTGTTTTTAATCCATTGCGTTTTAGAAAGTACATTTTCTTTTGAGTTTTTAGGCTATTGCGTTTTAGAAATAAGACATTTCTTTGTGTTTTCTAACCATTGCGTTTTACAAATAAGACATTTCTTTGTGTTTTTTGTGCATTACGATTTAGAAAAATGTCATTTTTTAGGTTTTTTTTTCATTGTGTTTTACGTAACTGGGGGTTTTTCTATTGCATTTTACGCAACTGGGTTTTTAAATTTTTTTTTGAAAATATAGCAATGGTATACTCGTTTTAAAGATAAAAAAACGCTCGTTTTTTTGTGCAATTTTTATAAAAAAACAATGTCGTATGAAAGAGTTATTAACGTTTAAAAAATGGGGGGAATTGGAGGAGAGAGAAACTATTGCCTTGCATTGACTAGAATACCCCTAAACAAACTCACGCGTCTTTTTTTCTTCCCTTCAATTTCCATCATTTAATCTTAGCTCTTGATTAACTAAATGGATGGTCAAGATCACTTCCTAGCCTTCTTAGCCAAATAAACTTCCTATTGTATCTCCACCCTAATAAATAATAACAATAATTTGCATCTTCAAAATTTTTTATTACAAGTTACACAATATTCATTGGTGTCATGTGAACCTTATGTGGCTCCGCCATCCATCACGGCTACTATAAGACTGGACGTTGTGGGTTCACGATGTCACATATGATGTTGGCGATAGTTAACCCATGCCAACTAGTTAACGACGACTTTCAATAGGAATAGAATAGAATAGTGAATTCGTTAACCCATTAACTTTTAACTATGATAATGAAAATGATGGTGGGGCACATGGATGTGGGAACCAATCATATGTCACCTTTTATTTATTTTTATTGATAGTGGGTGTTTAGTTAACCCACAACACATAGTTAACAAATACTTAGTTAATGGTCAACAGTGGCGGAACTAGAACATTAACTCAGGGGTATCCAAAAAAAAAAAAAATTCACCGTGCAATCATACAATATTAAAAAAAGTAAAACAAATACCTAACAGATTTGCCCTATTCTTTTTTCATAGCTTGAAATCATTCCATCACATCGTCGTCTTTTACTTCATGTAAAATATCATTTTCGACCGTACAAACCATAGCATTGTTCATAAATTCCGGGCTCATTCGATACCCACCCCTTGGGCGCCAAAGGGGGGGGGGGGGGGGCATGGAGAGGGCTCCATTGCAGTAACGAGCGCTAAAGGGGGGGGGGGGGGGTTGCAGGTTTATTATTATTATTATTATTTGTATTATGTTTAATATGGGGTTTTAAAGGTGATTTAAACCATTGCATGCATGTTAAAAATAGTGACTTTAAACTATTGAATGCAAGTTAAAGAGAAGGACTCTAAAGCCCCCTATGAAACATGATGCTAATATGACGCTAATATAAGTATATAACGTGATTAAACCCTTAAGGGCTTTATACCACGCTCTAGTCTAACTAATATGTGAAGTTTGAAACTCCATTTGATCATTAATGCTGACATTTATTTGTGAATTTTGAAGTTAACTTTGACTAGAAGACTTTTTATTAAAATTTAAACATATTTATTAATTACAGCACTCACAACCAGCATGTGGCTGATTATGATTGGCCAGTGATACAACTTCCTGTCAACATATTAATAGTTATCACTTTTCAAAAAAAAAAAATATTAATACTTGTCTTTTGTAACTTCATCTTCTCCAAAGTCCAAACAAAAGTTGCCGCCGCTAGTTTTCACCGACCGGATTTTCGTTTTCATCGACCGGAAATTTCATTTTATCTCATCTTCACCTACACTCAGGGGTATCCTAACATTTGCTCAGAGGTATCATCCACAAAACGGAGATGAAAAAACAAATTACACTACGCCAAGAAAGTTGAGGGGTATCCCGTGCACCCCCTGACATCCACATAGATCCGCCCCTGGTTGCCATGCCTAAAAATGAAGTAGAAAATTTTAACAAATCATCTTCATAGCCAATTAGCCATTCTGGCAACCTTTAGTAGAATATTATATTATTCTATATAATACTACAAAAGGCAAACATGAAAGATCTTATGCTCAACCAAACCATGAGCATAATGTCGGACAACCGATATGTGACACTTTCAAGTCGTAAAATCATAGGTTAAAGTAGTTTACAAAGCCATAGAAAATCCAAACTAACAAAGCCTCTAGCACACATAAAAAGCATACCATTGCACAACTGATGTAAAACATTCAAGCCATCAAAAACAGGGACCATAGAGGCTCAGACAACATATTGCCTAAAATTCAAGTTATTAGTCATCCCAATGCAAACACTCATCCACAAAGTCACAACATATGAATAAAAACATTTGACCATAAAACTCTGTGAAATTAGAGGTGTTCATTGGGTTGGTTCGATTATTTTGAACCGAAAACCAAACAGAACAAAATTAACCAAGTAAAACCTTTGGGTCGTTTTGGTTTCTCGAGCAGCAACAACAAATTCAAACCAAACATACTTTTAACATAAAAAGCCCTATTTTATGCATAAATAGGATACAAACCTAATTAGGGAAAAGTAGTTTATGGGTATTACATACAGGGTTCAGTTTAGGGTTTATTGGAATATCAAAATCAGAGTTGAGTGTCAATTTGGAACCTGATGGGTGATGTTGCTGGAAGACGGCAATCGGCGCAAAAGGATCGCACATCATCCTCCTCCGCCACAACCCCTCCCTTTTCCCAATCACAACGGCTATTGATTTGTGCCGGGAAATGACCAAAAGGTACTGAAACCTTACCGTAAAATCCTAACCCTTGAAACCGGGGCCACAGTGTCGATGTAGCCGGGTGGCTAAACGCCGTCGTAGTGGTGGTGGCGTTGGTGATGATGGAGTCATGGGGGGAGAGATAGGGAGGAGGAGTTCTCCACTGCCACGCACATGTCTCTTTCTCTTTCTCATTTGTAGCTTTGGACAAAGCAGGTGAACCGCTGTTCACTGGAGTTGATAAATGTTATAGAGATAATTACACCGTAGTAGACGGCCGGTAGTATTGTCGTAAACATCACCGGAAAACCCCTCATCTCTCTAGTCGCTCTATCTTTATTCCTTGTGCAATAATGACTTTTCTCTTTGTTGGTTGTCCGCCGTCAGAAAGCTAGGAACTTATGTGGCCACATTTGAAAACCAAAAATCTTCCCTGGCGCAAACCTACGATGATAATTGATATATATAATAACTAGGCTATCACCCTGGAACATCCCGGGCTAGGAAAATCTAGCTTTCAATAATAAAAAGTATATAAACAACATTTTCAAACTCATTAGTATCTTCTTTCCCTTCCCACAATAATTTATTTGTTCGGTTTGATCAGTATTCTAACTATGTCTCCATGTGTATTCATAGTTTTCGTGTATTCATATGCTTCTCAAAATGGTATGGTACCCACAGGTTCTTTTATTTTATTAGTTATTAATCATGTATATTTTTTAAGTATAACGGCTTATTGTTTATAATTTTGTGAGGCTATTCACTGATAATCCTATATAAATTATGACACATGATTAATGATTATTGGTTTACTGTTTGAGGTTATAATTTTTGATTTTATAATAAATGACATATGTCTATTGAAACAGTTGGTATAATTACTTAGCATACCAACTTCAGCATAATAAAGTAGTCAATATAAGACACAATAAAGTAGTCAATGCAATTTACGAAAATTTATTTCAAACCAAAATAACTTAAAGGAAACTTCAAATTCATCAAACTGAAAGTGAAAATTACATCCTAAGTTACCAAATATCTCCTCTAAAATGGTTGCCACCACTATTGATCCGTGGCCGCCGGTCTGCTATCCACAGCTGCAAGAAAGTACCACCACAAAACACTATTAAAAATACTGATATGAAAATTACCCGCCAACCCATTCAACATATTACACGAGTTTTAGTCTATTCGGGTTTAAATTGACGTTTTTTACACAAATAAAATGCATGGGTTGTGCTCGGGCTCATTAATTCAACCCACCAACCAGCATATATTGTAACCCATATTCCGGTTTGTCGTACATTATAAGAATCAAGTTATATATGAAGTTTAAACAATAAACTTACTGCAACTTTGGAGGCAGTAGATCCTGATATAGTGGTCGAGAGGTGCCGACATTTCTCAAAGTGGTGGCCTGATTCCGTAACCTTCAATGTATGACAAAACATACGGACATTTCTCAAAGTGGCTGCCTGATTCAGTGTTCACGTAAACTTTGAAAGGAAGGAACCGTTCGTTCCATTTCCATTACTGATGAAAAGAATAAATTATAAAGAACTGAAAAAAATCAATCCAAAAAAATCACATGTCGTTAAAACTTTCGAGTTTAAGTACCCGTATACTACGCGGATTAAACGATGTCAAATATATTACTTATAAGTCGGTAAATAATATTTCTAGAAAGAATTATGCATTATATTTGTAAAGTTTTAGATTACAGTTGTCCTATTTTAATATTTTTGTTAAAGATTTGAATGATTTATGGTATTTGCTTGCCTGTTGGTTCCAAAAATGTTTTTTTTACAGAATTGGGAGGGAAGTTTTGGTACCTAATATCCATAATATTGTTTGATGTCGTCATGGGTTCGGTTGTCGGGATCTTGACGAATGGTGCAATGTTGAGCCAAATCATCATATACCAGAAGCCAACAAAGAAAGAGAAGAAAAAAGATTAGAAGTTCACAACAATGTGACCATCTTTAAATGCAAAGTTCCTCTAAAAAAAACCCATTTAGTTTTCAAAAGTTTGCTTACAGAATCACTCTTTGGTTTGATACAATAGTGTTTTTTATTGTTATTACTTTCTTTTTCAGCTAAGTGAATGTTTCAACTATCTTTGACATGATATATGTAGTCTTTATGACTTGAAACCGATCTGAAAATTACCCACAATATAGTATACACTCAAAAAGTATAGATAGCAAGACAAGACAAATCAAATACAATTCCACAAGTAATATCACATATATTTTGATCACCTTATCTGATCTTCACCGACCGCTACTACTGTTAGAACCCGATAATCATTACCCGCATTTGCAATCTGATTTTCAACTATGGGTGCATCAAAATTAACGGTTAACGATCCTCTGCTAGCCATCAACCAACCCACACCATCAGAAGTCAAACCCTTGCATTTCTTAACCTTCACCTTCACCAAGTTCGGGCAGCCGACCGCCAAAGCTTCCATACCATAATCCGACACCGGGCAGCTCTTGATGCATAGCTTCCTCAATGCTCGGCATTTAGCCGCTATGCAAGAAATCTCCGCATCTCCAATCGTCTCACTCCCACATAACGCCAATCGTTCCAACTTCCGACAGTTCGTGGATAACAAATCTAACCCAGCGCGAGTGATGTCGACACTGATGAGCACAAGTTCTTGAAGATTAGGGCAGTTTTTCGCCACCCTGATAAACCCTTCATCGTTAATCCGTCTCGTTTTCCATCCGTCTATATGAAGCTTCCTCAATAGCGTACATTTCTCGACGACAGACGTCAACCCCAAATTCGAACAGTCAGGCGTTTTCAACAAATGAAGGATCTCCAAACCCCGCAACTGGAAACCGGTTGTTTTTAATCATCATACACAACAAACTAATATATAAGAACCTATTTAGTGATTTTTGGAACCAAGTGTAACCAGTCAACCCAACCCGTTTCATCCCGTAGAAGAAAACAACGGGCTACCTCTATGAAACATGTTTACCTCACCACACTGATGAGAAGGATGAGCATGTAGGCCTTCCGGAGGTATATCAGTTTCGTTTGAAAAGGAGGATAGTAATCTTTTGAAAACGACCATTTTATCCATCTCGTAATCTTCTTTGGAGCAAAGAAAGAATTTACTGCTGAACAGTGAGGAATCCACACAGATCTGTCAGATCAGATGTGCCCAATGCCCCAATAACAAAGATATCAGTCCAAGAAGCATAAGTTCTGCATCAATCAAAATCAAAAGTATAAATTTGTATAGTTCAAACGTAGCACTTGATGTAGCTTTCACAACATTTTGGTAGTCAAGTTGAGTATTTTTGGTCAACCAGTTATCATGAGAAGTCAAACTAATATGAACAACTGTGAAGAACAAATAATTGCATTTTATTAGATTTGGAACAAAAAAGACACTGATTTTGACTTTCAAGTCAAAGATCAGTTGCTTTTTTTAGAAATTTGATTAACTTTTTTCAATCAAAACCCACAACATCATTTGCTCAACCCAAAATGAAATCTTATTAGATTAAGTGATTAACATAATTAAACTAATTATTAAGGACAAAATGAACTTAAAAGAAATCAATATAACCATCTGAGCACAATATTGTGACCAACCTTCTTTGATCTTCTCTAAAGAAGCTAACAGAGCCTTCCTTCTAGTCTTCTTCAACCACTGCACACCACAAAACCCATAAATCATTCAAATCTTGAACAAATTTGCCATCCCAAATGATATAAAAAAAAGAGAAATTCAAAAATTTGAGAAAAACTCAAATTTGACATCCCAAACCTGTAAATTAGTAACCAACAGGCAGACAAAAAACCATAAATTAGTAAAATCTTAAACCTTAAACAAAATATATAACATAACCTTAAAATAGCATTTGACATGGTAATCATAAATACAAGTGAAAAGGTAGTTCAGATAATCAAAGCCCAAACTAAATTACCCATTTATTTCATCACCCAGCCCGCCTAACCTAACTAATTTCATAACTTCAGTAATATGAAACGTATAAGATGTAAAGAAGAAGATTACCATCAAATCATTGCTCGAATATCCTTCGGTTGCATTGTTTAGACCTCGTATAACAAAATCAAGTAATATATTTTCGTTAGCAAGAAATATCTTCAATAGATTAACACTATCACATTAACATATCTGAATCCTATTACCTCTTGGTGGAGGTGTTCATAAATCACTGGATCAAACAGTACAAGAAAATAGTGTTTTTTTGCTACAAACATTTTCGACAATTTCCCACAACTCCATTGCCATATGACGGTAGTTGGCCACCATCTATGCTCTTGGCTTGTCACCATTTGATCCCTTCACATTGTCAACATCATCAGATTTACTTTGGAATATGTTGTGGTTTGGATAGTAATTTTGGATTATCATATTTACTTTCACAGTGTCAACATCGATTCTTTGCCACCTGGTACAATCAGTAAATGAATAAATAATACCAAATTCAAATCAATGTCTATAAACTGTACCGGATTTCGGATAACCAATAACCATGTTTTGATATTCATCTCTTTCCTGACTTTCTGCTGCTACTTCCCAATACATGTCCAGCTGCTAATGTGAGATTAAAATCCACAACAATATCCTCTTCAGCAGGCTCACGATCATAGGAACACCAAGTGGATAAGAACTCTCTTTGAGGCTGTGAAAGCACTCGGGTCAAAAGTTATGTCTGCATGGATGTACAACAACAGTTACAAATTTGACAAAGTTGGTTTGGGTCAAAACGGCATTTTCACTATAAATTGAATTGTTGATGAACCAACTCGCCAACTGATCCCATTCACTTTGCTTCCTTCCGTATATCGACACCCTATACTCCGCCACCTGGTATTTACTTGCATCAAGATCGGATAAAACTTGCTTCGTTAATTCTCCCAAGAAACGACCTGAAATCACAAGAGTTTATAATCATATATATATGTTTATAACATGCAATTATAAATTGAAGTGTTTACTTTAAACAGCAGACGGACCTTGAATCAAATTGTCTTGCTTTAAGAAGTTCTCTCTGAGTCGACTCTGTCCACAAGGGTTGTACTTGAGATTAAACTTGTCGAAACGGTGAAATGTACTCTTGTCGGCATGCACATCCAATAAGTCAACATTAAGGTCATAGCTGAAGTCCATTTTTAGTCATAAGAGACACTTCATAACAACACACACACAAAATTGCTATCAAGTAACTACAAATTCTATATATGTATACGAGATCTGCATATCTAAAACCTAATTATCATAAAAACCACACTATAAGCTACGTTTTGAGATGAATTTACTTCAGATCTGGAGATGTTGTGACAACCCTCACTAAACCAGGTATCCGTACGACTTAATTAATAATTAATTACTGCTTAATTACTGTGCTTACTTGAACTTGTGGATAAACTGCTACTTGAATACTGATACATGTACTTACTTGCATCATACTTTACTTGCTGTCACTCCATGTTTTGCTTACAGCACCTTTGTGACAACCTTGATGCACCAAAAGCACAGTAGCACAATGAACGGATAACCTATTAAACGTGCTATCATAACTAGCACCAGGCAGGTACTGCCTCTAAGGCCTGTAAGAGCCTGAGATAGTTTGCTACACTAGTGGTGAGTGTAGGGATATAAGGGTTGTAGAACTGCGTCACTAGGAATAAGTTACAGTGACCGGATGTGCCTAAAACGTACTTTAAGTACAAAATTCAGCACTTTAAATAAAAATTCAGCATTAAGCTAACTAGTAAAGTGCCAAAACATGAGAAAATATTACTAGACACTTTCCAAAGTGTTGGGAATAAATTGTGTCACTAAAAATAATATTAACGACACTTTAGAGCTTTGTTAAGCACTTTAACGGATCTCTATCCAACCGGACTTTACCCGGAACATAAAAATATTGCCATTTACATTGTTTATCTTTTTCTGAGCCAGTTAGGGTCCCCGAATACCCTAACACCCTCTTTAACGCATAACACGCTAGTAACCGAGTTAATCCTTAACTTAACTAACTAATACTTAACTAATCATTGGAAACCAACCGGATTACCCCCCCCCCCCCCTCAACCAAACCGTCCCCAAGGGGGACACCCTTGTACTTTTTGTGATTAAATTAATCAAGCTTGCTTGATATCTAGATAACACATGGTCCAATGGTTAATGATCATACAATTGTCTATAAGTTCAAGACTTGGCACACCATAACACACACTTAACAAACATCACAACACACACACTCTCTCCCTCTCCAAAGCTCTCGGCTGAACCCCCCTACACCATCCATCCATTTTTCGGTTTTGATCTTCTCATTCCAAGAGCATACAAGTGTTGAGGATCACAAACGAGGAGGCTTGGTGCATTCGGAACGCGAAGGACCTCTTCTCATTTCTTTTATCCACTCATTCTTCGACTAGAATCTTCCCTAGCCTCGAGCTAGTAGTAAGTTGCTTGAAACACCCTCTCGATCTATTTTAAAGTGGTTAAAACGGTATATGATGGTTAAAACTCATGAACATACAAGATGATATGATAAAAGTCTACTAAAATGATGAATATGATGGTTAAAAGCTATGTTGTTGTGTAAATCTTGTAAGACTTGTCTTGTTAT
Source organism: Helianthus tuberosus (assembly GCA_030545235.1). NCBI lineage: Eukaryota > Viridiplantae > Streptophyta > Magnoliopsida > Asterales > Asteraceae > Helianthus > Helianthus tuberosus. Next base: position 115,030,004 of record CM060379.1, read on the forward strand.
GATTATTTAGTGCCGATCTATGTTGTGGTAGCTCGGATCATCGTCTAACCCGGATTGGTCATGATCATGGATCATGACATAGAGTTTGTTTAAATATAAAAAGGGTTAAGTGATGAAACTCTACCACACACCAAACATGAACTTGTGTAAAATCGATTTTACTTACGAAATAGTGTTTAAAACTAGTAGATCTACGGATCTACAAGCGGTATTTTCAAAGGACCAAGTGTCAAGGAAATCTTATTTTCTAAAACCGGATCTTACATGAACAAGAATGATTTTAAACACACAAGTGTATAAATACTTGTGTAACACTAAGTTTCGACAAAGAACTAGTTTTGCCAAATTTTACAAGAAGTTGTAAAGATGGAATTTCTTTAAAAACGAGACTTTCAAGAAACGAAGTTGATTTATATAAAGATACACTAAAAGTAAGGAGCTTTCCTACATATTTTTGGAAAAACTACAAGTTCATGTAATTTTTGCGATTTATATATATTTTGACTAATTGATGTTTTAGAAAGTTGTTATTGGGAATAAGGAAATTGTTGATTTGGATTTTAAAAGAAAATGATACGCTTGAAAGCGTGGCCACCTCCAGTTACAGGGGAAACTCTGGCGAATTTTTTCTAAAAACCTAACACTTGGAAATATTTTCACTACAAGTGTTAGAAATACATTTTTAACGTGTTTTCGAATTATAGATTTCGCCATGACTTTATTACAAGATTTCTAATTATCGGAGGTGGGATTTTCACAAAATAAAAACTTGCTAAAATATATATTTAGTATATATTTAGTAACAACACTTGTGAATTTTTATGATTATTTTGTGAACTATACAAATATTATTTTTAGGGTAAAAATAATATTACCGAATATTAACGACTCCAAAATAATTCTAACGCCCTCACAATAAATATTTAAGTTACAATGGTATTATTATTACCACCCGATCTTTAAAACGTAACTTACGCATTTTAAGAAAATATTTATGAGCGCGTACTTTTGTCAAAGTATTATTTTGGGAAGAATATTTATATTTTGAAGTAAGGAATAAAATATATTAAGTGAGACTTAATAATGTATTTCGAATTTTACGAACACGCATGTATTAAATCCCCCCATCCTTGGGAAGGAAAATAATTACCAAGTATTTACAAAAATGAAAACACGAAATAGTTGTCTAACTATTTCCCAAAAACTTAAACCTTAAGCTAAGGCACGGCCGTCCGTCTAATAGACTTAGTACGTGTAGGTCGTCGCACAGCTGCTTGATCAGGAGATATACTTGGTAGAGACGCACCACTGTGAGTTCATGTCCCCCTTTTCTCTAACTGTTTTCAGTTTTCTAAACTGCGGGGGTGAAATACATGTTACTATGATTACGAGTACTTTTACATGGTATGGTTAGCGTAAGGAGGGTTATTATTCAGATCATGTGAGTGGGTAGGCGGAAACTTGAGGCCATTAATCCTCAGGGTAGGACCGAGGGGCAGGAGCGGTAGATCTATCTGGGTGTAGCGAGCCCAACCCCAGGCCCAAACAGAACGGACCTCGGGGTGACTTTGTACCCAACGCATAAATCTGCTAGGTTTGAGTCTTCCTACTTGCACTTCACACATATCAATGGCCTTGCAAACCATTGGTGATCTCTTTTTTTCCTTATTTGCTACATACCAGGGTTTTTATACATACAAAGGTTTATTTACTCACTTACACATGAACTCGCTCAACATTATTGTTGATTTTTCAACTTACATGTATTTCAGGAAATTAAAGATCTGGCGCGGTATGTTGTGTTTTCCCGCTGCATATGGGTTCCGAGGTCATCCCGGTTTAGGAAATGTGACTTTTTCCTGGACGAGTCACAAATCTTAAACTGCGTTTTATTTCATGTTGATGTTTATGTCTTTCGAAACAATGTTTTATGTTATGGTGTTGTAGTCCCTAAGACAATGTTATGTTACTTCGGTTTTTAAAACTTAAATCTATGGATGATCTTGCATGGTTTTATTATCATATAGCTTTGTTATGATTAAGCTATGGTATTAAGAAGTCACACCAAAATAACCACGCTTCCGCAAAGCCAGGGTGTGACAGCTTGGTATCAGAGCTCTGATCATAGCGAACTAGGATTCCTTCTCGAGTCTAGACTTTGATCACTAGGGCTCTCACGAAAACATTTTTACACTGCATACCACTCAAGTCCAGATCCAAAACTTTTTACAAACAAATGTTGAGCACATTTATTTATTATTTATAGGCTCAGTCTGAGAGGCTGAGGCTCGGTTTGGAGGACCGAGGCTCGGTTTAGGAGACCGAGGTAGTTGCCTAGTAGGACTAGGGAGAGCAGTCTGAGAGGCTGGGAGAATAGGCTAGTGGGACTAGGAAGAGCAGTCTGAGAGGCTGGGAGAATAGGCTAGTGGGACTAGGAAGAGCAGTCTGAGAGGCTGGGAGAATTTGGCTAGTAGGACTAGGAAGAGCAGTCTGAGAGGCTGGGAGGCTAGTGGGACTAGGAGAATTATTTGATTTCTTACTTGGTGACTAATGTGCTTGTCTGATTGTATGATTGATTATTTGTACATATTTGTGTTTGTGTTACAGACACCATGGACTCGCCCGGCACAGGTGATTCGGACACCACGGGCCCTAGACCCATAGATTCAGACGACTTAGAGTCTTCGGAGCACGAGGTCCACACATCAGATGTTACCAGCACAGACGAGGACGACTTTCAGCCCTTTGCGCTGCCCGACGCTGTCGATGAGCCCGCTGATGGCCCTTTTGCTGGGTACCTACCACTCGTAGAGGTCCCTGCTCCCATACCTTTGGCCGTTTATCCTGCTTACGATATGCTCCTCGACGCCGACGTTGACGACGACGTCGATCTATTTGATGATGAGCCCCTGGAGGACGATGTTGAGGGCGAGGCCCTTCTAGCTGACGGTGGTCTTTTGTTACTCGCAGATGCTCCAGCTGAGGAGTCACCTGCACACTCACCCGCTCCAGACTCCTTCGAGTCTGTGGCCTCCGCACCGTCACACACTCGGAGCGCACAGCACTATTCACACGGTTCAGATCCTGACAGGGCATCATCTGCTGCCTCTGCTCCTAGATTTGCTTTCGGTCACGACCTCGATGAGGATTCAGACCCTGTTTTTCCCCCTGGATTTGACCCGGACCGGGAGATAGAGTTCATCCACTTTCTCTCACCATATAGTTCTCTGATCTACTGGATTTGACCCGGACCCCTGTGCTGTTCTTTGTCTCTCTACTTTCTCTCACCATATAGTTCTCTGATCTACTGGAAACCCCCAAAATTCAATATTCAATATTTGAGAAAAATGACAATAAAAAGCAAAGATGAGAACATGGGATCAAGTTAAGAACCCTAATTTGAATTGGACAAAAGGATCAACAATTTACCGATACTGGCCGAAACCATAACTGGTCAGATTTATGTGCGGCTGGAACCCTAGCCGTCGACCTTTCGTTGAGGCGGTAAACCACCACCTTCATCAGACCAGGAGAAACCCTAAACTTTACATTGATTTTGATGAAACATACTTGTAATGAATCATATTGATAAAAATATTAATATTTATTAGTGATGGCGTTAAACCACCACCTTCATAAGACCAGGCAAGATTGTTAGCGACGAATACCACGATGTTATAACCTCCAATTTCCACAATAGTGAGAATACATAAAACTGCTACATATGATTAGGTTAACACATTTCTAAACTGATAAACTACTGTGCACATAGATCATGAATCAAAATGCTCAGTATGTTCCAGTTCTGCATCAACGTATTAATCAAAATCACATATCTCCACAACTAACACAAGAATCAAAATGCTCTGTAGGTTAACACATTTCTAAACCTATAGTTGTTGTGCACAGAAATCATGAATCAAAACACTCCATACGTTGTCATTTCACATTAACTTACAAATAAAAATCAACTATCTCTAGAACTAATACATGATCACTTACACAAGTTATGATACAATCCAACAGAAGTGCAATTACTACGATACAAAAGTAAAAGTGTAAAACTACCTCAAAATTCACCTTTCTTCTTCCGCAACTTCAAGCGAAACCCTAAATAACATCCAGATCCAGCCGTCACCCAAGCACACCTTCATTCTTCTTCTGCGTTCAAATCAACAAACAACACCATAATAAAAACACCTACCTTGATTAAAAAAATGTTGAATCGTAGTGTGACAAAGATGAAACCGAATCAGACCTAATCAAACAAAACCGAGCCATCGAATTAGATTGTTTGTCACAAAAGATGAGATAAAACCCAAAACAATGCTTCAAGCACAAAAAAAAAAAAAAAAAAAAAAAAAAAAAAAAAAAAAAAAACCTCGATGAACACTCAGATTAGATAACCGAACGAATCATGGATGAATGATAGAAGAATCATAAGATATTGAACGAAATCATCGATGAAAGATATAAGAAATCATAGGAAAATAAGAATAGATTCATTGACTTACCAGATGCTAATGAAATCGAAAGAGATGGTGGTAGATTTGCTTGTCGGTGATGAACAAAATTAGGGTTTTGTAAGCTTGACTGAAAGCGTGAATGAGAAGAATGATGTGTTTCAGAGATTTTATACCCGGGTCAAATCCATGCGGGTTTGGATAGAATACACGGATCCCGTGTAGAAACATCACATTTCTCTAATTTTCCCGCCAAAAACTTTGTGAGGTTGCACAATATAGTGCCACGTGTCCCACACCTTGTTTGTTTATTATATATATAGAATATAGATATAGATATAGATTTGTATGATGTGTAGTGTGAACTGACGCAATAGGAAATAATATAAACAATAAAAAATAGGTTTTAAAAACACCACAATACGATGAAGAGTGGTAGTAAATGACGATGTATATATTAGTAGTATAAATGATGAAATGGTTAAAGAATATCACATTATAAAAAGATGCGACGACCAAGCAATCGTATTAATTATATAACTTAGATGTTTAATTAAATAAAATATTTTTTAAGGCACAAACTATCTACACACTTGGTGTGTAGATTGTTGGTTCAGTTCTGTTTTGAACATAAAGAAAAACATGAAAACATACCTTTGGTTGCATCAGCACAGGTTAGCAGAGAATCCATTAAGGGTTGACATGATTGTCATCTTGATCTGGTTCCTCCTTAGGGTGCTGACTGATGATGGTGGCTTAGAAAAACCGATAAGGGAATCGGTATGGAGATGAGGTCGAATTTATGATGTTATGGCTAATGGGTTGTGTCTAATGTGTAACTGTCTAACCCCTTAACCTCCACATAATTCTCCTTATATAAGCACCCAGGAGGAAACCCTAATTAGTTAATAAGGGTAATATGGTCCATCAACAATTACCAACTAATTATTTAATAGGATTGTTATATATTTTGATCTATATAATGTAAATGATTATAATGGCTACAGATTAAATATTAATACGTAATATATTTAATCTTACATTCTCCCACTTAGCCGAGTAATCATTTACTATGAGTATTAGATAAGCCTGATCAGGAGTTAACACTCATTTTAGCCTTAAACAAGTACTATAGCAGAGAAATACAGCCGTTGAATCATTATGCGACTCAGGACCCCCATTAATCATACTATAGCCTTAATTTAAAACCTAATCGTTATGATCAAAATACGCATAAGCCCTTTGTTTGATTTGTAACTTTATTTGTCTTATATGCCATTATGTCGACTTGACATATTCTTAGAGACGTACAAAATCAAACTGATGAGGAAAAATTAACTAATACTTAGTCATTCATAGTACGATATGCAGTTGCGCATGGCCATAAACTAATACCCGTCTATGAGCTCTCTTAATAAGACTTATGGGTAATAGCCATTCAGTTATAGGATCCTTAAGCATATCATGAATGTATTCGATACAAAACTTAGTTTCCTCAATTCGTTCATAAACGAATAATTAATTGCGTATCGAAACTTAATGCAGCACCTCTTGAACTGTTACTGTTTAAGGAGTTATGGTAGCTGACTTTATCACACTAAGTCTTCAAAACATCAATTATATGGAGTTAATAAACTTATGAGTCTACTGATATATTTCCAACAACATTTAGTGACGATATTATGTCGTTATAACTTAGGTTGTTAATATCAGTGCATTATGACTCCTCCATGAGATATGTTTTGTCTGCTGACATAAAGATATACCCGAAATTACATTTTATCATCTTTGAATATCTCAAAGTTATAATAATAAACTGGTTTTAATTCTCACTTCTTCTTCAAATAATAGCCTCTCGTTTCTTTTAAAGATATTGTAATACTCCATTAGATGCTACACATTAATCTAGACATATCTAGTGTGTTGCAATGTGAGTAATATCTAAACGAGTATAGACTTAAACTTACATAAGGCTTCTAATTTAATGAAGCGTAAATAAATAATCTCACTTATCCTATTATCCTCTAAAGGAGAGCAGTATTGTTTGTTACATATGTAAGGACCCATTTAAAGTTAAAATTATGGAACAGAACTAATATCCCATTGGGTCTATCTCAGTATGTTATGATATCAATCACGTAAGAGATATCTTTGAGATCTATTATATCAAAGTTTGTGTTAACAATGCTTTGACTTATGTAACATATACTTGTCAAAAGAATGTCATCTATATAGACAAGTTTATCTTAGTTGCTCCCACTCATTTTGAGGTAGGTACATTAATCCACTTGATTCTTGATGAAAATGATTACGTTAGCTTTTCATCACATTATGATATTTGCATTAACCCATACATGGATTTTATTGGCTTACAAATAAAGTGTTCTTTAACCTTCAGTTTAAAACTTTAGGTTGTTATCTAATGAACATGTAAATGTGTCAGCCATTTGTTAGGGAAATTGTTTTTAATGTTTATCTAATGTAGCTTTAAACTATTATAAGCTACTAGAACAATGATGATCCTCAAAGAAATCTTGTGTAAGATAGGTAAGAAAGACTCTTTGATAATTCATCTCTTTCTGAGTGTAACCTTTGACAATCAAACATGCTTCTTAGTGTCTTAACGTTTATATTAGGATTTGATTTAGTTATGAACACTCTTAGGTAATTCAATCAAATCTCAAACGTTATATGAACACATAAAATCAGTTTTACTAGAAAACTGTTTTATTCCATTAAGAATATTGATTGACACTAATGGCTTAATTTGAAGAGATAGGATCAGTAAACATTTCCAAAAAAACCATTTCAACTTCAGTTAGGGAGGTTATGTAATCATCAAAATTAGTAGGCTTTTAAACCTAGATGACCTCCTGAGTTGATTATTGGGTTCATTAGAAGTTTCAGTTTTATGGATTAGCTCTTGGTTAGGTTGCTATCATTTTCATGATTCTAAGTTTGTAAGAGTTGGAGCAGTATGGTGTACAAGAGGTGTAATCGGAGTTAAATTTGGAGTGAAATTTAATGACACTCTTCCCCCCGCCTCTTGTATTCCTTGCAAGTCATAATAAGGACGTTGACTGCTCCCACTGACCTTAGAAATCTTTAGGAACTCAGCATGCTTAGGGTCAATACTTAACGACCGAAAAAATTGTAATAGAGAAAACAAATTAATGACGTTAGTCGTTGTAGTTTCTCTTGTTAAGGATTATGTTAGTTTAGGTAAGAAATCTAAGTGTGCCCACAATTAAGCAGCAATGAAACTTTTGTAAGAGTAGCATTAGATTTTAAGGAGATAAGGTTTGATAGAACAGTGTCGTGATGGAGCGGTGTCTTGTACAAGAGGTGCAATTTTAGGTAATGTGAAATTTTCACTCCCCCACCTCTTGCAACTATTGCAAGTTGTTATTAAGACACTTAATGCTCCCACTGATCTTTGATATCTCTAGAAATGCTACAAGAGAAGTTTCAATGAGGTACGTGACGTGGGAACCTATCATATATATACGTTAGACTTTATTTGATTTCTTTAACGTCCAAATGTCATAAGAAACTTAAGGACATATTTAATAGAAATCTTAATAAGTAAACATATGAATAGATTTCTTCTAAGACTGTGGGCCATATGCGACAAAATTTAGCTACAAGTTGATAGTCTTTTAAATGATAAATGAATTATGTCTGAATATTCCATTTTGAATAAGTTCCACGAATGTCAATGAATGACTTATGATGGACCCATACTTATTCCTTAAGCCAAGTAATATTTAGGGCTATAACGTCATGATTTGAAATCACTTAGAATGAGATTAGATGAATAATCATCCTCATTAACCAAGTCATAATTTCTCATGAATTTCGGTTATAATGGATGAAATTTATAAGTCTCATTTTCCTTTTGTCAAATTCTCATTTTCATGATGACAAAAGTTGTGAAAATGTAAGGTATCATCTAGTTTCATTTTAATAATGTTTCTATCCAGATATTTAGAACAAATAAGATGAGAGTTTAAGATAAGTGTGACTTTATGTTGACTATGCAAACCTCACAACCTTCATAACATTGCTTAATTAATGATACTGTACTCTGATTAATAATCAGAATATAATGTATCGAAAAGCTTTGTTAGAAGACTGCTTCATTATGGTTCTTATAGCGTTAACATTTAATTTTGTCACTAACTCTCATGTTAGTTATTTGTCGAGTTTTGGTAAGGAAACGTATGGAACTAGAGTCAACTAATCATGTGTTAATTGGAATATTAAAATTACCAGACTTAAATATCATTAATAAGTGACTATCTAATTAATTTACCCAACTGTTCTTTAGAATAATGGATAGTCTCGTTGCTTATGTCTAGTCTAATGACATAATTATGCAGTGAGATTTTCCCTTAAAGAACCTTAATGTTGGAATTAGCACTTGTAATTTGTCTATGGACCTTAGAACAATCCTCTTTTAAACTATTAGTGGTTGTAAGGTGAATAACAACTTATTTTCCAGCTTTAAACATTTACTTCTTTGTACATATGTTGCTTATCAACACACTCGTTATACTTTGGTATTTTGAGTGTTGTAGCTGATTTATAATGCATCAAATTGTACAAGTGAAAAACTTAGTATGTAATGTACTGGAAAAAATGTGCTTATTTCCATGCGTAAGCCCTTAACTTTATGGGTCATGGTTTGTACATTATAATGTATTCACATATACCACTTAACTTTATAGTTTAGAGTTTCAAATTAAGGCATGCATCTTAGGAGTTCTAGTGATTATTCCATAATTATAGATTAGTCTTAGGAAAGACTTAATCTGGAATAACTTTAGTGATAGCATTTACGTTAGAGAGTTCTTGATTATCATAATAGACATCATGGTCGATTTGTCCTATTCATCATGCTCTAATTTTCTTCTTTATAATCTTTATCAGAGGAGAGCAATAGGATTATCGTGTCTTAGGAAATAATCAAGGATTTAATTTAAGAGCTAATTCTAATAGAAACTTTAAATAAAGCAAACATTTTAGGTTTAAACAATTAGAGTGGATTAGATATATATAGAAGAAAATTATAGTGAGTAACATTATGGGTACTAAGAATAAGGCAGACGAAATGATCATAAAAACTTAATTAAGGATCATTATGTGAAGAGATTGTGATATGTCTATTACTAACATCAAAATAATAGACTTAGCTAAAAATTCTACTTAAACGAAGACAAAACAGCTTTGGCCAGAAGTGTAATCATTTAAGCATATGTGCAAAGTGGTTGTAACAAATCAGCTTTGGCCAGAATTGAAACAATCACTTTAGTTATGCACTTGTTGAGTATGCCATCTATGAATGAATTAAATCAGCTTTGGCCAGAAATTAAGACATTCATGCTTATGATGCATACACAACATAGCTTTTGTAATACTTGAATGATAAGTAGATGTATCAAGTCAGCTTTGGCCAGAAATGATATATCAGAAGCTCATTCAAGTTAAGCTATTTTGGTTTTGTAAAACATTATGTGATCCTTATTAATTAGCTAAGTAATTACAAAACCAATTATTTAATAGCAAACCACCTGTTAGCGCGGATCGAACTTAAAGAAATAATGAGGTTTCGAGTCTTGTGCGATCAGTAATGCACAAGTCTTATGCGATTAATAAGGCCCAAGTAGACTTGTGCGATCCATAAGGCCCAAGTAGACTTGTGCGATCCATAAGGCCCAAGTAGACTTGTGCGATCCACAAGGCCCAAGTAGACTTGTGCGATCCATAAGGCCCAAGTAAACTCGTGTGATTAATAAGGCCCAAAACTTATGGATCAGTAATGCCTTGTGCGATTAGCAAGGTCTTGTGCGATCCACAAGTCTTGTGCGATCCACTAAGGCCTTGTGCGATCCGTTATGTCTTGTGCGATCAGATCTTTTTTCTTTTTTCTTTTTTTCTCTCGATCTGATCTTGTGCGAATGTTAAGGGGCTTGTGCGATTTGAACATTAAAGATTTCGAAACCTACTGTTATAGCTGTTTATTGTGATAACATAACAGAAAATTCGAAAATTATGAATTGAGATATAGTTTCCAATTATTAACATTGATCTATTTTTATCACTAAATTTCGAAATCATATCTGTTTATCATTTAACAGATTTCGAAAAAACTTGATGGACAAGATTAGATCAAAATTAGGGAAACATCTAACAATTCAAATCACATTCCAAATCATAAAGGAAAAATTCGAATTTCTCATAAGAACATAAGAACATTATGAACCCTAAAAAATAAAAACATAATTCTGGGTTCCGAAATCTAAATTTTAAGAATTTTGTTAACAGATTTCGAATATTAGGTTTGTCCATTATGATTTCGAGTCAAAACATTAATACATTAACTTCCGAAAACAGGGATTTCGGCTCATTAAACTCGAAAACAGTTTTTGATTTCGATGAACTTTTTAAGGCTTTAAAACTTTCGTTTTCCAGATTTTTGATCCCAGAATAATGGATACAAAAACAGAACCGACTAATCAACATATGCTCTGATACCACATGTTGGTTCAGTTCTGTTTTGAACATAAAGAAAAACATGAAAACATACCTTTGGTTGCATCAGCACAGGTTAGCAGAGAATCCATTAAGGGTTGACATGATTGTCATCTTGATCTGGTTCCTCCTTAGGGTGCTGACTGATGATGGTGGCTTAGAAAAACCGATAAGGGAATCGGTATGGAGATGAGGTCGAATTTATGATGTTATGGCTAATGGGTTGTGTCTAATGTGTAACTGTCTAACCCCTTAACCTCCACATAATTCTCCTTATATAAGCACCCAGGAGGAAACCCTAATTAGTTAATAAGGGTAATATGGTCCATCAACAATTACCAACTAATTATTTAATAGGATTGTTATATATTTTGATCTATATAATGTAAATGATTATAATGGCTACAGATTAAATATTAATACGTAATATATTTAATCTTACATAGATAGCCAACCCAAAAAGAGGTTTTTTGTCTTATATGTACACCTTGCAGTATCGAGCTGTGACCAAACCGTGACGTTTTGTTTCGGTCAACCAGACAAAGACTGATGGGTGTCTGACGGGTCTGTTGACCGGGCCAAAACGCAGAGCTTTGGCCGCGTTAACCAGAAAAAAGACTGACACTCGGTCAGTCTTTTGTCTGGTTGACTGGACCAAAACGCGGCCAAAGCTCGGCGTTTTGGTCCGGTCAACAGACCCGTCAGTCTTTTGTCTGGTTGACCAGACCAAACCGCCGCTCTTTGGCCACAGCTCGACACTGCAGGGTGTGCATATAGGACAAAAAATGTCTTTTTGGTGTGCAAATAGCCAATTGGGTGTGCCAATAGGTACACCCTTTTTTAAACGGCGTAAGGTTAGGATGTTGCTAACCGAGTTAGCAGTCAGTATCACCAAGTTAGTATTATAATCCTCTTGCCTGGACTTGAACAAATGACCTTCAAAAGAAGCAAATTAAGCTTCTCACCTCCCCCTTGACTACTAGGCCAAAAGATCATTGGTTAATTAAATAAAATATCCCGACCAAGGTGGCGTTAAGGAAGAGAAACATTCTGAATGGTGATCCGAGTTGCCCTCTTTGTTCCTCCGCAGACGAGTCTGCAGATCACTTATTTACGGCATGCTATGTAGCTTCGGTTGTGTGGAATGCGGTTAGTCAGTGGTGCAGAATTCCAGGTATCTATGCGTTCTCTATTAAAGATTTGATTGGTCTGCATAAAGGTCTCTTGGCGTCGGATAAGAAGAAGGCTGCGATTCAAGGTCTGATCCTTATTACTGTTTGGAGTCTTTGGCAGGCAAGAAACAGGCTGATTTTCTCAAACAGTCCGGTCAGGATCGATAAGATAGTTAGTGAAATAAAGTCGATAGGTTTTTTATGGTTTTCGAATAGATCTAGACATAAAGGGATCTCTTGGGGGGAGTGGGTGTCATTTGTAAATATGTAATCTCTTGGTTGTGTTTGTTGGTCGGCCCGGTTTGGGTCGGCTCTTTGTGAATGAAGTTTACTTTTCAAAAAAAAAAATTAAATAAAATATGTGTGTGACCGCTTCTCAGTTACATTTACATTTACAATGATATTTAAATTGTGACATATAAGATAATTACGTAATTATGTAACAACTTTTTTCTCTCTTAAATACAGCATAAACTTAAATAGCTAAATACAACTTGTTTTATAAATTCTTACGGTTCTTTATTTATATATGGTCTGTAATAAGCATGTAACTACTTATAATACTTAGACTTTCATCGTTTTATTGTGATAGAAATTTTGTGACCAACTGGAAATCAGTAATGGCTCGAAGGAGCAAGACGAAATTCACTCCTTGTGTGGTTGTGTTAACTTTTTTTCATTCAATATTAGTTTCATCAATTCTTCTAAACTCAAATCATTCTTCTAAACAAAGTTTGGTGGCCAATATCAAAACTAAAAGAAATGTCATGTAGCCAAGGACTTGACAAATTATAATAATAATAAAATAATAATAATAATATCAACTCCTTTCTGTAAAAGAAGCTTTTGCAATTTATATATGATAAAAATCAAACTGAATGAACAGTGATTTACTATTAAATTAAAATTAGAACTACATTAAATTACATTACACATTACACACTTATTTAAATTTAGAATGGAATGAATAGTAACATCATTAAGAGATGAGCAAATGGTATTGGGTATAGGTACCGGTCTCAAATTTATCAAACCGGTGTATTTTCGATACCGGTTCTGCACAGGTATTCACCGGTTTTTACCCTCAAATACCGGTGTCGTACCAGTACCGACCGGTACCGAACCGTACCATACTAGGTATATTCGGTACCGGTACCCACTTTTGGGGATTTGGGTAACGGTATTTTCGGTACCGGTTGGTACCGAGCTCATAAAATCCTGTAGCAACGCAGTAATGCAAGTAATTCCACCGTTTAGATTACTTTTCATACACACAGTAAGTAAACTGTATTTCTTTTGAATGCGGTTTTATATACACAACTTATTTTGCTTTCTTTTTTGTCTTTTTCTGTAATAAATGAATTGTAGCATATAAAATTAACTTGGATATTTAGAATATTGATGAGCAAATCGTATCAAATCCTGTAAACGAACCGGTATCGTATCGGTACCAAATTTACTATACCAAATCATTTTCGGTACCAATTTGGTACCCACCTTTTGGCGTTTTCAGAATCGTTACTTTCGGTTCGACACCGGTCTAGCACCATACCTCTATTTATTGATTTTTACCTTCAAATACCATACCGTATTGTACCGAGCATTTTCGGTGCCGGTACCTAATTTCGATGATTTTCCGGATCGGTAATTTCGTTGCCGTTACCGGTACCGAGCTCATCCGTATTTTAACGTGTTAGCACCGTAATAACTAAACTGAAAACAACCGAATTTCCAACGTGTAGGACGTGTGGGTCCTATTATTATATATTAGGTTATTTAAAATCGTTTTTTTATGACGGAGTGATTATCCTTACCACGTCATTTTATTTATGTTTTGATATTCGGTATCTGTTTGCCGTTGCTGACACGCCTTTTGTAGCCATTGGGTCCCGCCGCAACGCGCGGACGGAAAATAACTAGTTGGGTTAAAGAGAGGAATCCCATAGGAACTCTAGTAATGGTTGTCACAAATCCAATCACAATCCATTGGTTTTTCTTCTAAAATAAACCAGTTTGTGGGTAAAAATACAAATCAAACCCTAAAATATACTCATTGGGATAAGATAAGCCATAATGTTGAAATTTGTTTTGAACTTATCGGGCATCCCTCATGGATGAAACCAAGAGAGGATTAGGATGAAACCAAGAGAGGATTAAGGGACAAAAGGCTAATGCTAGTACTGTTTATATCCAAAAGGAATGATGACTCCGCTTCTATTCCTGCTAAGTTATTTGATTGTTGAACAGATGTGTAGACTTGTGAATTTGTTAAATGATAAATCTAGTGTTGGTTCTTAAAGTTGCAATGTGACAGGTAGGTTAACTAACAATTTTAATGCTACGAGTGTTAGTAAATGCTTGTATGGTTTTACTTTTTTTTTTGAACGGCAAATTTGGATCACTGACGGACCACTGGAGTATCATCGTGCCACCAGAGGAACCACCCGATCATATCCATCTCCACTAGGCATAATGCCACACCAATTCAGGAGGAAACCCAATAAATATGGGAAAACCCCCCTTGTGGGAATCGAACCCAGGACCTATTGGTCCCAAAGCCTTATCTCACCACCAAGATGCCACTAGGCTGTGAAGCCATGAGCTTGTATGGTTTTACTAGTTATAGTAGGCTGGCTAAGTAGTTGGGTGTTTGATTCAGATGCAAATCAACATATGATTATGTATGAGAAAAACTTGTTCAATTAGACTATCTTCAATGCTAAGGGCGTCTTTAGACGCCCTTAGCTGCCTAATCAGCTGCCACATCATATCCTTATCAATCCTTAAAAACCTCAATTTCACCTCCAACCATACAAACATCCTTACACATCCTTATATTTTCCACATCATCACCATTTTTTCTTTAAATTTAATTACTTAAATTATAAAAAAGTTTCTAAACAGTTAATATAAGTAATATCAAAAATAAAAAGTAAATAAAAACATATATTGAAGTTTTATATGAAATTGAAGTTTTACCGTTGAAATAATTTATTTGTTTTAGAAATTGAAGTTTTAGATGAAGTTGATAAATGCATGGCTTTAATAAGTTAATTTAATGAGTTAATTACTGTTTTCGTCCCTGTGGTTTGTCAAAAATCACTATTTCAGTCCATTAGTTTAAAAATTGCGATTTCAGTCCATGTGGTTTCACTTTCGTAACCATTTCAGTCCCTGTGGTTTCACTTTCGTAACCATTTCAATCCATTATTTTGTTAAGTACAGGGACTGAAATGGTTACGAGGTGGACTGAAATGGTTACGAAAGTGAAACCAAAAGGACTGAAATCGCAATTTTTAAACTAATGGACTGAAATAGTGATTTTTGACAAACCACAGAGACGAAAACAGTAATTAACTCTAATTTAATACTTCTTCAATAAAATTGTTCAAAAAGAATACTTCTCCAATAAATCAAGTGGTGAAAGTAAAATTATAATATAATGAAAATGGCACAATAACCTATGTTTTTAAGCCCTTGCAGAAGGATGAAGTTTTCAGATTTCTCCACATCAGCTATGCTCCAATACGCCTTCAAATTTGGACAATTCCACCTCATCTCGGACGGTGAGAGTTTGGATGCGTTGGAGTTAGCCTTATGTGGATGTGTATGAATTAAATATTAAAGTGAAACATACAAATGGTGTATAATATGTCAATGGTGGTGCTTGTATGTCATCTAAGGTGTGTTTTAGTGTTTGTAGTTCGGTTGAAGTGTGCCATACTCGATGGTTGGGTTTAATCATAATTAAATCATTGTTACAAAGATAATTGCATAAAAGAATGGTACTTTAAGGTTTTATTTGAATGAAAAAGTATTCACTCAATGAGGTAGAAATATCATTAAGTAAATCTTAGTTGCTGTAATACGTTCTTTAAATTAACAATAATAATTAAAACTCTAAAATAAAATGATGTTAAAAATTTATTATAATAGATATAAAATAATATATAGTATTAGATTAAAACTTTGTTAATTGACTAGAGAAATAAAAAGACAAAAAGAATACAAATTAAAGGCTAGTTATCCGGTTTTGGTTACGAGACGCGGTTGGGTACGTTAGTTAATAACTAAAACTTTTGTTTTTTTTTTAACAGCAAATTATTTCCTTCTTAAATAATACCCCTAACCAGGTTCGAACATGGGTCTCCCCAAAGTAGTCCTTGACTACTTACCACTGGGCCACAGCTCAAGTGTCAAAAAAAAAAAAAAAAAAAAAAAAAAAAAAAAAACTTTTGTTATAATTTGTTTTCTAAAAAAATAAATAAATAATAATAATAATAAAAATGATGTAGAAAGCAAGGATTAAGTAATAAAAAAGATATCCCCCCTCCTAGCCCCGATGGTTCCCATGTAGTTGGTTGGGCCGGTTTCCTCCTTGTGAGGTTGCCGGTTCGACTCCTGGCTATGGTTATTTGGGAGGGGGACGTCCCAATGATGGATCGTATCCTATCGAGGCATGGTGCGATCCTTGGGTAGGTTAGCTGTCAGTAGTAGTAATAATAGTAATAAATAATAGTAATAATAATAGTAATAGTAATAGTAATAATAAAAAGGGAGGAAGTACTTTGGATCTGAACTCCGAAGCAAGCTATCCGGTTACCAGTTAGGGCATGTTTGGCTAAGCTTTTTAAAACAACTTATTGACTTATTGGCTTTTTGAAAAGTCATAAGCTCCAAAATGATGTTTGGCAACAATGGTGTATGTGAGAGGAAAAAGCCAATAAGTCAATAAGTCACTCCACAGTGACTTTTCCAAAAAGTCAATAAGTCAATAATTTGTTTCAAAAAGCTTAGGCAAACATACCCTTAGACCAAAGGGTATGGTGAGGATAGTCCCCAAAGGGACCATCCGCCATGTAGGCGCCAAGTAAGCAAAGGTGGAGGATCATCCCCTTGGAGACTACCCAAGGGTGTGGTGGATGGTCCTCCCTTATTTTTTTATTATTATTTTTTTGATTTAATTAATTAATTCAAACAAGAGTTAAATGCCCGGATAGTCCCTGTGGTTTGGCCTTTTTTCACCTTTAGTCCCTAACTTTCTAAAATTACCTCTATAGTTCCCAACTTTTCAATTTTCGTTCCCGGATAGTCCCTGACGCGGATGGGGGTTAGTTTTTTGTGTTAAGTGGATGTGAAATTACTAAAATACCCTTAGTGTTAAATTAATACTAAAAAATTAAAAAAGATATGCTTAATACTTAGAGATTTATGTGGGACCCACCCACTTCATCTTCTTCACTCCACCTTCACCTTCAGAATCTAATTATCTCTTCCCTCCACCTTCAAACCTGCAATCCTAACTCCACAAAAAATGGCGGTTTTCGATCTCAACATCCCCTACACCAATTCACCAAACCAAACCTCCACTACAACAAATCCACACGCTTAAAACTCGCCGTTAAAGTGGGTTTGTTTAGATAACAATGCCCCCAATTATGTTATCAGCTATCTGTGATTCACTCAATTTCATCTTTCCTTCTGCTTCATTGGACAACAATGCCCCTAACAATCCTACACCCCCACTGATCTCCTTTCTTTTCTCTATTACCCTCCTTAGTTTTTCGTTTAGACCCTTTAATTGCCTGCAAGTTCAACTCAGCATAAGGTTATAATATTACTTACACATGCGAACAAAAAGAATACATACACATGTTGTGTATGTATATCAGTACCTTCATTGCTTTATTGAAGGGAGTGCTAGGAAGATCCAAAAGCTTTGGTACTGCATAGAGAGAGAAAGTGGGTTTGTTTAGAGAGAGAAAGTGGGTTATATAAGGGTATGTTTAATTTATTAGTTTTTTTTTATTATAAGGGCATTGTAGTAATTTCACATCCACTTAACATCAAAAACTAACCTCCATCCGTGTCAGGGACTATCCGGGAACGAAAGTTAAAAAGTTGAGGACTATAGAGGTAATTTTAGAAAGTTAGGGACTAAAGGTGAAAAAAGACCAAACCACAGGGACTATCCGAGCATTTAACTCTTAAAACAAAGTAAATAAAAAACTTACATTTAAATAAAACCTAAAAAAAACAACAACCTAAAGTTACATTTAAATAAAAACTAAAAAAAAACACACTTAAAAAAAACCTAAAGTTACATTTAAAAAAAACTACACTCCCCCACTCCATTTTTTCCTAATTTTTTCCTTCATCATTTGTAAAATGGGACGGTCTTCCGGTGGATATTCGCTAAAGTCGGTGGTCATTATTTTCCATTCCTCCAACTGCTGCGCTTCTTCTTGCCTCCTTTGCTTCTACTCGGCTTCTTTTTTTTCACCTTTACCTTCTCGGTTTGCGTCTCGGTAAAGGTTTGGTTGAATGCTTTCAACTCGGCCATAATACCTTCCAACTTCGAACCACCACCACCACTTCCTGATGCGGCTTGTTTCCTCATACTCGGGCTCGTCGTTGATATTTATTTGGCAACGACCGGTTGAGCCTCCAACGCTATAACTTCCTGACTCGGAAGTTTTAGACCGTTTGGTTGCTCGTTTCGCCCTTGCAACCTCATTTGGAGTTCCCTTCCATTTTGGATGATCCTTTACAATGTGCCAAGCACAGACATGTGGGAAAGAAGTTTTGTTGTCATTTTCGTATAAACGCAACGCTTCATTGAAAACATTTTCATTGTTCCACCCACTCGGTTTGTTGGCGAGCGTTGTGTGATAAAACCCACAAAAGCGTTGGATCAACGTATTCATCTTGCGCCACTTGGAGCTGATAGAATCAACGGTTCTGTACTCGCCTTGTTCCATAATCGCGTGGAATATATCAAGGGCTTCTTGCCAAAACCCATCGCTTTGTTGATTGTTACCTACAAGTTAGTAACATGTAACACCTCGAAAAATCACGTCCAATGAAGTGTTGACACGTGTAATAAACCCCAATGAAGTCAAACGTTGAATTTAAGGGACTAATTTTTCGAAAAATCGAAAAACTTTGATTATGAAAGAACTGGAAGTATTATCATACCTAAAATAAGTTCTAAATAACCTTTTACGGTTTTATATTCACAATTGAGCCACTTGTTAATCAAGTGTAGCCGTTTATGTGATTAATTGAAAGTTTGCGCAATAAAGGGTTAAAAGCGTCAACATGTTAATTCTTACCTCTGAGTGACCTTTTAACAAATCGAGAGCCTCATGATATTTGATTATACTCTCGGGAATGCCAATCATTGGCAATCCAAGGCTTTTATGCCCAAAAGTGAAGTTACGCGCAACTTTGCAAGTATAAGGGACTAAAAGTGTCAATATATTTAATTATACATCTGAATGACCTTTTATCGAGCCCGAAGCATTATAATGTTTAATAATACTTTCAATAATGCCTAATATGGATTATATGAGGCTTCAATACTATTAAATCATGACTTACGCAAGTTTGCGCATTAGGGGGACCTAAAGCGTCAAACTGCTAAAGTATGCCGATTCGTATGTTATCGGACCTCCCGGAATATGACCATGAGTTATACATACCTTAATTATCCTTCTCATAGCTTAGACATAGGCTTTGAGGTGTTTAGTGCGCAAAAATAAACTTTTAAGTCATGCAGGGACTAAAAGTGTCAAAAAGCGCACAAGTTTGCGTTTACGTGCATATCTTACATTCTGGATATTCCCGGACACCCAAAAAAATTTATGTAAGCACTAAAATATTTTATTTTAGTGTTTGGCTTGATAAAATTCCATTCGTCGCGTCGTTTGGATTATTTTTCGCGTCCGTCCGTGTTTCGTCGTAATTAGCCGAACAACGTGACCGTACGACCAAACGAACCGACATCCGGCATATTTTTGAGCATGTTTCATGTTCCCCTTACTTAGTGTAACACCTCGAAAATTCGGGTTAAATATTAAAACGACACGTGTCAAGTACGACAAAACGCGTTGTAAAAACCGGATTTAAGAAAGATGTTTGACAGGATTTGAAAGTGTCGTTATGTTAACTTTTGCACCTCTGAACGACCTCGTTATAAATCCCAAGACTCAAATTTTATTAAAAACATCTCATACATGATCCAAATTTCAGTAAACAATAGCATTGATTGATCTATGATTAAAGTGGTGGACTCCTACGAAGAAAAAGAATGGTAAACCTTTGTTTTCGGGTCTTGTTATTGGATCCAAAGCAAACAAACCAATGTGGTGGGGTATCATACAGTATTAGGCACTTTGTGAAGGTCCCTAAATGTAAATTGAGGCCCCAAAGTCGTGCAAGTGGGTTACCCTTTCGAATTAAGGAAGAAACAAGCAAAACAGCCCCTGATAAGAGCCTGCGCATCGTAGGCATAATACCCCTACGATGCGCAGGGGTGTGCCCAGCACCAAAAAACGGGCTGTTGCCTGTTGTGCGCGTTTCTGACCCACTAAACCGGTATTTCTCACTTGTGGATGACCCCTAGACTTCCCTAGGCACTAGTAACAAGTGTTAATCAGTTGTGGATGGATCATAGACCTTGTTGTCAACTAGTTGTGGTGTTTGAACAAGTATAAAAGGCCTTCAATGTTACACATTTTCCTCACAACTTCTCCTGCACTCTTGGATCATTTCTGGAGCTCAAGCTTGCTTCCAAGTGATCTTATCTCGTGCATAGGACTTCAGTAAGTAATCTAATCTTTCTCTAATTGCTTTTAGCTTAGTTAATAAGCTAAAAGTCAAACCGTCGTAATTACGGTTTGACTTCGAGATTAGTCAATAATGGCTCAGTCATATCTCGAATTAAAAGTAGTTATAAGTTGGTATTTATGTGGGTAATAAAACCCCAAAAGGGTTTCCCCTGATCACCACTCTAACTAGTTCAAATGTCGGGTCAAACATGTTCTTAAAAAGTCAACAGGATGCTTAAAATGTCATTTATGCATAATTAGCTATCTAGAACATATATAACCTATTTGATCATTGTTATAACTTAGTAATTAGTGTAAGAACATGTCCAAACCTCATCAGCCCGACTATTTCATGTTTAGACCCGGTTCGGAACCGAAAGTCACATAGTTTGACTTTCACTTTGACTTTCAGTTCTGGCCCGTTTAGGCATATTTTAGAAATGCCTTAGAGCTTTAATTGGACTAGGTTACATGTTAGAACAACCCTCTGTGATTATACACCTTGGTTCGTTAGTTATCCAATTATTATGCATGTTTCCGTTAATTGCTCATATGTTGACCGATATGCCCTTATTACCTTAAAACGCGAATTATAAAAATGTAAAAGTGTAGAAACCGTTGTTACTGATATATAGACTTGCATGCAAAGTTTGACATCAGTTTGAGTTGTAGATTAAGAGTTATGCTCATTGTCGCAAAACTAATGCTTTATGTTAACATAATGGCGTAATTAGCGTATAGCCTAGTTAAACATACTTTTTGGTATCAAATCTTTTACCCACTGATATGATATATTATTTTGGGATTTTTAAAGATTTTTAATTAATTTTAGGCTGAGCATAACTCATAGTCGTAGGCTTAATTCGGTAATTGTCGGTTTTGCCCCTACGGGCCATAAAATGAGTTTTACACATCTAAACGACTCCAAACCTTTTGCTACTGATTAGTTATGATAAATAAATTATTTTAAGCCTTCTGGAAGTATAAAAATATTAGATTTAAGTATCGAACCCGGTAAGGGCCTTTAATCGCCTAAATTAGCGTTTTTAACGCATAGTATGTTTTAAAATCATATTGGACATACCCGGGTTGATACCTACTGATATAAGAGGAAAATTATCATATTTTAACAGTAAGCAAAGGTAGATAAACTCAGAATTCAGTTTTGAGCTTTTCGGCTTATGTGAAATTACCAAAATACCCCTACGGGGCCTAGTTTGGTTAAAAATGATAAGTTTCACATACATGCTTTAACCTACTGATGTAACTTAGCAAATTGAGTATATTTGCTGATTTCATCAGACCTGTAACTCAGATTGTCACTTAAACTCTTTTATAAACTTCTAAATGACCAAACTACCCCTACGGGGCCTAGTTTGTGTTTAAACACGATTCGGGCATAACGAAAGACACCTTACTGATGTCACAACATATTTGAGACATAATTAACTTAGGAAACCTGTATATAGCTCTCATGACTACCCGTCACGCTTATTACGCGTACGGTTCGGTTTATGTAACAAGTTTACATAAATTAGCCGAAACGGGTCAAACCTTAACGGTTTTATCTCAAAATCCAGAATGTGAATAATAAACCCATATTAAACAAGTCTTCAAACTTGTCGGGTCTGAATCACATTCTATCCGGTCTTCGCTTAATCGTGCGTACGAACCGTATCTTCGAAACTAGCCGGTCTAAGCTTAAGCATAATTAAAGACCCGCTAGGATTCTAATAGGTTATATTTAACCTTCGTTCCAGATTAGGAGAAACAGTAAAAGCTACCTGCTATTTGATTATTGTGACTATACTTTGCATCAAGGTAAATGCTTTTAACTTATTTTCCCTATACGGGCTTGGGTTACGGTACATAGCGTACCGCTTGATCGAGCATCAAATCTCCACGCTTAGTGGGTAGTTGAATAATTTGATCGGCTCGTTTTAAACAGATTTGTTTACTTTACAGCCTTTGGGGGGTTAATGACCATGTCCCGGATATCCCTGGCATCATCTTACGAGATGGCCACGACCTGAGCACGGGGTGTAGGCGTACTCCCGTGTATAACTCACTTAAAGTGGTGTGTCTATTGATCTTTAACCCGGATACGTTCCGGGCTACTGAACGCATAAGTAACATGTAATTCGTTCACAAGATTATAATATTAAATAATTCTCCCAAGTTAAATAAAATGATTTATGCCACGTGCATCCAAACCAATTTTCAATCATTTTCCAAAAAGAGTCAGTTGAATGTATTTACCAGTGTAAACTGACGTATTTTCCCAAAAAGACTGAATGCAGGTACTAAACGAAATTTGGCTGGATCGTCTCCTAAGCATCAATAAAAGTCTCGCAAGCTTAGGATGCCAGAAGTCTGTTGAACCATAAATGTTATTTTATTTCGATCCATACTGTGGATAATCACCGGATATTGTAACTTGGATTACAATAAATAAATTCGGTTGTATCTTATTTTAAATTGCTTCCGCTGTGCATTATTATATTGTGTTGTTTGACTATTACGTTGCCAACCACGTCACGATACTCCCCCACCGGGCCCACCGGTGACACGTGGAAATCGGGGTGTGACACTTAGGCATCATTGTAGAGCCTTAAAAATGATTTAACGGGCCTTGGATGTGTCGGAAATGGCAATTGGAGGTTCAGGGGCTAAAACTGTCAACATTTGAAAGTTTCTGATTGCTGGCCAAGGCCTTGCGCACCTCAACACTGTGGTTGTTACGGTGCGCAAGCAAGACCCAGATGCAGCAACTCGTTTTCTGTTGCCTGTTCAGCCTTTCAAACGACATGTCTTGCCCTTTAACACTTTCATGAGTTGCCTAAACTGATTTTTAGCCCTTAGGGACATGTGTTGATGATTCATGGTCCATAATAGCTTGAGTTGTCAACAATCTAAGGTGTTTGAAATCACTATAAAAGGCCTTCAATGTTGCAACATTCTTGCATTCATTCCATCTGCAATTGTGGGACTTTCTGGAGCTCAAGAGCAGACACCAAGCATCCCTAATCGTGATTAGGACTTTGGTAAGCACCCTTGACCTTCCTTGATTAAGTTTTGCTTAGTAATTAGCTTAAAAGTCAAACCGTCGTAATTAACGGTTGACTTAGCGATTAATCACTAATGGTCCAGTGATTAGTCGAATTGAAAGTAGTTATAAGTTGGTAATTATGTGGGTAATAAACCCTTAAAAGGGTTCCCCCTGATTCCCACTCTAACTAGATCAAATGTCGGGTCAAACTTGTTATTAAAAAGTCAACAGGATACTTAAATTCTAATTTATGCATAATTAGCAATATAGAACACATACAACCTGTTTGATCATTAATATAAGTTGGTAATTAGTGTAAGAACATGTCTAAACATGTTCCACCCGGCAATTTCCTGTTTAGACCCGGTTCGGAACCGAAAGTCGCAAAGCTTTGACTTTTGCTTTGACTTCAGTTCTGACCTGTTTTGGTATGATTTAGAAATACCTAAGAGCTTCATTTGGACCAGGTTACATGCTAGTATAACCCTCTGTGATTATACACCATGGTTCATTAGTTAACCGATTAATACGCATGATTCCGTTAATTGCTCATATGTTGACCATTATGCCCTTATTACCATAAAACGTGATTTTTGGAAATGTAAAAGTGTAGAAACCTTAGTCACTGATATATAAACTTGTACCCAAAGTTTGACATCAGTTTGAGGTGTAGATTGAGAGTTATGCTCATTAGCGTAATTAAGAAGCTTTATGTTAATTAAACGGCGTAATTAACATATAGCCTATCTAAACATACTTTTTGATATCAAAATATTTACCCACTGATGTAATATATTACTTTGGGATTCTTGAAGATTTTTAATAAATTTTAGGCTGAGCGTAACTTATAGTCGTAGGCTTAATCCGGTAATTGTCGGTTTTGCCCTTACGGGCTATAAAATGAGTTTTACACATCTAATTGACTCCAAACCTTTTGCTACTGATCACATATGATAAATGAATTATTTTAAGCCTTCTGGAATAGTAAAAATATCAGCTTCTTGTATCGAACCCGGAAATGGCTTCTAATCACCTTTTTAAGCGTTTTTAACGCATAGTATGTACTAAGACTATTTTAAACATACAAGGGTTTATACCTACTGATATTTGAGGCAAATTATAATATTTTAACAGTAAGCAAAAGTTTTTTAACTCAGACTTCGGTTTTGAGCTTTACGGCTTATGTGAAATTACCAAAATGCCCCTACGGTGCATAGTTTGGTTATAATTGATAAATTTCACATATATAATTTACCCTACTGTTATAACTTAGTAAAATAAGTATTTTTGCTGATTAAACCAGACCTGTAACCCAGGTAAATACTTAAACTCTTTTATAACCTTTTAAATGACCAAACTACCCCTACGGGGCATAGTTTGTGTTTAAATTCGTTTCGGGCATAATAAAAGACATCTTACTGATGTCACAACATATATGAAGCATATTAACTTAGGAAACCTGTAAATGGCTCATATGTATACCCGTTACGCTTATTACGCGTTCGGTTCGGTTTATGTAACTAGTTTACATAAATTAGCCTAAACGGGTCAAACCTTATCGGTTTTATCTCAAAATCCAGAATGTGTATGAAATACCCATATTAAGCAAGTCTCCGAACTTGTCGGGTCTAAATCACATTCTATCCGGTCTTCGCTTAATCATGCGTTTGAACCGTATCTTTCGGTAAGACTAACCGGTCTAAGCTTAGGCTTAATTAAAGACCCGTTAGCATTCTAATTGGTTATTTATACCATCATTCCAGACTAGAGCCTTCCGGTAAATTGTACCTACGCTTACTTAAGTGAATACGGCTGAGTTATTATAATTCTTGCTATTTAAGACAGGAGCTAGCTCAGGTAAATACTCTTAACTTATTTTCCCTATACGGGCTTGGGATACGGTACTATAAAAGTACCGCTTGGTCAGGTATGTAGTCATTTAAATCGGATTGTGATTAATGTATTTACATAACCCGCTTTGTTCTGTATTATTTGATGTATGGCCCTTGGGGGTTAAATGACCATGTCCCGGATATCCTTGACTCATTAAATGCAATGGCCACGACCTAAGCACGGGGTGTAGGCATACACCTGACAGATGCCATATGCTTATTAATTAATTATACCCAATAAGGGATTCCCAATAAGGGAATAGTGGTGTGTCGGTTAATCATGAACCGACATAGAACCGGGCCCCGTATGTAGAGCAAGTTATGTAAAACTGATAACATGAAATATAGTTTGTCCCAAGTTATAAAAGATTAATTTTGCCTCTGTGCATTTTAATCAAGAATAAAAGATTAATTTTGCCTTGTGCATCTTAATCAATGTGTCTACATATTTTGTGCCGAAGTGCATTCAAATCAATTTTCATAAACATTTTCAAATGAGTCGGTTGAGTGTATTTACCAGTGAAAACTGATATATTTTCAAAAGTCTAAGTGACAGGTACAAGTACGTAATAGGCTGGAAGCTGCTCAGGACGTTAATAAGGAATCTTGCAAGTTCTAGGCGTCTAAAGTCTGTTGAACAATATTTATATTTTAAGATCCGCCTGTGGATCCTTTACTTACCGTTGTAATACTGGATATTACTTTATATTCAGATTGTAATATATTTATCTTTTGCTTCCGCTGTGCATTTATATATTGTGTTGTTTGACTATGATGATATCAACTATGTCACGATACTCCCCACCGGGCCCACCGGTGACACGTGGAAAGTCGGGGTGTGACATAACAATAATAATAATATTTTTTTAGAAAATTATAGTAATCAAATAAATGTTGGTAACAATAATAATATTTTCTAACAAAAATATAATGTACAAATAATATTTAATAACAATAATAATATAATGTACAAAAAAATTAATTTTTACCGATTATAGGAGACGTTGACGAGCCAATATATGCCTTCGCCAACGCCTCTTCCTCAATTTTTTGACAATGGCCGTTGTTGTTGTTTGGTGGCTGCGTCTTCTTTTTTACCCTTTCCCTTTGTATTTTTCTTTTTTGAAGGTTCAGGTTGCGTTTCTGGCACAACCTCTACGTCATCATCTTCTTCCTTGATTTGTGTTGGACGTGCTTGTGGCGGTGGTTGATATGGCATATTTAGTGGGTTTTGTATTAGTTGCTGCATTTGATATGGCATTTGGTTGAACGAAATGTTGGGTTGTTGCATTTGCATTGGGTTGAACAGAATGTTGGGTTATTGCATAGGGTATTGGTTTCGTTGGTTGAAAGCGTTGGACATTTGTTGGTAACCCGCAAAAGAGTTTTCCATGACGGGTGTGTAGCCGGGTGACGAAAACGGGAGTGAACTTGAGTTGGGATTATTTGGGTTGTAGGGATCCATAAATTTTTTTAAGGTTAGGAGAGATTTTTTTTTATAAAAATGGGTGAAAAGTGGAAGTATTTGGTAAAAAAATGGGGTGAAAAGGGTTGAATTTATAGTGGTGGGGTGAATTTTTTTTTTTTAAATTGGAATGTTACCGTTAGGGGGGCCCACCTTTTCAAACCCATGCCCCGTCTCTTGGCGGACGAAGGCGTCGAGACGGGCCCCTAGGGGACGATGTGCGACGGCCCAAGACGGGGGACGGCCCGGGGACGAGCCCCATACCCGGTGGTCTTAGTGTGTGCGTTTTAATAATACTAGATATCTCTCTCCTCCGCCTTTTCTAACCCAATTCACGAACCCTAGATCTTGACGGATTGGCAGTGGAGAGATCTATGTAGGTTTGTTCCTCCTCAGTTTTGGACATGTTTTAATCTATGAAAATGCCCAATATTTATGGGTTGGATTGTTTTCCAGGTATTGTTTTCATCTTCATAACATTAGATCTCGAAGCTGAATTTGGAATTGTATGCTATGCTTATTGAGAAAAAAAAAATAGTTAATTTGTTTTGAATTTTGATACCCGAAGGTCAATAGTTACATCTATATTATTTTTTGTGTTCCCAAATCTGCGATTTGATTATTTTCAGTGGTGGTGTAGAGGTTAATACCTATGTTTACTGTTAGCTTATAAATCAGTAGGGAAAGTTAGGAACCCCTGAGGGTGGGAGGGGAGGACCACCTTTCGAATGGCACGTTATCTTTTAGAAAAGCCCGATATGTATATGTAAAAAAATAAAAATTTATGGCATGTTTGGCTAAGCTTATTAGAGTTAAAAAAGACTTTTGGGAAAAATGACTTTTGGGAAAATTACTTTTTGAAAAGGAGTTTTTAAAAAAAGTGTTTGGATTAGCTTATAGGGTGGGAAAAACCAATAAGTCAATAAGTTGTTTTTTTAAAAAGTGTTTGGCTTAGCTTATTGATGTAAAATGACTAAAATGAGCATTCTTTTAGATATAAGGGGGTAAAGAAGGGGTATATTGGTAATTTGAAGTTTGAAAAGTTATAAGCTGGCTAAGAAGTCACAATATTGTGACTTCTTAAAAACTCATTTTCATTCATCTTAAAAAGCCATTTTCAAAAGCACTTTTCAATTTGCCAAACACTAAAATGACTTATTGGCTTTTTGATTAAGCCAATAAGTCAATAAGTTACTTTGAAAAGCTTAGCCAAACATGCCCTTAACAGGGTATACCCATACAAACACAAATATTGGCCCACTTACAAACCTATTCTTATGGTTTAGATTAGTTATTAGCCCATTGGCATTAGATTTAGACCTTTAGTAAGCCCAATACCCAATTCCGTTAAGGCCTAAGGACACGTTTTTTCGAGCTCGAATAGGGTACACGAATTCTCAGGGCCGGATGCTAGTTTGAGGCTTGGGGTTTTTAAATTGACACAAAACCATCGTACTTTTGCTTTCAATCGTTATAACCTTTTTAAATTTAATTAAAAGCCATTAAACTTTATATTAAGCTTCAAGAGATCAATGCCTACTGTTATGACTTCCAAGTCCGGTAAGATAACGAGAATGAACCTCACACTCTCCCGGTCCCCTCCTCTATTCCCATTCCCATGGTTTCAAGAGTTACGTGACTCTTGACACCATGTATTCCATCTCTTTGCTTAAACATTGTTACGGAGTTCCATTCAAGCAACATCGGGTGTCAATGCCACAATCCGTCGGATTAGGGCCTCGTTCTCATGGTCTCAATTGAAAAACACGTCACCTGTTTTGTCTCCGCCTGCCAACAAACTCATATGGCCTTCTACCGCGCCTGGGAAGAAATTTCCATGGGCTTCATCACAAGCTTGCCACCTTCAAATGCACGTTTCATACAGGTGAGGTTATTAACAGCTCATGTAACTATACTTTTCTTATATTCGAGCGATTAGTAGGTGCTCTAGTTGTCTTAATGAAACACCATCTAGTTAGTTACAAACTTTACATTGTCTGCCTTTTAACTGGAGGAGTTGAAACCGGATTTGTTAAACATGGTGTGTTTTTTTAAGCCTTCTTATGAACATTTTTTTCTCTCTTCATGTTGCCGGTTTGAGTTGAGCAGAGATTGAAGTACACCATGTGGATTCTACAGTTGACACAAAATAGCAAATTACACAATGCTACCTTTTATGTGGACCATGGGTACAAGCATGGTTTAAAAAAAAGAAAAAGAAAGAAAAAAAGCCGTGTAGTCGGTAAGAAAATGCATTTGAGGCGGGGTTATGTTTGTACGTACGCATGCCTCTAAGGGCGGAGGTGGTAAGAGAACGGGCGCCTCATTAAATATTTATCAGATCTATAAATTTTATATTTATTATTTAGTTCCGCCTCGTGAGGCCAAGGGAAAAGGCGTCGAGGCTCGATTGCGTTCTCTTAACCTTTGGGTGGTACAAGGTGTTTGGATACGTTTTTTTAATAAAACAAAATTTTCACTAAAATAATAGTGTAAAAGACATCGTCCCTCTAAGCCATGATGAATAGCGAGACATAATGTGTAATGCTTTTTATCGGATTTCGTTTTCTGTTTCTACCATTTTTCATTTTTTTATTAGTTAAATTATTATATGATATAGCATAATTAAAAATAAAAAAAGAAATACATAAACATATACATTACATTTTGTATAGACCGTGTACGCGTATATATAGGGATCTTAGGGTTTAGAAGATGCTTGTTGTTTGTGTTATGGCGGATTTCAACGATTTTGTTAGGGTTCACGGCTATGACTTTAACCAAGGGGTTAACTATCCCCAGCTACTTCAGTCTCTAGGCTCCACCGGCGTTGAAGCCTCAAAACTGTCACACGCCATCAAAATCGTGAATCAAATGGTATGTTCAGACTCACTCCTACTTGAATGTTGCATTTCATGAATGAACCGTTGTTTTTTGATGATGAACGGACTTGATTTCTGATTGTTGTATTAACTGAACAAATCCTTGTGTTTATGTTGATGAACGAACTTGATTTTCACTAAAGGTGTTCATTTGAATTAGATTTTATGTCACAAGATGCCTGTTTGTATGTGTTTGTGATCTCTGAGTTTCAATCAGACTCTTTCTCCTACCAGATCTGATTATGATGAACATTCTCTGTGTCTCTGTGTGTGTGTTTGGTATTCACCACTACACATGTTGTCATAGACAACAAGGAGGGTCAAGAATATACAATAAAGAATGAAATAACTACAACTAATCTAAGAAAACATCAAGTGATGCGTGGATTTTCAAGTAGGATCGCCCAAGCTAACCTTATAATCACACAATCTCAAGTGTAGGACTTGTTCATTACTTGTAGGTTAAAACCTTATCAAAACAGAAAGTTTTTGAGGATTAAACCTCTGGATTTACATGTTACAACTTTGTTTTTAAGCACACATAATCATAGTCTTGATTAGTGGCATAAGGACATAGGAATGCATCAAGAAAAACATGAGTTTTCTTCCAAAACATGAAGATAAAAATGAGCAGAATTTAGGTGCACTTTGGACCTCAAAAATGGTAACGTTTCACCTTAGTTTGCCCAATCAAACTTGTGATAACCTTCCTAGAGGTTATCCAAGTGTTGTAGAAGAAGAAACAAGAAGAAAATTGAAATGGAAGTGAGTTAAAACTCACTTTTTATGGCTGGAACTTTAAAAAACGTGGCTGAAACTCAGCTGAGTTTGGGAGGATTTTTGAAGTGTTTGGAGGCTTGCAAAAGTGGAATAAGGAGTGGGGAAGTGCTTATTATATAGGGAAGGGATTAGGGTTTCAATGGGTTGGGCTTTGAAAGTGTTTAGAAGGGGTTAAACCTTGAAACAAGCCCACAAAACCAACCCAATAAGGGCTGATTTGAGCTAATAGGGGCTGCCATATATTTTTTTATTGTATTTTTTTAAACATTATAATGTGCCATTTTGTTGTTTAAGTTATGCAATAATATGTAACAATGTTTTCCTTAACTCGTAATAAGGTATAACATGGAATAAAACGTGATTTAACTAGATAAAAAGTGTGATGTACAAGTATGCAATATGTTTGTAAGTGACAAGTATATGCCACATATTAGATGATTAACCGTTGTGTAAATAAGCATATTATTAGGGGTTTTTAAGTATCAACAATTTAAGGACAAGCATGGACATGTATCGTAAATAAGTATCGTATGAGTATGAATTACGAATAAGGATTCGATGTACAATGAATTCGAACGTATGAGCATGTATGAATATGTAGAATGTGAAAAGAAATACGAATTTTATTTATGATCCAAGTCTCGGATTTTACAACGATTACAACGAAAAGACAATTACAAGAATACAAGATTTCCAAAAATAGCATTACAAGGCGAGCTTTCTAATTACGGAAACTATGAAAAAACAGGGCATTACAATTCATTCTTTAACTCAATACAAGTGCTCTTTAAATCAACAACAAATGCAAGAGATAATCATTCTATAAATTAAATATACCTTGTCTAAAAAGCTAGGATGAAGAGAGATTTGTAATTGCTTTAAAAGGCGTATGTAGGCCTCGGGAAAGCACATCCCGATTTAACCCATAAAGCTTCGAACTCCACAATTAACTTAAGAACACGTTTAGCAATCCGATCATGAGCTTTCTCCCATAAACCATACATTTTGGTCTTTTTGTCGAATTCTCTCTCTGTTGCAATGCTTTTATCCCACCAACACCAAAAAACGATTCGCATGTCAAAGACTGAATATGCATACCTTAGAAGACCCAAATATAGACTCGCATAAAAAAATTACACAATTTGACTTGAACCTATTTTGACCCGTTACCCAACTAACCCATCTTGGGGAGTCAACTTGACCGATTCTTCTTTATTGAATTTCCTTCGTACCAATTCTTATACATTTTGTTTTGTACATTAAATGCAAAAGAATGTTGATGGTTATGTTTTATCCGAAGCAACTTCGGTAATTTACTTTCTGCATTTAAGAAAACGTATCATGGATAGTGCTAGTAACTATGAATAAATTCTGCTGCTAAACCAAATTTGCCCGTTAGTAGAGGATTTAGATAATATTAATGATTTCTCATACTTTCTTGACAATCATGGTTTATTTTGTACAAAGAGTTACCTTAAGCCAATGAATAAAGAAAACTTCTATTCTTGATGCTCACACTTCAGAAGTGAGTTCTTAACGCTTTTGTTCTTGATGCTCACACTTCAATTGTAAAAGAAATTGCAATCCTTTTATGTTATTTATATCTTAATCATTTGAAAAAATGATAGAAAAGTGTTAACGTCAACCCAACCCCATGTGTCCTGTAAATCCATAACAGTTTTATAGTTATGGCCCATTTGGACACATTTGAATATGCATCTTATAGTGCTTAAAAGCAAACCAAATAACAAAAAAGCCCATTCGGTTGATCTTATTTTCACATAACTTTGACCATGATTTTAGTCAACCTCAATCGCCATGAGAGGTCTCAATTTCAACCCATTTACTCACTATGAATACAATAGTTTCATCATAAACAGATCATACATAAAAAATAGCTAAAAGAAGTTATAATGGAGAGGAAAAATGAGAAACAAATGCATGTATGAGACTCTGAGCCACCTACTTGTTTACTGTAGGATCTTAATCTTGAATTTACTGTATCATCTTAATATTTGACTCAGACCTAAATCAAACTTTAGCACACATTTCCATATAAAACTATGATCTTTCCTAGTTGGCCTTTCTTATATGAGTATACATTTAAAAAGCTCATATAATGACTCTGCAAAGTAAGAAGAAAATTGGTATATAAACATCATTATGGGAAGGGGAAGATCTTAAAAGTTCCTAGTAGCAATGATTGAGATGAAGACACTACAATTAAAAACAAAGCTTTTGAAGTTTTTTTTGTGAAACTTGAGTTAAAAGAAAAACGTAAATTCATTATAATTCATACAAAACTTTTGAAGTTTTTGTAAAGCTTGAGTTAAAAAAAAAAGTAAACATGTCAAATTTTCATTATAATTCATTCATATATTAAAATACACGAGTATATTGGAACATTAAGTTTGTACTAACAATTCAATCTATTACTCTATTAGATGGAAATTTATATTTTCATAAATAATGCTATTAGACTTATTGTTCAAGTTCATTAAAACCGAATACTTGCAAACCCTATAAATTTACAAATTGTTTGTTTCAAGTCCTGGTAAGGTATTCGTAAGTTCTATTTTAATCTCTTATTATGATTTTTGAGTTGATTGTTGTTGTAGATGATTGTGGATGGTTTAATGGTGATAATTGGTGTCAAGTGTTTGTGTTTTAAACTTGGTTTTTCTTTTATCTCTTATTATGATTATGATTTTTTAGTTAATTGTTGCTGTAGATGATTGTACGGGTGGTTTAATGACGATAATTGGTGTCTGAGATTTAAACTCGGTTTTTTAATATATATATATATATATATAGAGAGAGAGAGATAGAGAGAAAGTATAATGTACATTACGGCTTAACCTACATTAACCTACGCGACCAAATACATAACGTGCGTAATATTTTTTACCATCATAACGTGCGTGATTATACTCCCCATGCGTGATTATCACCTCCCATGCGTGATTATCACCAAAGAACTGATCCCATGCGTGATTATAGCCCTCATCTGACGGCTACCATTGTCGCGTACGTGAAGTATGATAAGGGCTTTTGTATGTTAACATTTCTCTCTCTCTCTCTCTCTCTCTATATATATATATATATATATATATATATATATATATATAGGAGAAGGTACAACTGCCACCTATCACCACCCATTGTCATTGCCCACCACTAACCACCACCATCCGATTTTATTCCTTCGTCTTTTCTTGCCAACCAAACAATAAAAGGTAATGATTCATTCCATTCTCACATGGTAACCAAACAATACATGGAATGGTAATGATCAATTCCATTACCTCATCCATTCCATTACATCGTCCATTCCATTCCACCGTCTATTCCATTACCCCATACCAAACATACCCTTAATGTATTAATATTGTCTTATCAAAGCCAGAAAGAGGTACTAATTGTTTTTTTTTTTGGGGGGGGGGGGTCAAATTTTTTAGCTATGAGGAGGTTTCAAGCTACCGAATGGCTCGAGACAGTCGTGGGCACCTTAGATATACCGAAACAGCCATCGGATATGGAGTTTGTTTCTTGCGTGAGAAATGGATTGATTCTTTACCATGCTATTAATGAGGTTGAACCAGGCTCTGTAGTCTGTCCCAAAGGTACAAATTAGGGTCCTTGTAAAGAATAGACGCGAGGGCATCTGTCACATCATACTGAGTGTATAGAAGGTGAAAAGGGTGATTTGGGCCATATCACTTGTTACGACAGTCATTTCATGTCATGTTGTAGTACCATACGGTCAGTAGTATGATGTGGGCGAAAAACCTACGGGTCGTGTTATATGACTCATGTGAGGACTGGTGTCTGGTTATCATATCAATGTTGTACCTGCCTACAAATTATACATCTAGTTCTTAACGTAGGTATTTAGTAATTATGCTTAGTTTCTTGATATATGTTTATGTAGGTTGTGGAGATTAATCGATCTCCATATCAACCGCTTATGTGGGATTCTCAGCGATTGCCAGCTTATCAGTTTTTTGAGAATGTTAGGAACTTTTTGAAAGCCGCACAAGGGTTAAATCTTTTTGTCTTTGACGCTGCAATTTTCGAAAGAGCACATATGTTTCAACTGCTACAATACATTTGATTGATATATTTATTATACTCTATTTTTAACTTAATTATCTTTAAAAAATGTTTGTTTAGGATAATGTGGAGGTGGGTTCATCTTCTAAGATTGTTGATTGTGTTTTGGGACTCAAAGAGTACAACGACAGAAAACAGAAGAAAAAAGGGAAGCAAAGTTTAAACCATAAGTTAAGATCAGCAATGTGTTTAGACTCCAACAAACGATTGGATTTGTCTACAAAATAGAGAAAAATGCAATTAGTTTTTACTTACAATTCAACTTATTTTAGGAAATATTCGAGTATACTGCAGAATCAGAACTGCATTTAGACCCGACACAAAAAATGTGATCGACCCTATATTGGAGAAGACGGATCATTAGTAGTTATGGATCCTTCAAAACCGAATAAAGATGAAAAAGAGATGTTTCGCTTCAACCGTGTCTTCGGTCCAACTGCCACTCAAGGTGATTATCTGTACTATATAATAAAGTAAAGCTACGGGGGGACACTTGTCGTATTAGTATGCATCTTCAGAATTGTTTTCACGTTTTTTTTCTCTAATTTAGTTAATACCCTTCGGGTTTAAATATAATTTGTATATTTCCTAAGTGATAAGCAATAATTATAGATAAATTTTCTTTTTATTTTATGTATTCTTTAGGTTCAAATATTATTTATATATTTTATAACTGAATTCATTTAATTACTTTACAAATTGCATAATGTTATTAAAATTCTTAAGGTTATGTTTTTATTTTATATTGAGTTAATTACATAGTTAGTCCCTGTGGTTTGCACAAAATAACATACTTAGGTACTAATAGTTTAAAATCACCTTCTAGGGTATTAACTTTTCATTTTGTAACGTTTGGAGGTATTAACTTCTAGGGTATTAACATAGTTAGTCCCTGTTGTTTACACAAAATAACATACTTAGGTACTAATAGAATGTGATTTTAAACCTAAAAATAACGTTAATACCTCCAAACGATACAAAATGAAAAGTTAATACCATAGAATGTGATTTTAAACTATTAGTACCTAAGTATGTTACTTTGTGCAAACCACAGGGACTAACTATGTAATTAACTTTTTTATATTCCTACTAAGAAAATTCAATTCCTTCATGATTTATTATTATTATTATTATATGTGGTTATACAATCAGGATATCACACAAATTAAACTACATAAAAGATAACCGGCTTACAGTCTAACGCTATTATGACGTGTGATAAATGTGTTTCTACAAATTATCTACCAACTGCACAAAATACTTTTATTATTATTATTATTATTATTATTATTATTATTATTATTATTATTAGTACTACTACTACTACTACTAGCGGTAAGACCCGTGTGCAAACACGGGTGATTTTTAGAAAATAATGCATAGTACATTTTAATAGAAATTATAGATAGGTATATAGATATTGTACCAAAACGTGTTATCTATTATAGCTAAAAGACAACTATAAACATAGATCATCGGTTAATATATCAGTTACATACGATTATTTCCATTCTCTTATCCAAAAAAGAGAGTATCCACCCATTGACAACGTAAACTGTTTATAGACTTATGTACATATAAAAGATGTCTAACAAACTTAATAAAATTCGAATATAACTTAAGTTTCAACAAACATTAGCTATGAACACTCGATCACCTGCCTAAACAACTTTCATCAAAGCTCAGTCAAGAGTTTGTTACGCAACAACGTGTCCTTTGCTACATGTTGTGTCCTGGTTAAATATGCTACTGGAGACAATGTCACAGCTGCTGATCCAACAATCTCCCTATACAACAGATGATACCAAAACCCTTCTTTATTAATGATTTTTATTTCTCATCAACATCTCCATGATTTGTCCTTTGAATTGTAGTTCAAAGTCCAGGGAGAACATGTCTTCTACATCATCCCTTTCAAGTTGAAGGTCCAACAAATCTTGGAGATCGTATGCATTCAGATTATATGCACTTTCCATTTTAATCTCTTCAACACTACCATCTGATCTGATCAAAGTCAATACTTGTCGTTGATAATATTATTATCATTTTGCGTCATGTGTTATAATTTAGTGAGCCGAAGATTTATTTCCATTCTTATTTTACTCTCTTTCAGATTCTATTATTTAATTTTTTAAATTTTAATTAAAAAATCAATAATATCTTATCACAAAAACCGTTTTATAATGTTTTAATCTTCATTATCAAATATATTTATTTTTTTTCAACCCATTTAATACACGTGGTCCTAACCTAGTAAATATATATACAGACGCTTTATCTAAGAAAACGATATAACTTTGTTTCATGGAAAATTGGTTTTTAATAAACCAACCTTTGTCCCGTTGGTAAATAATAATCTTACCTACGTAATTGGTATACAATAATCCTACCTATCAACATATTGGTACTCAATGAACTTCCGTTAATTTTTTTAACTGAAGTTAATTTTTAAGTTTTATTTATTACACAAAAAGTCCCTGTAGTTGTAATTTACTAGTTTTAACTATTTTATAAAACAAAATAACCTCAAGGGACTGTAATTTACTAGTTTTAAAATAGTTAAAACTAGTAAATTACAACTACAAGGACTGTTTGTGTAATAAATAAAACTTAAAAACTAACTTCAGTTAAAAAAAATTAATTGAAGTTCATTGAGTACCAACATGTTGATAGCTAGGATTATTGTATACCAATTACGTAGGTAAGATTATTATTTACCAACGATACAAATGTTGGTTTATTAAAAACTAATTTTCCTTGTTTCATTAGTCCAATTTAGGGGGCAATCCTGACCCAAAACATATTTAAGGGGTCAAATTGGGTTATAACATGGGGGTATATTTTAAAGGGGAAATGGACTGTATCACCCCCAACTAATCAAAATTGGTCGTTGTCACCCCCAACTTTCGCTTTGGCTCCCACCACCCCCAATTGGACACTTGGGTTGCTTTGTCACCTCGTCGTTAACCAGACACTAACTAGGTTAATTTTTTTTTGCTGACATGGCTAATTTATCCTATGTGGCATGCTGATGTGGATCTGGAACTATTTTTATATATAACAAAAAAAAAAATATGCAGAAGATGAAGAAGCTTTGACCGATCATCGCCAAGACTTACGAAATGGTGAACGATCCTTTGACCGATCACATCGTG
Source organism: Helianthus tuberosus (assembly GCA_030545235.1). Taxonomy (NCBI): domain Eukaryota; kingdom Viridiplantae; phylum Streptophyta; class Magnoliopsida; order Asterales; family Asteraceae; genus Helianthus; species Helianthus tuberosus. Next base: position 115,068,121 of record CM060379.1, read on the forward strand.
TCATGGAGCCACAATAACCGAAGTTTCATCGTGTGGGACCCACCCGAGTTTTCCGATGAATTGCTTTATTAGAATTTAGACAACTAAACACATATGCGAGTAATCTCTCGTTTACATTCACAGGTTTCATTGTTCTTCTTCTATCTTTAATTTCTCAAGCTTTAATTGTACAATCTTTTATAGGGTTTTAAAAAAATTGATCCAGAACAATGGGAATTTGCAAATGAAGACTTTATCAGAGATCAACCTTATCTTTTAAAGAACATCCATAGAAAAAAGCCTGTTCACAGTCATTCAATGCAGAATGTTAACATCCATGAAGCTTCTTCATCTTCTGCATTGCTGACATCACTCTGATCTGCACAGAAGATCCCTCATTTTCCCTAAACCCACTAACAAAGCTGTTAACTTTGATCCCTAAACCCTCATTTGCACCGCCATGGATGATGGATGCAAAGGGCCAAATCTCAGGTTAACAGTAAAAAGAAGGATTGGCAGCTGGGAACAATGTCTTGTTGATTATTGGTGGATCCGTTAATACTCCAGCTATGTGATGATACAATGTATGTATATATTTTATATATAATTGAGGGAACACGTAATAGATACGAGCTCCTAAGCGTCAGATTTACGATTGGTGTTTCTTGGAAGCAAAGGCCATCAGACACGAAGGTTTATTATATGGATTTATGACTGATTGTGTATGCAACCAGCTGAGTTTTGTGGGATCTAGGGTGTGGCGGATGAATTAACGGAATGATAAGGGAGAATAGGATCAATGGTGGCCGGTGGCAGGGGTGGGTTTGGGCGGTGGTTGCAGGTGGGTGGTGGTGGAGGTGGAGGTGAAGGTTAGGGTTTTGTGATTGAAGATGGATGAAGATGAAGTTGATGATAGGGGGTATTTTATTTATTTAGGGCATGTTTGGCTAAACTTTTTAAAACAACTTATTGCCTTATTGGCTTTTTGGAAAAGTCAGTATGGAGTGACTTATTGACTTATTGGCTTTTTCCACTCACATACACCCTCATTGCCAAACATCATTTTGGAGCTTACGACTTTTCAAAAAGCTAATAAGTCAATAAGTTGTTTCAAAAAGCTTAGCCAAACATGCCCTTAGTCCTTTTTTTTGTTATTTATAAATATGTTCCAGATCCACATCATCAGCATGCCACATTGGATAAATTAGCCACGTCAGCAAAAAAAACTAACCTAGTTAGTGTCTGGTTAACGACGGGGTGACACAGCAACCCAAGTGTCCGGTTGAGGGTGGTGGGAGCCAAAGTGAAAGTTAGGGGTAACAACGGCCAATTTTGATTAGTTGGGGTGATACAGTCTATTTCCCCCTATTTCAAATTTATCCACCGGATAAACTGGGTTGATAAAACTAGGTTCTTTAATCTTAACGGCATTCTTCCTCTTCAATCCTGCTCGATTAAGGTTCTTTTTCTCTTCGATTCTGCTCATTTTTGTTTGTTCAGTTATATGATTTCAGTTTGCTCGATTTCGTATGGCTACCAATCGATCTTTTCTTGCTGCAATTTGCATATGTTCTTGCTTTTGATCTCTAATTGATTTTGTTAACATATATTTTTTTTAATTTGGGCAAAATCATCTTCAAAGTTTTTGTCTACTGAGCTTGTTTTTTATTATTATTTCAATGTTTTTGCTCGATTGGTTTAAGTTCTCTATAGCATAATCATAGTACCAGATATCATGTAGATAAGGTGTTTGATAAAATGCCTGAATGAAATTTGTCCACGCATAAGTTCAATTTAATTTTGTAGAGCATCCTACCATATATCATGAACATTAGATGTTTGATAAAATGCATGGATGAATTTTGTCTAAACCAATCTGTATTGTTATCGCAGAATTTAGTAATTTTGAGCCGGAAATCCGCTTCTGGTCCTGACTAACTGGATGATGAATTCTATAAGGAAACTGGTTTCATGTGTAATCCTTGACTTGGATGGAACACTTATAAATACAGGTAGCCTTCTGTTATTGTGAGCAGGTGGTTTGTTTACGTCGTTTTGCTTTCTAAATCATATATTGTTAAAGCTTAAGTTGTTGCTTTAAGCAGCATGATTACCTTGGTTTGATAAAGCGTCCCTACGCGCAACAAGGCTCAAGCCCCTGCGTTTTTGGTAGCATAAAGTGCGCACCTGAGGCACGATTTTTTGGCAAAAAGTTGACCCTGAGGTGCGCGCCTTATGTATTTTTTTTCCATATTTTTATGCAACATGTTGTACATCATGCTTTTCAGGTTGTACATATATGTAATTTCTATAGTTAAATATGTATAAAGCTTGCCTATCTCTAAATATTTGGTAAATGATGCTAGAACCCTAAAGGAAATATATAAAAACTTAAATAATTCTTCGTGCCTCGGGTACGAAAAGCAGTGCGCTTGTTTTAGACCTTGTCGCTTTTGTGCGCTTCTCGCTTTTTAAAACCAAGATAATTACAAAAAGTTAAGTTAATTTATAACTTCAAATCCATTATCTAAATTTTTGTTTTTTCTAAATTTTTGTTTTTTGACAGATGGCATTGTGAGTGAAGTTTTGAAAGTTTATTTGGTTAAATACGAGAAGAAATGGGATGGGAGAGAGGCTCAAAAGATTATTGGGAAAACACCTATAGAAGCCGCAGCTGCTATTGTTGAGGATTACGGGCTTCCTTTGTCAAAAGAAGATTTGCTTTCAGAAATCTCCCCAATGTTCTCTGATCAGTAATAACCCCACTCTTGCTGTTAGTTTTCACGTACTTAGACACAATTTGAATGAAAATGGTTGAAAAATTATCACAAGTTTTTATATCAGTGCAAAGGAAATTATTTAAAACCTACTGAGGAACCGACTATATTTGCTCAAACTTTATAGAACTTTAGATATGATTGCTAGATGGTGCAAACTTAAAGCACTACCAGGTGCCTATCGTTTGATTAAACATTTAAGAGGCCATGGAGTGCAAATCGCATTGGCTTCTAATTCTCCAAGAGATAGCATTGAAAAAAAGATCAGTTATCATCCTAGTAAGTTGGAACTTATTTATGATAAGCACACCGAATCTTCTATCTACACGCTTTTCGACGACTCGGTTACATATTTTAAGTTGTTCTCTTATGAGTTTCCATTTGCAGCTTGGAAAGAATCCTTCGCAGCCATTGTTGCTGGTGATGAGGTAAAAGCAGGAAAGCCATCTCCTGAAATGTAAGATGAAACATGTCGAGTTGCTCCAGCTGGTTTGCGTTTTTTATATGGTATTGAATGAGGGTACTTATCTTAAACTAATCTGGCATTGTACTTTTTCCATTATCAGGTTTCTGGAAGCAGCAAAGAGGCTTAGTGTTGATCCTTCCAAATGTCTCGTCATTGAAGATTCGCTGTAAGTTTGCTTCTCGGAAACGAACTGAAATGCCCTTCAACGGTTTGATAAACTGTCAGCTTAAGTTTCAACTTTCAAGTCATTATAGCGCCAAATATCATCTAGTTGGAACTTATTTATGATAAGCACACCGGATCTTTTATCTTGTCATTGTTTATTCGTTTAAGACTTTAAGTTTGTTTGTTTATGTTTGTTAACGCTCCTGAAACTGTTCGTTTAGGTTTTAAAATGAGCGAACATAAACGAACACGAACATACCCATTATTATATATATAATTTATTGACCACATCGCTACAGTAGTTTTGACCTCTTTTTTAAACTTCATCCCTCTTAATTTTTAACATTGACAGTTACACCCCTCAACTTTCCAAAATCTTTGTAAAATGTCATTTTGACCCCCTTGAGTTTATAAATTCAGGTTGGTTTACGTTTCAATGTATTTTTTTTTTCAAAAATGAGTCATGTCAAATTTAATATGTTTTCATTAAACGGTATAAATTTGAGTTACGTTACGTTTCATGAGTCATCAAATATAATACGTTTTGGTGCTTATTTTTATTGACGTTTTCAGTTAGTCTACGTTTTGCCGTTTATGTACATGTCGGTATAATTCAAGTTGGTTTACGCTTCGACATAATGACATGTTGACCCCCATCTATTTTACGTGCTTATTTTTATATACGTTTCGTTATAAATTTAAGTTGGTTTACGTTTGACCTAATTTATTTCGAAAATGAGTCATGTCAAATATAATACCTTTTTGTGCTTATTTTTATGCACATTTTCAGTTGGTCTACGTTGGATCGATAAGCAACTACAAAAAAAATTCATTACGCTCAAATCACGTTAAAAACCGACCCGGCAATGCGGGGAATCAATTAAAGTTTTCTGAATGAACGAACATGAACAAAAAAAAAAAAAATTGTTCAATTACATGTTCGTGTTTGTTCAGTTTGTTTACAGGCCTATTTGCAAATTGTCTTCTTCAGATAACCTGAATATTTGAAATGGCAATGATTTGTTACACATCAGACCAGGTGTTGCAGCCGCTAAAGCTGCTGACATGGAAGTGGTTGCTGTACCATCTCTTCCAAAGCAGTCCCATCTTTACACTGCAGCCGATGAGGTCATCAATTCACTTCTTGACCTACGTCCTGAAAAGTGGGGCCTACCTCCATTTGATGATTGTAAATACCTCTCACTGATTTATACATGTTCCATTAAACTCACTTATATGTCAGCTGTGTTCACTATTTTAATGATTTTTTTTTCAGGGATTGATGGTACTTTACCCTTAGAACCTTGGCATATTGGTGGTACTGTCATTAAGGGTTACGGTCGGGGCTCAAAGGTGCTTGGAATACCAACAGGTCTCGAGCTTCTTATATCATCACTTGCATTTATTTATAGTTTATGCCTGTAAACCAACCAACCAACCGAACGAACATGAACACAAACACAGGCATGTTCGTGTTCGTTCATTTAACTTTAACTAAACACAAACATATAAGTGAACACATTTTTTTGTCCGTGTTCGTTCATTAAGAAAATGGGCATGTTCGTGTTTATTTATGTTTGTTCGTTTAAAACCTAGACGAACAATTCATGAACGTAAACGAACATAAACAAACAAACATACTTTAACAAACATTAAAACAACATAAATGACCGAACATAAACAGACATAGAGTAGTTTTTTATATAAATTATTGATTAACTACGATAAGTTATATTGGAAAGCCCATTTTTATTACTGGAAAGCCCAATTATCAATTAGTTACATGTATATAAGTGGTTAAAAAACCTTTTTTATGTTTATATTTATATAAATATAAGCCCATATGTATTTATTATAATATTAACGAACATAAATAAACGAACATAAACGGACGTTCACGAACATAGATGAACGAACAACACGTGTGTTCATGTTTGTGCGTTTATTTAATAAACGAGCATAAACGAACTTCCCACCGAAGAAGTTCACGAACAATTCATGAACGTTTGGTTCATTTACAGGCCTACTTTTAGTTCATTTGAGTTTCTGTTCACTTCCTTGTATCAGTCAATAAGTACTCACCAAAAGATCAAGCCTTGGCTCGGTTTGTATAGGCGCGATGAATATAAAATTGGACCTTTAGATAAAATTGTAAATAATTCCTATGTAAATAAACAAATTTTGAAATCTTCAACAATTTAAAGGTGCTGGTGGTTGAAAAATATTAATCATACTAATTCTATCATTTTTTTACTTTATTGTTATAGCTAATTTATCAGTGTAAGGGTATGCATCCGTCCTCTCAGAACATCCTGCGGGAGTTTATTTTGGTTGGGCCAAATTATCAACCCGGGGTTTTTACAAGATGGTTATGAGCATTGGTTGGAACCCGTACTTTGATAACACCGAAAAGACTATAGTGAGTATAATCTTTTAAACGTACTTTAGTCTTCATATCATCATTTTCCAACTGATGTTTTCTTCATCTTTTCTTTTTCTAATTTCAGGAACCATGGTTGCTTCATAAGTTTGATGAGGATTTCTATGGAGAGGAGTTACATCTTGTTATTGTTGGCTATATTCGACCCGAGGTATGTTTATTAATCACTTTTGTTCTCTCAGTTCTTTGAAATACAAAGTAGTCAAGGTTCTGCTTGGTTGTTATACCCTAATAAAAACTATATTTTTTTAGAGGTGGCAAAATCGTATCGTTCAAGGTTCTGCTTGGTTGTTATACCCTAATAAAAACTGATTTTGTCTTTTTAGAGGTGGCAAAAAGGTATTGTTGTGAGTTCGGGTAATGGGTCAAAATGGGTAAATTTTGTGTTTGGGTTGCGTTGACCAGGAATTCTTATTGTCCAAAACTTTGAAGTTTAAACGGGCTCAGGCCTAAAAAGGAGCCAAGCCACTCGTGAGCTACTCGAGTTCGGCTCGCTAAAAGCTTGTATTGAGCTAAGCTTAAATGGGCTCAGGCCTAAAAATAAGCTCGTTTAATAAACGAGCCCCAGCTTCACTTATTGAGCTCAAGTAGGCTTGCGAACCTAAATGAGCCTACCACATATATATATATATATATATATATATATAATTTTATTTAAATGTGTTAAATATGTTTGTGTGATCTACACGTGATAATAATTAGTATACATAAATTTATGATCAAAATAACTAAATAATATGTATTATGCTGTATATAAAAATTATAGTTATAAATATATATAAAAAATACTTATAAACTTGGTTTTAAATTGCGTAATGCGTTCTGATGCGTTTTGGTCCAAAAATCCGATGCGTGATGCGCACGCAACACGTATACTGGACGTCTCTTAGTATAAAATAATCATACATATAAAAACTACTTATAACAAACTTATAAAACATACTTGGTCTTTAAAATAACAAAACATTAATAAACATACTTAGTCTTTAAAATAAAAAAAACATTAATAAAACATACTTAGTCTTAGACATAACAAAACACTTAAAAGTTAAACATACTCTTAACTACTAGTTTCTAATCAATTATCATTGAATCATCAGAAGTACCCAAACGTCCATCTCTTTCATCATCATACTCCCCGATATCTTCTTCAATCTCATACTCTTAAGAGAATATCTGATATGTATAAATAGAATATCTGATCTCTTCAAACTTGAAGCTAATAAAAAATGTTCGGTTCTCGATCGTGTTCATGGATCCGGGAATGATCGGGTTCTGCTGTGGGAGTGGAAGTCCCAGGTGCCGGCTTCTCTATCTCAAGATGTTTCTCAGCTTAGAGCTCTTTTGTCGGATGTAAGTATCTCGACGCCGAAGACAGGTGGCTTTGGATAGGGTGGAGAGTGTGGGGATTTCTCGGTTAAGGGTGTTCGTAACTTTATTGCGTCTGGGTCTATCCCGAGCAGCTGTTTCGTTATGGAATGGTGTAGGTGGGTTCCCCTCAAAGTCAACATTTTTTCTTGGCGTTGCGAGCAGGAAAGGATCCCGACGAGATCCGCCCTCCGTTCTAGGAACATCGGTATCGAAAACGAGTTGTGCCCTCTATGCGATTTTGGTCATTGTCCAAGGATTGATTTTGACTGGGTGTTGGTGCATTTGGAAGGCGAGGAATGCTCTAGTTTTTGAGTCGATCCCCGTCAAGATAGAGAAAATTCTAAATGACATTAAGGTGTTAGGTTTTATGTGGTTTTCGTCTAGGTCGAATCAGAAGGCCTGTTCTTGGGAGAACTGGTGTAAAGCTGTGTATATGTAATCTTTGTAGTGTTTTTGTGCCGGCCCGGTTTGGGTCGGTTCTCTGTTAATGAAGTTCACCTTTAAAAAAAAAAAAAAAATAGAGTCATAGAGATAAAAAGTTATAATAGAAAGATTTTCTTACCTAACATAACTCAAAAGTCAAAACTCCAATTTCCAAGGCTTACTTTTTTAGAAAAGTTATCTTTTGTGTACCCGGTTGGGCCCTCTAATATTATAATTTTCAAAAAAAAAGTTATCTTTTGTGTATATTTCCAGGTGTGTAAAAAAAAAGTGACTCTTCATTTTCCCTCCAAAGCCAAAATAAAAACATCTTCATTTTTCATGTTGCACGCATCAGACCGCATATTGCAATGCTTCGCATCATGCGATATCACCGCATCACCGCCGCATCACGTAATCTGCTCGCATTGTTACACCTGATGCGCTGTTTCCACCTCAATGTGCGCATCACGCATCATGCGTGCATTTTAAAACCAAGATTATAAATGTATGTAAATTTATCAATAATTAATAAACAAGCCAAATATAAACAACTACTTCCTGAGCCAATCTTGAGCTTTAGAAACAATGTTCAAAACTAGTTAAACGAGCAGAGCTCGAGTTTAGACGAGTTTCGGTTTGACCCGACTCGGTTACACTATAAACAACTAATGTGTCAAATATAATAGCTACAAAAACTATATTAATTTTCTTGTATAAAACGGTTTTATGCATATAAAATACAAATAGTGAGACTAGTTTGTTTGATATATATAAAATTAATTTTAGATTTGGAAACTTATAGAAAGCTGTGTTGGTCCTTATGTTTTATGAATAATGCATTGATGACAGGCCAACTTCCCATCACTGGAAAGCCTCATTGCTAAAATACATGAAGACGGTAAAATTGCGGAGAATGCACTTGAGCTTCCTTTATATGCCAAGTACAAAGATGAGACATATTTCAAAAGCATTCACAACAGTCATTTATGACATTGATTTTTTAAGGAGGATGTTTCGGTTTTAAGATTTAAAAAAACCAAATGTAATCCGGACTACTAAGAATGATGCAAAATAATTTGATGGTTATTGATACTTGAAAGCATCATAATAAACGCTTTTTTGAGACAGTTGGATGTAGATTTTGGATTTCCTAATTTGTATGAATGCTTTTTGAATCATGCGTCGCTTTCAGATTAGAGTATTTCTTGGTATACGAAATCAAACAAGGTCTTTGTAAAACGAATGATTCCTTTATATAGGAGTTGGACCATTTCAACGTTTTAGTTGATGGTTATAACTGCTCCCAGTTACAACAGTTATATTAGCAGGAACCATCAGTGAGAGCTTTACCGTCCAGTTTCTACTAGCAACCATTTCGGCACTGCTTGACTAAGTTGCCATTGATTATCAATCACTTTAAAGTTAATATTATGTAACCTTTTTTCATCCATGCAAATCTGATTCATTTTCAATGATGCATGTTTAAGGTAGGGGTTAGGGGCGCTGCCCTTGGATCCCACAGGGGCTAGCCCTCAGACCATGTGAAGGGCCAGTTTGTGAAACTTATAGGGCCAGTTAGATGATGGGAGACGGGGATTTTTGGTGACAAACATGCGTTTTGTTTTTTGTATGTGTTTTTACTTGGCGAAACATGTAGTGCCATTTAGATGATAGGGGCCGGTGATTCGGTTTTCAGATGTAGTAATCTTTTGTATGTATGTTTGTTGGTGATGGCCCCAGAAGTCATCGACGTTATATATTAGTTGTTGCTTTGGCATGAATCATGGTGGCAACATTCGAGTAAGACGTTAACTTTAATTTTGTTTGGATGAGAAACTGGACAGTCTTATGGGTTGGGGTTATGCAACTCATTACAAATTTCCTAAAACAATGTACAAAGGAACGCCATAAAAACTATTTTACACAGACAAAAAGAAATCAAACGAGTAAATAAAAATGTAAACACAAACGAGAGTCCAATCGCCGACCAAAATAAATAAAACTCATCCCAAACCCGTATACCCTAAATCAAAAACATCAGTATCAAAACCCATTTATTTCGGTTCCCTAAACCTTCGATTTCAGTACCAAAACCATCTATCCGACATAAACACTAACATGTCAAATATTATTATTAAAAAAAATTATACTGTTTTTCTTGTTTAAAACGGTTTGGTATAGTTATATTTAGTTTTAGATTTAGGAATTAATAAAAAGTTGTGTTGCCCCTTGTATATTATAATTTATGAGTTATGCATTGATGACAGGCCAAAAATAATAACCAAGAGTGGGTACGTGGGCTAGAGCATAGTTTAATCCCAACACACCCCTCATGTTTCGTTTTCTCGCTCACCTCTTCAGCGCGACAATCTTATATTTTTCTATTTATCAAACACTAGTACATATTTGATCAAAAGATGCGGTTAAATTAGCTATGTGATGCGGTTTTAGACCCGCATCTTATGGCAAGGCATCTTTTGGCTATATATCAAATAATGCGGGTCCAAGAGATGCGGTTCTTGAACCGCATCTTTTGATATATTAACAAAAACTACTTTTTTCCTAATCTACTCAAAAGATGCGGTTTTAGAACCGCATCTATTGGTGTTTAGAGTAAAATAATATATATATATATATATATATATATATATATATATATATATTGTTAATTTCCAATAAATTCTATTACAAATTTCCAATAAATTCCCATGATTAACAAATTGTCTGAAAATTAAAATAAAATATACAAAAAAACAAAATTATATTAGAACCAGTATAATATAACCTAAGAATATAAAATACAAAGGTTTCAAAGTAACATAATATTACAAAAGTTTCAGGTAACACAACAATACATAAAACTCTAAAGATGAAAGTGATATACAGTAACTTCCTGAACCGACCGATGTCTTCATACTTTCAACCCAAACCAACGTCTTCAATCCATACTTGCAACTAGAATCGTAGAGAAGAAAAAGTTCGTTAAACTAACCAAAACAATGTTGAACTAACCTAAACAATGTTGAGGTTGTAGATGGCACTAGGAAAATCAAATTCCAACTCTATAGCGGCACGAACTGCATTACAAAAACATGTCATTAAGAGACTGATACTTGCAACCCCATCCTATGTCTTCAATTAATACTTGCAACAGGAACCGTCGAAATTGCCTAACAAAACATAATGTTAAATTATTAAAAATGAAGCTTAAAAATTGTCTAAAAGTGTATATATGTATAAGATAAGATGGAATCTTTAATTGAATGATAAAGCCCATGTAATAAGAAGTAATCAGAGCGAATCTATAAACTTTCAAATAGACGTTCAACATGTTCAATATACCAAAAAATAATGATCTCATATTGTAGGTTGTTCTTATTAAAGAAACAGAAAAAGAAAAATGATAGGAATCACTCCCCTATTCCAGCATCAACAAATATATTTATATATCTAAAAAATAAGAGCTATGTTTTGCTTGAATATATAAGAACTTACAGTGGCAGACCATATGAGTGGATGCTGCTTTAAAGACGTACTGATTCTTAGTGCAGAAATTACACAAGTATGATGCTTATGTAAGAGACGCCCAACCCAAGTGAGTTCTTTCTCATGAAGGATCACTAATAACCGTTCAAAGTAACATATTAACTCAACGCTGCCAAACTCATACATATTGTACCGATCTTCAGCTTGATGATCAACCATACTGATGTTATTCATGTCAAGATCAAGTTCCTCTTTAGGTGATCCATTTCTATCCACGCCTCTCTCTAGGGGTGTAAACGAGTCGGGCCGAGCCCGAGCTCAACTGGGCTCTCGAGCTCTCTGGGCTATTTTACACCCCTACCTCTCTCACTACAACCTTATTTCACATAGAGTTATTACAAAAAAGTCAACAAACAAGAAACTTAATTAACAAAAAATTGAAGTGCTTAATCTATGTACAACATATGCAAGTTGTAAAATGTGTATTCTATATCAATTATATTGTAAACAGGTAGTAGTGTAACACATATAAAATTGAGTACACTATACTATGGATAAATACAGAGAAAATAGGCAAATAACTTAGAAGCTATAACTTAGGACCCATTAAACACTTAAAACCATGTTGGGTATTGTCTGCTGATTATAGTACATAAAACAGATTATCACATGTTTACAATTTAGCACCCAACATTATAGACATAATACATAAAAAGAGAACAGATAAATAATCTAGAGATATAGTCTAGGATCTTTACCTAACCCATGTTACAATGAAGATTGCTATTTCGTGATCCAACCAATAAGTACATCAACTTAAACTGTATTTGAAGTTAGACAAAAAAAAAGTTAAGCTAAAGTCTTCCCTGGTCTAAAATTTCAATGACTGTTGCAATAAAGGTTAACATGCATGAATCCCTGAAATTATTGTAATCACAAAACTTAGAAAATAATTTGCAAAAGTGGTTAGAAAAGTTACGTTAATTTAAGCTCAATTCATATAAAAGAAAAATAGATCCTAACTCAGATCATTTGGACTGTTTCAACAATACTTTTTAAACTAATCTACAGTTATTTCCATGTACGTGTCAAGAACAATAATATGGGTACTTGTTAAACTTCCGATCCCATATCTCCCAAAGCTGTAATATAAGTTGCATATCAGCATATTCAACAATAATAAATAATTTTCTCCTCGATATTAAACACCACATTTCGTGCTTATTATTAAACTGCATAAAACATATAACATATACATAATTAAATACACATGTATGTAGGTGAAAAAATAGTAGATTATGTACTAGAATCTGTGTTAGAGAAAGAGATTACCTTGAACTGGGACTCCATCCTTGTGAAAATAGCATACTATCTCACAGTAAGCTTCCATGAACTGATCAGAGCCGGATCTTGTCCAACAATGGTGGAACTCATACCTCCATAAACTACATAATCCCAAATTCCTAAACAATAAAACTCACCCACCATACCAACCAAATTATTGTATAACCTACCCAAAGGACATCCTAGTGGTAGGGGTGTAAACAAGCCGAGCCAAGCCCGAGCTTGGCTCGTTATGTTTTTATGAAGCTTAAGCTCGAGCTCGGTTTGGTTCGAGCCTACTTCTCTGAGCTCGAGCTCGGCTCGACTCGGCTCAAGCTATTTCGAGAACAACCTCAAATGAGCTAAAAGCTCGGCTCGAGCTCGTTTCAACAACGATTAAGCGAGCCAAAGCTCGGCTCGAGCTCGGCTCACCAATTTTATCATCATCATTATTATATTATACATATAAAAAACTAAAATTTTGTTTAGGCTCGTTTGGGCTTGCGAGCCTAAACAAGCTTTGTATTTCAGGCTCGAGCTCGGGCTCGTTAAGGTTCGACTCGTTCGAGCTTTTAACCGAGCCGATCATGAGTAGCTCTCGAGCCTCTGGCCTTGTTAACACCCCTACCTAGTGGTAAGGTGCCTCTCCTATATACAAATCCTGCAAAATGTGGGTATCAAAGCTTAGCCGAAACACCTAAGCAAAGACTATCAAAGCTACAGCAAGTTGTAGAATATGATTTTGGAAGGTGTCAAGAAATCACAGGTAGATCAACAATGCTTGAAACTGAACAAACTCTGCCATATAAGTCAAATAAAAATTATTGTATTTCAATTCGTGTTATATTTTTTGTAAACCAGTTTTCATTTTTTTTAAACCAACCGACTATACAATTAGACTTATTAAACCACAGACCCAACCAACTTCCATCAGTTTGACCAGGTTTTTTGGCTTCCATACACACAACTACAAAATAAAAGGTTTCAACCCAATCCCTTATTGATCCATTTCCCAACTTACCAGGCCTGCAAAATCTGTCATCTTTAAAGTTTAAACCATAAATCCCCAAACACTCAACAAAAACCAATGATGAATCTACGTCAAAAAGAGGAGAGATTACCAAGAGAAAAAAAGACTGATTCCGAGACCGGGACAATGATAGACACCCATGGTTGTGCCCTCGCATCTTCTACAGTGTCTCTTCAACATGAAAAATATCTGGATACTAACAAACCGATTTAAAACACAATTATTCTTTCAAAGATTTTCAAATCCCCCATAATCTTGACTACATATATATAGCACATATATAAAACAGGATATACACACCACGATAATCGGACAATATAAAGATAAAGGAAGGTTGGGGTTTCCATCACCTCTTCAAATGTGTTCAAGAACCGTGATGTTCGATTAAGACCTTCATCAAGATGAAGGAAGATTGAGGCGGTTGTCTGTTGCGTCCGATCTTCGATGGATGGTGGATGACTTCGAGGTATTTAATTTTTTGGGAGCAGATGGTGGAGACCGGAGAGGAGAAGTTTCTGGGAGATGGAATGGTTTTTGGTGTTTAATTTTTTTTGGAGACAGAGGGAAATGAATTCTTGTGGGGGTAGGAGAGGTTTTTAGGGTTTAAATTTTTTTGAAGACGGAGGGAAGTGAAATTTTGTGGGGGGGGGGGGGGGTTGGGGGTAAAAGCTGCGGGTCAACAACTTCCGCATCCAATGGTGCGTGTGAAACCAAAGAAACACTCAAAAGGGCAAAGAACCGCTCAAAAGATGCGGTTTGAAGGGTGAACCGCACCTTTTAGCAATTGTTATTCGCATCCATTGCTCACTTTTGTACTAGTGAAATAAAAAAGCACCCACCTACTTCACACGGATATGAAAACATATCGTAACAGATATTAAACACGAAAAAGGAAAAACGAACAAAAAAAGGCAAAAGCCAAAAAAGACTCAACAAAACCTTCTTTTTTTTGGAAAGAAAGTACTTATATTTCATTCCAATCATAAGGACAAATTACATAAGAATAGCAGGTAGACGAGCAACAAACTGCGCCATCTGAGTAGCCTACACATTTGTTTGTTCACCATAGTTGACCTGCAGCACAGACAGTAGTTATTAAAAGCACCAACATGAAGTGCTTCCACCAAAATGAATTAAAATGGTGAAAAAATAGCATAAATAAAGTAGAGCCTTGACTTTGATGGTCAAACATACTAATCTTTAACCTCTAAATTGGTATAATCTTTTAGAACCGATGACTACACAAAACTAAGTTCAAAAGAAACTGAAATTGTCAATCGTCAATAGTAAAGATGCTAGTTTTGACCTACAAAAGTCAAACTAAAACAAAAGAGGAAGGTCAAACCTGTAGTAAACAGGATGATTTGTCCAAAATGGAGATTTGCGAAATGTAAAGATGCTACCATCAACATCTACAATACAACATAACAACCACTGATCAAAATCCAAAAACGCCATACATATTAGTCCTATCTGTGACAACTGTCAAATTTGCATGCATCCGTACAATTAATTAATATTTAATTTGTGCTTGATTACAATTGTGATCAAACTGCTTTCTGATTTCTTTTACATACATACATATGCATCACATTTCATATTGTCACTCCATTTATTACACACAAACTTTAGTGACAAACTTGATGCACAAAGCACAGTTAGCACACTGAGCGGATAACCCAGAAAACATGCTGACAATGCCAACACCTAGACAGACAATGTTTTTGTGGCCAGTATGAGCCAGAGACATGGTACTACACTAGTAGGGAGTGTAGGGAAGTGAGGACCATAAAACTGCGTCACTAGGTGATAGTTATAGTGTCGGGAAGTGCCAAAAACATACTTAAACTGCAGAATTCTGCACTTAATACACAAAATTCAGCATTTAATAATGCTAATAAAGTGCAAAAACTTGGCAAAATAGTCCTAGATAATTTCCAAAATGTTGGGAATTAAATGTCTCACTAAAAATAGTATAAAGGACACCTTATGGATTAATTAAACACTTTAACGGAACAACACCCAACCGAACAACCAGACTTTACCCGGAACACAAAATATTGTTAAACACATTGTTTTTATTTTTCTGAGCTAGTTAGGGTCCCCGAACACCCTAACACACTATATATTTAATAACACACCAAAACCCACTAACTAAAACACTTGCTTTCTAACTAAACCAACTAATTACCATCACAACCCAATCAAACTAACCCCCCCCCCCCCCCCCCCCAAAAAAAATCGGTTATGGAGTGTCCCCACTCTTAGAATTCATTTTTTTGAATTATTTAATTGGATTATGTTGGTAATTATGAGACACTTTACACAAGGGTTAAATGGAGATGATGGTTTATAAAATGGCACATGGGATTATCATATTCATTTCAACACACAACTTCAAACAAACTTCTTCTCTTCCTTCTTTCTTTGTTCGGCCGACCCCATACCACCATCATCAACATTTTTTTATCATCTCCTACCATTTAAAGGGCGTGCAAAGGTGTCAAAGTGCAAACAACTAAGCTCGGTGTGTTCGGAAGCTCAAGGACCGCTCTCGTTTTCTTTTAACCACCACTTTTATGCTCTTGAACTCCCCTAGCCTTGTGCTAGTAGTAAGTGTCTTAGATCTTCATACTTTTCATATTTTTGTTGGTTAATAGCGAAAAGAATGGTGAAAATATAAGAACTCTAAAGAACATAAACAAAGTCTTGAAGTATAAACTAACTAGAGATGAAGTATGGTTAAAATAGTGAAGAAATCATGTTAATCTTGTGTTGTTATGCTTAATACATGTTGTTTGTTAGTAGAAGTAAGATGGTTCATCACCTAGACTTGCTAGACCATGTTTAAGAACATGAACTAGCAAGATGTAAAGGTTAAAGATATGAAGGATGATGAAACCATCCATACATGAACTTTGAACTTGAATAAATATAAGTTTTCTTGGAAAAATGAGTTGTAAACTTGTAGATCTAAAGATCTATGAGTGGTTTTTCGAAAGAACCAAGTGAAAAATATTAGTTTTGTTAAAACTTGGATCTTGTATGAACTAAACACATTTTTAGTAAGTAAACAAGTGTAGGAACACTTGTGTAGAAAGAAAATTTAACAAAGGGATATTTTTGTAAGTCATGACTAGAAGTTGTAAAACTTCAATTTCTTTAAAAATAAAGTTTTTAAGAAACTAATCACATTTTTAAAGGTAACAAGACTTACTAATTATGCTAGTAAGTTACTACTTGTATTTATAAACTTTCAAGTTCATAAGTTTATGATTTGTGCTTATTTTGTCAAGTTTGGTAAATAGAGATTTTATATTATTGGTTGGTGATTGTTTGAATGATTTTTACAAAAGAAAATGATATGCTAAAAAGCATGGACGCCTCCGTTTACAAAGGAAACTCTGACGAAATTTTTCTAAAAACTCAACACTTATAAAATATTTTTCTAGTAAGTGTTTACAAATGTACTTCTAACTTTATTTTCAAAATAAAACTTCGCCATGATTTTTATTACAAAATACTAGGTGCCGGAGGTTGATTTTCGAAAATAAAGTTTGATAAAAATATATGTAGAATATATATTTTATACTAAAACGCTTGTGTGATTGACTGTTATTTTGTGAACTAGTTATATTATTTTTAGAAGAAATAATATAACTCATGTATTCCATAAAATTACGACTCCAAAATAATACCCAAAACCCTCACGAAATAAATATTTAAGTTACGCATTTGTTAAAGCAATACGAAACGCTAAAACGTGACTTATGTAATATTTCGGGAAAATAGTCTTATACGTATATTTTGGTAAAATATTATTTTTGGGAAAAATACATATATTTTGGAAATACGTTATTTTTGGACAAATGAGTTGAATATATTTTTCCAAGTGGGAGATAAAAATATATTTTCCTAGTATATTTAGAAGATATATAATTTTTGAGAAAAATATATATATTCTGGACAATACATGATTGAACAAAATAAGTTTATATATATTTAAGTGAAACTTGAAATATATGGTTTTGGATATATATATTGGGAATATATTAACATATTCTTATTTGGATACCCCCATCCTTGGGAAGGAAAATACGAAGTTAAAATACTTGAGAAGTAGGATTATGAAATATTGTTTAACAATTAATCCAAACGAAAACTAGTGATTATAACTTGGAATAATGTCAAGAAACCGTAACTCAAGAACATAAATACTAAGACAAGGCACGACCTGTTCGTCTAATAGACGTTAGACCATTGTAGGTAGTCGTGTTTGTCGCGGAGATTTGAGTTACAAGTACGAAGACGCAATACAGTGAGTTCATGTCCCCCTTTTCTCTTTACTGTTTTCAGTTTTATACTCGGGGGTGAAATACATGTGACAATTATTACAGACTTTGATATACATGGCATGGTTAGCTTAAGGAGGGTTTACTACTTAGATCATGTGAGTGGGTAGGTGGTACTTGGGGCCATTAATCCTCGTTGTAGGACCGAGGGACATGAGTGATAGATCTATTTGGGTGTAGCGAGCCCCACTCCTGAGTCCGCTGAGTGGACCAGGTGGTGACTATGTGCCCGACGCACAAATCTGCTAGGTTTGAGTCTTCCTGCATCACTTTACACATATCATTGGCTTTGCAACCCAATGGTGATCTCTTTTTCCTTAATTGCTACATACCAGGGATTTTCATACATACAGACATATTACAAAGGTTTATACATACTCACTTACACATGAACTTGCTCAACTTTATGTTGATTTTTCAAACTACATGTATTTCAGGGAATTTGTAAACGGATCTGGCGGGCGTTGGAGTTTTTAAGCTGCGTTTTGAATAAAGATGTCATCCAAGTCATTAGGGTTTAGGAGACGTATCTTAATCCTGGACGAGATACGTGGTCCTAAACTCGGGTTTGTTTTAAAATCTTTTGTTGAGTCTTTTTGAATTCCTTAAAACATGTTATGGTTTGTAACTTGAATTTGGTATCGACACTTCAGACAATTATGTTGTACTACTTTTAAACTTAAATTAATGGAGGTGCATCTACTGGTTTCATCATATAGTGTTGTTATGATCGTATGCAATGGTATTAAGAAGTCACACCAATAATCACGCTTCCGCAAAAGTCAGGGTGTGATAGCTTGGTATCAGAGCTTCGATCGTAGCGAACTAGGATTCTTTCTCGAGTCTAGACTAAGATCATTAGGGCTCTCACGAAAAAGTTTTCACGACCTGTTTTTCATTGCATACACAAAACGTCCAGATCCAGGGAACAAACATTTTTCCAAACAAAAGGCACAAGTGCACATTTCAAAATTTATGTTTATAATTCAGCCTTAGAGGCTGAGGGAGGATCAGTCTTAGAGACTGAGGGAGGATCAGCCTTAGAGGCTGAGGGAGGATCAGTCTTAGAGACTGAGGGAGGATCAGTCTTAGAGACTGAGGGAGGATCAGCCTTAGAGGCTGAGGGAGGATCAGTCTTAGAGGCTAAGGGAGGATTAGTCTTATAGACTGGGGGAAAATTTAGTCTTAGAGACTGGGAGGTTGGTCTTAGAGACCAGGGATTTAGTCTTAGAGACTGGGAGGTTGGTCTTAGAGACCAGGGATTTAGTCTTAGAGACTGGGAGGTTGGTCTTAGAGACCAGGGAATTAGTCTTAGAGACTGGGAGGTTGGTCTTAGAGACCAGGGATTTAGTCTTAGAGGCTGGGAAAGTTGGTCTTAGAGACCAGGGAGTTGGTCTTAGAGACCAGGGAATTAGTCTGAGAGACTAGGGAGTTAGTCTGAGAGACTAGGGAGTTTAGTCTGAGAGACTGGGTGGGATAGTCTGGGAAGACTAGGACGAATATGTGGATATATGATTACATTATGAATTGTTTTTATTTGTAATGCGCAAAGTGTTAAAGATTACTGTAAATATGCATGCTATGACTACTATATACCGGCACGCACGTCACCTTCTTCAGGGAACAGATTGTCAGATGATAACGACCCTACGGCCACCGCCACAGATGATGAGACTGTACCTGTGCCAGAGATGTTTAAGTCAGACACTGAGAGTGACCCTAACATGCTGACCAAGGACGAGGACGACTTCCAACCGTCCGCACTGCCAGATTTTGGCGATGAATTACCCTTGTTGATGGCTTCCTTGACTAAGATCCCTCTGTCATTCATGTTTCGGCCCATGACCACTTCATTACTGGTCATCCCGTTGGTAAGCACATCATGGCTCCAATCCTCGACGTCGTACCCCTCGTGGTTATTTTCCCCAAGGATCCGCCTTCTTGACGAATTGTTTGATGGCGACATTAATCTGCTTGTTGGTGATTCTCCTGTTGACTCCTAGGATGATGGAAAATTAGATGAGAACATGGTTACAAATTGCACATTTTGAGATCCCTGTCGACAAGCTACCCTCTGATTCTAGTATACATTCGATTTCAGACTCCTTTGAGTCTGTGACATTTACAGCCTTATAGACGGCCAGATTACATCTTTCTACTACTGACACAGACGACGACGCCGTTATGACTGCTGCACTAACACCTGCTCGAGGCACCACACCGTTACACAACCCAGGGCCTGCTCCTGAGCTAGCTTCTGCACCTTTTGGGTCAGCTTGATGTTGCACCTACTGATCCTGCACCTTTACTTGGTCATGACCCTGTTTCTTTTGGTTTACTAGACATTGCACCCTTACTATCTGACCCAGTACCAGCACCTGACAATCTCCTTATTGGTTGAAGCGTTTGTTTTTGCACCCTTAGCCGTTGATGTTGCTCCTTTTCCCTATGGAGAGCGACGCCCATTGCACTGACATACTCATCGTTTCCTTTCCAGACTTGCCCGCACCCCGAAAGAGTACTCCAGGTCAGCACCCGCATGACGATTCTTTTACTACAGCAGCATTTTTCCCGACTTCACAAGTCGCACCGTTTGCTACACTCACCTCTACACAGCTGGACGAGCCATCTTGATGGTACCTATAATACACTATACTTATTTTAGACCCTTGCCATCCCTCACATTATGGAGGCTACACACGGGATGAGTGCTTCTGTAACATCAGCTACAGTCTGAGGATATAAGTCGCAGAGTTTTGGAGCTTGTGCTGACACCACGTTCTCCACATTATCTATTGTCAGTATACTTTGATCCCCCACATTCATCAAGATTCCTTTTGACGCTCTCACCTGCTGCTATTACACCTCTCCCAGGTTTTGAGGCTCGTTTCTTTCTTGTCGAGCGGCAGAACGGTTAATGACTTCGACGTATATACAAAATCAAGGAGGAGTTCACGCATGCTAGCAGATTACCTTTCTTTCCCCCTCCACCTCAGTCACCAGAATAGTTGGTTTCTAGATTATGCGGATTGCATTACATTTGGGTAAAGACACTGATGATAAACCGGGATTGTGGAGACTTTTGAAGACTACATCTGACTACGTAATTTTGATACACTAATATATTTAATGGACAAGGGTAGGGTGACCCTGTGTCCCTGCTGATATGATACATTTTGGAAGACAATACAATTGTGGTCAGGGAATAAGGAGAAGCCAATCATCATTAAACATGCGACAATACTTTGTGACCAATGACCAACGAGAGCTCAGTCGCTATGCCTTCGTTAAGCACGTTATTGATCTATATGTGTGTGCTATAATTATAATGCTACGTGCTTACCTGTTATACTCATCAAACATAATTACCAAATTACTTGGTTATACTATTATTATGCTATTGCTTGATTGGTTGGTATGATAACCTATTATGTGTATGTTCAAATGACCGCTAAACAACTAAATGCACTTCCTGAACAATAAGACCTGACCTAACCAATTTTCTTCTCAGAAGAAGTCGATACCAACAACCCTCTGCCGACAACAGCAGAGTCAGAACTGCAAGGGCGCATCTCGTAAGCCATCGCACAACTCGGGCCCTTCGCTCCGAACACGGCGGAGGTACCTCAGGAAATAACCCACCCAGCGGCTGCACCTACGAGCAGTTCCTGAACCACAAACCTCGAGCATTCGACGGCACTGGGGTGCCTTAGCATTTGTGCGTTGGGTGGTGAAGACGAATTATGTTTTCCGATTGAGCAAATGTGACCCCGAACATCAGGTCGCGTACGTGGTTGGACTATTCATAGATGAGGCTCTATCATGGTGGAACCTTCAGGTTCAAACAATGGGCGAGACTACTGCATATGCTTTGACGTGGGACGAACTGAAGGAACTAATGCGCAAAAGATATTGCTCTAGTACGAAAGTCCAGAAGTTGGAAACTGAATTGTGGAACTTAAAAATGGAAGGTCCAAAGATAGCTGAATATGTGCAGAGTTTTGGCGAGTTATCACAAGTTGCTTCGCGTTTGGTGGAACCAGAATCTAGGAAGATCGAACGTTTCATTGGGGGACTGGCACCTCAAATTCTAAGCCTGGTAACAATATCTAAACCTTCGACGATCACCGAGGCTATCGACATAAGCGTGGCGCTCACGGAAGAAGCAGTTAGACGAGTAGAATTTTCCACTTCGGAAGAGAAAAAGGAGACTCCTGTAGAGCCATCTGGAGATTTTAAGAGAAAGCTTGCTAATTTCAAGAAGGTTACTCGGGCGAATAACAAAAAGAAGGCCAAAAAGGGAAAGGATTACAGGGGTATCCTACCTAAGTGCGACAATTGTTTACATTATCATGTCGGGCGATGTAAATTTGGAAAATGTGATAACTGTGGCAAGGGGGGGCATTCCAAGGAAACTTGTAAGCAAGGTACTGAAAGTCGAAATGGAGGCCAAGATGGTAGTGAGAATCACGGAGGAAACAACGACAATGACGAATATCAGGGCAGAATGAGTGACAAACCGAAATATGCACAAGGTTGTCTTAACTGTGGGAGCAAGAAGCATTTCAGAAAATATTGCCCTAAAAACAATCTGGCACAGGGATAAAAGCTCAGTAGCAGAGCTAGGGGAGCACCCCAGGAATCCAAGCGTGGATATCGGTACGTCCCATATTACTCAACGATATGCATCTGTGCTGCTAGATACTGTTGCAAAATTTAGCTTCGCATCTCTAGAGTTTGAGAGTATACTTGGTCTAGTAACAAGTAAGTTAGATAATCCGCACACGATAGTACTAGCTAACGGGAAGCTAGTGGAAGCCAACGAAGTATTTGGAATCGGCAAGATAGAACCTGGAGAGCGTAAGTTTACGCTAGATCTACTGCCAGTTGAGTTGGGAAGCTTTGACGAGGTAATTGGGATGGATTAGTTGCCAAACGATCGAGCTGAGATTGATATCCGCACCACGATGACGAATGAAGGAATGATTGTGACTCACGAAGCAGGATACGCCTCTACAGATCACGAATTGCTTGAGGACATGAAAATTGTTGTGGAAAGGATGTGTTGTTTTCTGGCTCATGTCGGGGACAAGGGAGCCGAAGAACCAAAAATCGAAGATATTCCTGTGATAGGGAAATATCCTGAATCCCTTCCCAAAGACTTGCCATAATTATCTCCTCAACGACAAGTCGAATTTTACATAGATTTGATTCCAGGTGTCGCGCCTGCAGTCAATGCACCGTAGCGACTTACACCTTCGGAGATACAAGGATTGTCAGTATAACCTCAGTGGTTGATAGAGAAGGAAGATAACAGACCAAGATTCCCGTTTTTGATAACCCCAGTTCTGCTCATCAAAGAAAGGACGATAGCTTTCGTACGAACAACAAGCTACAAGGAGCCGAACGAGCTAACCAACAAGAGTCGATGACTCTTACTAAGGATTAACTAATTACTTATTTAACTAACTGTGAGGATCCCACTACGATTACACGACCGATCGATGATCGAGTGTCATTAGCTGTAAATTTCAGGAAGAAAGTATACCGGGGGAGACTTGTGGGACAATATCTTGTTTTAAACATACACAAGAATGGCGTTTCCTACGCGATGCACAGAACGATTCTACACCGAATACGAAACTCGAAGAATTTAGAAAACATGTACTTAGGACCATCGGGAACCCAGGTCCAAATTCACAAAGATTGTTACTTAGGAACCACATCTGTTAACTCAAGCAGACACCATTAACCTGACATATATGCCAGTTCCGTTGACCAAACAGAGAGTACTTGAATTTCTTTTACTTCTAGCGAGTAGATGTTTGCATCTCTACTCCCCTTAATGGTAGTTGCATCACAATAATTATCTTCGCTGAGAGCGAACACACATTGCTTCGATATCTGGTCATTTCTTCATTTTAGCAGATACTCATTATTCCTTTTCTGGGAAACTTATCTGACATACATGCATCATTTGCTACGCATGTGGTTTCGTCTCGAACAAACACTTCATTGAAATTCAAATATTATTTTGCTAAACCTAATTACTAATTCATGATTCGAATGACCTACATTATTGTTATTGTTGGCTCTTTTGTTACCAAGTCAACACACTTTCTTGAAACTGCTTTCTTTCAAGTTACGTTCATAGTTCATCATCGTAACCATGCTGGGATTCCCTAGTTGATGCATACGTTTATTATCGGATTACGCCAGAACCAAGTTCAATTGCTTGAACTTATTCATTTCGCATATTCAGTTTAAGACGTCATATGATGTATTGAGAGCATCATATTCAAATCATTGGCAAAGATTCTTTTGTTTCGAGTCGTAGTAGACTTGTTTGGTCTACGACTTCACTAAATCATTTGTTGGTTACGACACCTTATGGGGATACTTTCACAAAATTGAAGCTTGCGCTTATTTGGTTACTCACTTTATACACGGATTTAATTGATTATTTGATAACTTGCTCTAAATCCGTCTTGTTTATCACGATTAAATCGGTCTCAACACAGTTGTGTGTTGAGGCAAAGGTACATAGATTCATCCATATCACAGTGTACCTCCTAACGATTTTTTTATGATTGATCGAATGCCTTGCGGTACTTATTGCTTTCTCACTTTCGAACGAAAACAGTGGCTCTTTGATGTTCCATATTCAATTGAAAACTCTATGACATTGTGGAAACCAAAACTGCAGGCTTGTTTCAGTACACTTTCATTTCAACTTCAAACACGGTGAACTTGTTCAGTCACCACTATACTGGAATTATGTCATTACGACACCTCGTGGAGTCATTACAAACTTGTAGCTTGTGCTAATCATGGTCAACCGTTTCATACAAAACTGCATATACTTTCGTTTGACTTATCATTTAAACATTTCTGATGCAACTACGAATCAAGACAATGATACACCAGATTCGCTTGTATTTCATTCAGCGTACTTTCTAAATTTAGGAATGTCAACACCCTAAACCTTACCATCCATTTACTCGGGAGTTGACATATCATTTTACTATTACATTTGAGTTGTTGATTTTGAATTCATATAGCGGATGCCATCGTTTGGGAAAACTCGTCTGCATATTGCAATCAATCGTTTGAGAATCTTATTAGTCAAAACCCCTCTTTTGTGGACCCCCTGCTAGCTGGATTACATTAGACTATACGTCAAGTACGTCTTGTACCTTTGACATCAAATGCTAAAAGCACATACCTTTTAACCCTAGGGTTCGGGTTGTTACATATTCTTGGACTCATATGATGAGAGTAAGGTTTAATTCGGGTTGGTGATTATCTAGCTCAGTATTATTCAGATACAAACACGTGTGACGTAACCATAAGGAGTTAAGGTAGTACAAATTTCGAGGACGAAATTTTCTTAACGGGGGGAGAATGTGACAACTGTCAAATTTGCATGCATCCGACAATTAATTAATATTTAATTTGTGCTTAATGACTGTGCTTGATTACAATTGTGATCAAACTGCTTTCTGATTTCTTTTACATACATACATATGCATCACATTTCATATTGTCACTCCATTTATTACACACAAACTTTAGTGACAAACTTGATGCACAAAGCACAGTTAGCACACTGAGCGGATAACCCAGAAAACATGCTGACAATGCCAACACCTAGACAGACAATGTTTTTGTGGCCAGTATGAGCCAGAGACATGGTACTACACTAGTAGGGAGTGTAGGGAAGTGAGGACCATAAAACTGCGTCACTAGGTGATAGTTATAGTGTCGGGAAGTGCCAAAAACATACTTAAACTGCAGAATTCTGCACTTAATACACAAAATTCAGCATTTAATAATGCTAATAAAGTGCAAAAACTTGGCAAAATAGTCCTAGATAATTTCCAAAATGTTGGGAATTAAATGTCTCACTAAAAATAGTATAAAGGACACCTTATGGATTAATTAAACACTTTAACGGAACAACACCCAACCGAACAACCGGACTTTACCCGGAACACAAAATATTGTTAAACACATTGTTTTTATTTTTCTGAGCTAGTTAGGGTCCCCGAACACCCTAACACACTATATATTTAATAACACACCAAAACCCACTAACTAAAACACTTGCTTTCTAACTAAACCAACTAATTACCATCACAACCCAATCAAACTAACCCCCCCCCCCCCCAAAAAAAAATCGGTTATGGAGTGTCCCCACTCTTAGAATTCATTTTTTTGAATTATTTAATTGGATTATGTTGGTAATTATGAGACACTTTACACAAGGGTTAAATGGAGATGATGGTTTATAAAATGGCACATGGGATTATCATATTCATTTCAACACACAACTTCAAACAAACTTCTTCTCTTCCTTCTTTCTTTGTTCGGCCGACCCCATACCACCATCATCAACATTTTTTTATCATCTCCTACCATTTAAAGGGCGTGCAAAGGTGTCAAAGTGCAAACAACTAAGCTCGGTGTGTTCGGAAGCTCAAGGACCGCTCTCGTTTTCTTTTAACCACCACTTTTATGCTCTTGAACTCCCCTAGCCTTGTGCTAGTAGTAAGTGTCTTAGATCTTCATACTTTTCATATTTTTGTTGGTTAATAGCGAAAAGAATGGTGAAAATATAAGAACTCTAAAGAACATAAACAAAGTCTTGAAGTATAAACTAACTAGAGATGAAGTATGGTTAAAATAGTGAAGAAATCATGTTAATCTTGTGTTGTTATGCTTAATACATGTTGTTTGTTAGTAGAAGTAAGATGGTTCATCACCTAGACTTGCTAGACCATGTTTAAGAACATGAACTAGCAAGATGTAAAGGTTAAAGATATGAAGGATGATGAAACCATCCATACATGAACTTTGAACTTGAATAAATATAAGTTTTCTTGGAAAAATGAGTTGTAAACTTGTAGATCTAAAGATCTATGAGTGGTTTTTCGAAAGAACCAAGTGAAAAATATTAGTTTTGTTAAAACTTGGATCTTGTATGAACTAAACACATTTTTAGTAAGTAAACAAGTGTAGGAACACTTGTGTAGAAAGAAAATTTAACAAAGGGATATTTTTGTAAGTCATGACTAGAAGTTGTAAAACTTCAATTTCTTTAAAAATAAAGTTTTTAAGAAACTAATCACATTTTTAAAGGTAACAAGACTTACTAATTATGCTAGTAAGTTACTACTTGTATTTATAAACTTTCAAGTTCATAAGTTTATGATTTGTGCTTATTTTGTCAAGTTTGGTAAATAGAGATTTTATATTATTGGTTGGTGATTGTTTGAATGATTTTTACAAAAGAAAATGATATGCTAAAAAGCATGGACGCCTCCGTTTACAAAGGAAACTCTGGCGAAATTTTTCTAAAAACTCAACACTTAGAAAATATTTTTCTAGTAAGTGTTTACAAATGTACTTCTAACTTTATTTTCAAAATAAAACTTCGCCATGATTTTTATTACAAAATACTAGGTGCCGGAGGTTGATTTTCGAAAATAAAGTTTGATAAAAATATATGTAGAATATATATTTTATACTAAAACGCTTGTGTGATTGACTGTTATTTTGTGAACTAGTTATATTATTTTTAGAAGAAATAATATAACTTATGTATTCCATAAAATTACGACTCCAAAATAATACCCAAAACTCTCACGAAATAAATATTTAAGTTACGCATTTGTTAAAGCAATACGAAACGCTAAAACGTGACTTATGTAATATTTCGGGAAAATAGTCTTATACGTATATTTTGGTAAAATATTATTTTTGGGAAAAATACATATATTTTGGAAATACGTTATTTTTGGACAAATGAGTTGAATATATTTTTCCAAGTGGGAGATAAAAATATATTTTCCTAGTATATTTAGAAGATATATAATTTTTGAGAAAAATATATATATTCTGGGACAATACATGATTGAACAAAATAAGTTTATATATATTTAAGTGAAACTTGAAATATATGGTTTTGGATATATATATTGGGAATATATTAACATATTCTTATTTGGATACCCCCATCCTTGGGAAGGAAAATACGAAGTTAAAATACTTGAGAAGTAGGAATATGAAATATTGTTTAACAATTAATCCAAACGAAAACTAGTGATTATAACTTGGAATAATGTCAAGAAACCGTAACTCAAGAACATAAATACTAAGACATGGCACGACCTGTTCGTCTAATAGACGTTAGACCATTGTAGGTAGTCGTGTTTGCCGCGGAGATTTGAGTTACAAGTACGAAGACGCAATACAGTGAGTTCATGTCCCCCTTTTCTCTTTACTGTTTTCAGTTTTATACTCGGAGGTGAAATACATGTGACAATTATTACAGACTTTGATATACATGGGATGGTTAGCTTAAGGAGGGTTTACTACTTAGATCATGTGAGTGGGTAGGTGGTACTTGGGGCCATTAATCCTCGTTGTAGGACCGAGGGACATGAGTGATAGATCTATTTAGGTGTAGCGAGCCCCACTCCTGAGTCCGCTGAGTGGACCAGGTGGTGACTATGTGCCCGACGCACAAATCTGCTAGGTTTGAGTCTTCCTGCATCACTTTACACATATCATTGGGTTTGCAACCCAGTGGTGATCTCTTTTTCCTTAATTGCTACATACCATGGATTTTCATACATACAGACATATTACAAAGGTTTATACATACTCACTTACACATGAACTCGCTCAACTTTATGTTGATTTTTCAAACTACATGTATTTCAGGGAATTAGTAAACGGATCTGGCGGGCGTTGGAGTTTTTAAGCTGCGTTTTGAATAAAGATGTCATCCAAGTCATTAGGGTTTAGGAGACGTATCTTAATCCTGGACGAGATACGTGGTCCTAAACTCGGGTTTGTTTTAAAATCTTTTGTTGAGTCTTTTTGAACTCCTTAAAACATGTTATGGTTTGTAACTTGAATTTGGTATCGACACTTCAGACAATTATGTTGTACTACATTTAAACTTAAATTAATGGAGGTGCATCTACTGGTTTCATCATATAGTGTTGTTATGATCGTATGCAATGGTATTAAGAAGTCACACCAATAATCACGCTTCTGCAAAAGTCAGGGTGTGACACTATCGAATTGTACACCGAATGGATACCAACACAGTATCCCTTAACCAAAAATTTGAATTTGTAAGTTACTGCTTTAGTAACTTACGAACCTGCCACAACTGTTGTAAACTGATCTCGTTTCGCAGCCGCCTCTTCCTTGGTTTTGAAGTTGGATTCCCTTTTTGCGTCCTATGGTTGTGGGCTACAGTGGCGGATCTAGAAAATCCGCCAAGCCGTAACGTTTTATAAAAAAGCCGTAACGAAATCGTAAAAACGTCAAATTTTTCCAAAATTTACACCAATTTTACACTACCGTCGGAACGCCAAGCCGTAGCGGAGGTTGCCCCTTCTTATATGCTAGGTCCGCCCCTGGTGGGCTACCTGGATCAGGAAGACTATCGATCGCTGCAGCTAGTTAGCCGTTTAGCACTGCTATAAATTGCCTCATTATACTTCTCGTCAGTCGCCAACACTACAAAACACAAAAATATCATAAACAGTAATGATATGGAAGTTACACACACAAACATCATATTGGGGTTGCTATGGCTGAAAACTGGACTAGACTCGGGTCGGTCTGGCCCGTTGGTTCGGGTTGGAACAGTTCTAGTTTCGTTTACTTTCACAAGAGTATTTTGTGACTTTACTACCCAAGTCAGCCATTCAAGATGCCCACAGAAATATCCCATTGACCCATTTTCACAATCATAAATAATTTCCTGCATTGCAAACAAAACCTAGTGACCCATTTTCACAGCCATAAATAATTATTTTATTTCTGTTTGACTGGGGAAAGAATTTAAAGCAATTCTTTCATAGGTAGGTAAACGGACAATACGTTAAACGTTAACTTTTAATAGTTAGTAAACAGGTCAAAATTGTCACCTATACATGATAATCATGAAATACATCAATAACTTTTAATAGTTAGTA
Source organism: Helianthus tuberosus (assembly GCA_030545235.1). Lineage (NCBI taxonomy): Eukaryota > Viridiplantae > Streptophyta > Magnoliopsida > Asterales > Asteraceae > Helianthus > Helianthus tuberosus. The sequence continues at coordinate 115,097,932 of CM060379.1, forward strand.
AACCTTCTTTAAAACCACCATACTCTGAATTCAATAAATACAGATTAATCCATATTAATGCATAATTATGATAACCTAAATTAAGGGGGAAAAATGATATGCTTCCAAACCATACGCAATAACTGAATTAACATATAACAAAGTTAAAAAGAAAGGGATCAACTTAAAGAAAAGAGAGTTAACAAAACACAGTTTTTGTACAACACAATGCACATACTACACAATAAGCACACCTTACAACCATCTAATGCCTGTTTATGTTGCAAATTAGAGTTATATAAATTTGAGATTTTATGATAAAATGAGTTCATTAACTTTTACAAAAGATTGAATATTCCTTTGTGTTTACTTTCTTTTATTGTCATTCTGGTATTTTCTTTTTAAAAACATACTTGCAGTTAAAAAAATATATATTTTTACCCTATAGTCATATCAATATTGTGACGAACTAAACTAATAATGGTATCGGTACTATCGAAATCTGCACATGCACACGTTTTTAAGAATTCTGATCGTTGTAAAACACGTGTTAATATCCTTTTTAGCATATCACATCACGACTTTATTTTTTTGGTTTTCTCTTTCAGTTGTTATATCAAGTGTCAGTAGTACCGATACCACAATGAACATACCAATACCGATCGAATTCTCTAGCATAACAGACCGACCCAATACTGACTGAATTTCCTATACCACAATGTAAATTCAAACAAAAGAAAAAAAATTATATACATATGTATATGTGTTGATCCTTGATTGGAGTAGGACAGTCAAACTATTCTTTCCCCTCTGCATTTGAAAAGACAATACTAGCATGCCTGATTCTTTGTAGCCCATAAATGAACTCATTGGTTCATTGTTTCATCCAGCCACACTCTTTACTCTCTCCTATCACTCTTTCTATGTTTAATATTTTTCCGGCAACATTTTCCGGTCAATCTGTACCAATTTCAGGTACGAGTATTTTACTTAAGAATTAAGTATCAACTGTAATCTGTTATTATTATTATTAGGAGTAGTCGTCGTCGTCTTTTGTTTGTGTATTGACAGTCTAAGGGTGTAAACGAGCCGGGTTGGGCTCGAGCTCGGTTGGTCATGTTTTTATGAAGCTCGAGCTCCGCTCGGTTCGAGCCTACGTATTTGAGCTCGAGTTTGGTTCAGGAGTAAAACCCAAAGCTCGAGCTTGGCTCGAGTTATTTTGAGAACAACCTCAAACGAGCTAAAAGCTCGGCTCGAGCACGAGCTCGCTTCAACATCGCTCAAACGGGTCAAAGCTTGCTTGCCAATGTTATCATCATTATTATTATATTACATGTAAAAAAACTAAAATTTTGTTTGGGCTCGTTTATGCTTCGAGTCTAAATGAGCTTTGTATTTCGGCTCGGGTTTGATAACTAAACGACCTCTACTTAAGGCTCGAGAGAGAGCTCGATCAATCTTTTAACCGAGCCGATCAAGAGTAGCTCTCGATCCTTTGGACTTGTTTATACCCTTAATTGACGACACACATGAAGATAATAATTCTTTTTGTATGTTTCATAAACACGTTTTTATAATATTAAGCTAAGCAAGCTGATTTTGTGTTTCACAAATTCTTGGACATTTTTACGTCCTCCTCTTTTACTCTGTAATAGTTGTTTTTTAGCAACAACTTGGTACTTGATGTTAATTTGGTTTAACAACTTGAACTTTGTTAATCTAGGTTTGGAAGTTTATGATAAATAAACATGAGAAGATAAAGATGATCATAGAGATGTCGAGATCATTGTTTGGTGATAAAGTTTGCAGACGATGTTTTTCTAAGCTTTAAATGAGGATAAGATCTTGAAATTCAATAGTGAGGTAGTTCTAACCCTTTGCGCGCTGCAAGCTCTTCAAGCCCCCCGCTAAGATGAAGGGGGGTTTTGCGGTCAAGCACGTGAATTTGACCATTCACTTTCTTTTCCACTTCTGTGATGACTTTACGCCACTTCTGAAAGAATTCCTCAAACTTTTCCTTGGTACACCCACAAACCATCGTTGTATCTAAAAGTAAACAGTAAACCACAAATCCCTGTTGCAATTCAAATATCATGAGGAACCCTTGCAGCGAATGTGCCTGAAACAAGCAGTGGAAAGGCAATAGCAGGATCACATGTCACCTGGATCAAAACAACCGGCAGTTAGCATACCATGGTGTATAACAATACAACAATTATACTTCATTGATTCCAAAACTTAAAAAAGAGAGAGAACAAAATCAATGTAGTTACCTTCACCGATTTAAACTCTTTGCCACGACTGTGGGAATGACCTTGTCCAATGAATACTTCATAATCTACACCACCACCACTAATTGACCTATTCATCGAACGACATTGCTCTTTCACAAAGTCACCTCCTTCTAACTGTATCAGCCTAACTTTTCTAGGCCTTGCGTTCAGAGCTTCATTGTCCAGCATATCTGTTAAAAAAGACAAAGTTCATTTCAGTTACTGTTTAGTGTTACTGTTAAGTTAATGTTACGAAAGAGTTTGTGCTTGCCATGAAATACGGTGATGCATAACTCGGGACAATGTGACCTAATCAATTCTCTAAGACCCCCATATGATAACAGCTGGCAGTAGAATGGGATATTGTACTACATTAAGAAAGCAAAATATGAATTTGAATTTCAAAAAGATTACATTTAGTTGAGAAGATTGTAAGCCCAATACAAGTATGAGCTCTTGTTATTAATTTCCTTCCCAATACGTCTAGCCACGGGATGGTCCATCTATTTTACACCCTGTAGAACAAATATATTAAGAGCATTAATTTCTACTGCACAACTCAAGTCAAAAGTTCCTATTTAGTTATGGAATACCCCAGTCTTTTGTTCTTCCAACATTTGCTCAAGTATTGGCTTGACCCAGGCTTCAAACATGGTGGATTCCCTTTTGGCAGCCACCTCTTCCTTGGTTTTGAAGTTGGATTCCCTTTTGGCGTCCTATGGTTGTGGGCTGCCAGGATCAGGGAGACAGACTATCGATCGCTCGCTGCAGCTAGTTAGCCGTTTAGCACTGCTATAAATTGCCTCATTATACTTCTCGTCAGTCGCCAACACTACAAAACACAAAAATATCATAAACAACAATGATATGGAAGTTACACACACAAACATCATATTGGGGTTGCTATGGCTAAAAACTGGACTAGACTCGGGTCGGCCTGGTCCGTTGGTTCGGGTTGGGATAGTTCTGGTTTCGTTTACTTTCACAGGAGTATTTTGTGACTTTACTACCCAAGTCATGTCACACCCCGAAATATCAGAGCATTGGCGTGACTGGACTGGTATCTTCATTGCACAGCGGAAGCAAATAAGCTAAGACTTTTAGTATGTGAACGCCCACTAAGTACTCGACTCTTCATGGTTCTCCTATTCCAACTGTGCCTTGTCTTAGAAATGCAACCCGAGAAAGAAACATGCGAAAAATCAACATAAAGTTGAGCGAGTTCATAGTTTGTTTGTAAAAGATTTGAACTAAATCTTTTTGAATAACCGGTTTTTGATGTTTTGTTGAGAAAATGTATTTAAAATCATTTTCTTATCGAGTTACTTGAAACTCTGAATGAAAACATAGTTTGTGTCACGTATAAATCAAGTTTTCATGTATAATTCAAGTATTCATGTGTACACCAAGTACTTTATGTATAATTCTAATCTTCTTGAGTACCCCACGTACTTCAAGTATATTTCTAATTTTCTTGAGTACCCCACGTACTTCAAGTATAATTCTAATTTTCTTGAGTACCCCACGTACTTCATGTATTAATGAAGTTTTAGTATGGTATGAATTTCATGTAATTAAAGTATTCCTGTAAATATCAGGATTGTTAATGGGTTGCAAGGCCATTAACATGTGACACGACATAGGAAGTCACCAAACCTTAGGCATTTAATTGGTATATTCTGAGACACAAAAGCACTACTCAATTCTCGCTCTCACCGAGAGTGTGGCTGCCCGGCACCCGTTAGATCTAACCTTTTGTTATGCGGTCTAGGTATATTGTTGATTAATGGTGCTTCTGTACCCTATTCGTGACACTATTTCTCATAACGCATCCTACTTGGTTCTCGTCCTCACCAAGCGCGTTTCTTGTTGTCATTTCTCATAACGCATCCTACTTGGTTCTCGTCCTCACCAAGTGCGTTTCTTATTATCATTTCTCATAACGCATCCTACTTGGTTCTCGTCCTCACCAAGTGCGTTTCTTATTATCTTATATTTTCATACCATAACTCGTATTTTTAAACTCTTGTATTTGTAGTTTCTCGTAGTTTAGAAAACTAGAACTCATGTGTGTATGCATATTTCGAAAAATACGCTTGTTTGGAAAACCGGTATAAAACATAAGCTTTTCGTAAACCATTTGTGTTCTTTGTAACATGGTTTAGAAATATATAATTCTTGTATGCTTTGCAAAAAGTGCATGTCTTTCCACCCCGAAAACATTTATAAAAATGTAAAACCATAAAAGGTGGGGTTATGAACTCACCTGAATATTCCTGTGCAAAGCTAGCTAATTACGACTTCGTGATATCGTTTCCAAGACTTGACTTGCTAGCGTGCATTCTACAATATTCCTAACATGGAATATCTAATAAGTTTCGAATAATGCGGTAACTAATCTGCGTGTTACCGAGCTCTACCGAATCGTATGAAAGTATTATATAATAAGCTTGTATTATATATACATTGCGTATTGTATATTTTTGCCAAAATATATGTATATGCCGTTTCGGCGTTCGTAATAAATATAAAATATTATATTTATTTTATAAGAACTTCATCGAGTCGTTGAATAGATAAACTGTATCTATTTTGTAAAAGAATTCGTGTGTTTGAAATAAATTTACATCTATATTTATTTTATAAAACAAGATCGTGTTGTTTGATATTTGAAATAAATATATAAGCTATATTTATTTTATAAAAGCGTTTCTGAGCTTTGATGTTTAAACTAAACATAAATAGTTATGTTTATTTATAAAGGATTTCCAAGTTCGTTGAAATAAATATAATAATAACTATATTTATTTGTCGTCGAAATAATTTCCGTATCGTTGTTTTCGTAAGTTGTAAGTTGTTGTCGAAAGAACTATATATTTGTATCTCGTTTTATAAAAGTCACTCAAAAGCACATTTTGCTTTATAATAAAACTCGTTTTATTTTACGGTTTTTCTCGAAAAACGGGTAAAGTTTCCTCTGTTTTTGGACGGCTCTGACAACTAAGTGTCGTTATTTTTATCAAGATTCAACAATTACTCAACCATTTTTGTGCATAGCCAGTTTGTATAAACGAAATAATAAATAAGACCAAGTTAATATTAACTAATAACTCATCGTTCTGTGCGGTTCGAGCTCGTTTTCCACGCATGAAATAAGGAATAATCAATGAAAATAATATTCATCCTAAATCTTTACCGAATCTCCGTGTCGTTTTCACGGACTGAGTTGACCAGTTGACTCGCTGAGTTGACCGAGTCAACCGAGTTAACTGGGTTAACTGAGTTTAATCCGGGTTGACCGCGACTGACCCGAACCGAGGCCGCTGCTGACTTTAACCGAGTCTGACCCGAACTGGTGGACCCGTTGACTGACCTTGGACCGAACCAAACCACCCATTGACTGTTTTTGACCGTCTGTTGACCTGAAAATTGAACCGTAACTGAACAAGCTGTGACCCGGGACAAACCCGAACAGACAGTAACACCACCACCACTGTCGTGACACCCACCGGAGCTGCACCTCCGTCACCGTATCACTATCATCCTCATTATCAACAGCAACAGCATCATCGTCGGAAAAGAAGAGGAAAGAATCATAAAAGAAGTACGATAATAAAGAGCTCACCGGAAAATAGCAAATCCGGGCGGCGCCGGAGAATCTGTTGTCAGAAAATAGCCTTCGCCGTGAGCCGCCGCTGCCGTTGACCTCGTCGGACGCTGCCGCCGTCAGCTGATCTCCGCTGTCTCTCTCTCTCATCGCCTCTCTCTCCTCTCGAGTCTCTCTCTCTCTCATCTCGACCTCTCTCTCCGTCGCCGCACCACCACCGGACCGTGGTGGTGGTGGTGGTTCCTATCGTACGAAGGAGGATGGAGGGGGGGCTGCTTGTTGTGTGCGATTGGAGAAGAAAGGGGGACCGAGAGAGGGTGTTTGGCTGGGTATGAGAGATGAACGAGGGAGTGGAGGTGAGAGGCCTGGTGCTTGTTTGTGTGAATAAAGGAAGGAGGGGTATGGGTTTTAAACTAATTTATGTGGGTATTGCTTAGTGGTTCATGTAACAATTTATTGACCATTAGTCATTATGTTCCAATATTTAGAGGCAACAATCTCTTGTATAAGATTTGATGAGATTTATTAGATTTTGCAGGATTCTCTAAATCTAGTAGAGATTTATTAGGATTTTGGTAGGATTTCTTATAGATTTTGTAAATATAGTATAGATTTTTCAAAGAGTTAAATGCTTGGTTGGTCCCTGTGGTTTGCAAAAATTGCAGACTTGGTCCCAATGGTTTACTAATTACAAGCGTGGTCCCCAAACTTGTCAAAAATGCACTTGGTTGGTCCCCAGCCCTAACATTAGTTAAATTTCTCAGTTAAGTCCATGTTAAATGACCAAACTACCCTTGCTTATTAACAAAAGGCACTGCATCATCTTCATCACCATCATCTCCATCTCCATCTGCATCATCTTCATCATCTGCATCCATCCACTACATCATCTTCATCACCATCATCATCTTCATCACAATCCCACACCATCATCATCTTCATCAGCCAGAGCCAGAAGATGTCAACAAAGAACTTAACTCATAAATAAATAAAAACCACATGACAGTTCCAATCAAAAAATCAGCCTAAATCAATTGAATGACAGTTCCAAGACTCAATTCCGTGAATAAATAAAAGCAATTTCGTTGAATAAAATGAGGCTCAGATCTGTAAAAAACAATCGGTACAGATTGGATAAAACCGATTCACTCAGATCTGTAAAAAACAATCGGTACAGATCTGCAAAACTAACGGTGGCATCAAATATATATACCACCGATTCACTCAGACAATTAGAAACTCATCATCATCGCCCCTTTTATTCCAGTTAAGTAGTTGACCACAACACCCGTTTCTTCTTTCTGATCTCCACCCACAGCAACCTGACCCCATAACCATCGATTCACTCAGATCGGTGGTGCAATTTTGGATAAAACCGATTCACTCAGATCTGTAAAAAACAATCGGAGAAGCAGTAGCTGTAAAAAACAATCGGAGAAGCAGCTGTAAAACCGATTCACTCAGATCTGGTGTGGGGTGCAATTTTGGATAAAACCGATTCACTCAGATCTGTAAAAAACAATCGGAGAAGCAGCAGCTGCGGTGAGGACGAATCTGTGTACGGCGGTGCAATTTTGGTTGTCGATCGCAAGTTTGACGGTGATGGAGGTGTCGCCGGAGAGAATTAGGTGTCCGGTGGCGGTGGGTGTACGGTGGCGGAGGGGAGACGGTGGATGTGGGTGTTCAGTAGTGGTGGAGGGAAGATGGTGGTGGTGCTTGTAGTGGTGGTGGTGTAGGGTAGAAGAAGAAGAATTGGCAGAGAGAGAGAGAGAGAAGAAGAAGACCTGGGGATGATGATGTGATGAAGATGATTATAAAGAGAGTTAATAAGCAAGGGTAGTTTGGTCATTTAACATGGACTTAACTGAGAAATTTAACTGATGTTTGGGCTGGGGACCAACCGAGTGCATTTTTGACAAGTTTGGGGACCACGCGTGTAATTAGTAAACCATTGGGACCAAGTCTGCAATTTTTGCAAACCACAGGGACCAACCAAGCATTTACCTCTTTTTCAAATCTTGCATAGATCTTGTAGAGATCTTAATAGATCTAACATATTAGGTGTAGGTTTAGGCTTGTGGGTTTTGGGCTTGGGCCCAGGGCCCACAAGCCCATCTCATGTGTAAGTGTCTCGTAACTCCTACGAGACCCGATATCGCGAACCAAACTTCATAAGCATAAAATATTCGTGTAACATCCATGTTTGTCGGTGTCGTCAGTATTTTGTACGGTATCAGTCCGTTGTCGCGTAATATTTAGCAGATTTTCCGTAAATCACCACACGCGCACTGTATAGCTGAACAACCGTTCCTGGACACTCCAAGGGCCTAATTAAGTTAATTAGCGTCGTAAACACTATTTATTATTGTGTAATCACCTGTTAATTACGTAATTAAGGGCGTAAATTACCGGTTGTCACATTCTCCCCCTGTTAATAAAATTTCGTCCTCGAAATTTAGACTACGTTAACTCCTTAGAGTTACGTTATGCGTAGAAAATATGAATAGTACTAAACTGAACGATCATGAAATCGAATCAAGACTTATTCGAATGATGTGAATTCAAGGACGTATCACAAGATACAAATGAATTCTAGAAATGATTACACCCAATCAATGAATTTAGATTTCAACAAGCTCAAATGTAATAGTTTGCATGAAATGCTCGATCATGATCAGCCCAAGCTGCAAGTTCTACCGATGCCACAAGGTGTCGTAGTGAATGAAACAATTCAAATATAGCGGTGATTGAACAAGTATCACCTGTGTTTTGCATAAATTAGCCCAAGCTACAAGTTTGTACTGACACCACAAGGTGTCGAAATCAACAAACGGCTTAATGGAGTCGTAGACCAAACAAATCTACCACGACTCGGAACAATGAAACGCTTGTTAAAACGAATTCGAATATGATGCTTTCAATACACCATATTGTGTCTTGAATTGAATATGTGTAATGAACAAGTTAAAACAATTGAATTTGATTTCGGCGCAAGCCGACAATAAATACATGTATCGACAAGAAAACTTTCGGCATGGTCACAATGAAAAACCATGTATGTAACTTGAAAAGAAAAGAAATTTCAAGAAAACGTGTTGACTTGATGACAAAGAAGCCAACAATTACAACATTGCGGGTCATTCGAATCACAAATCAATAATTAGATTTAGCGAAATAATATTTGAACTTTGATGAAACGTTTATTCGAAACGAGACCACATGCGTAACAAACGATGCATGCGTAACATATGAGTTTTCAAGAAATGAAGCAAATGAATATTCGCTATACTGAAAGAAATGATTGTGACACAATGACCATTAAGAGGAGTAGAGATACAAGAATCTACTCAGTAATTGTGAAAGTCGAAATTTCAATAAAAGAAGTTTGAGGACTTTACCTGAGGTTGCATGTGATAACCAGTTGTTAGGTGACATTACCATGGGATGTCGAACATAGCGTATTCGTCGTTATCAAGTTAGGGGGAATACGGTGACTTGCGTCTTTTCCTTAGCATGACTCGTGTCGTTTGCAGGACCGCGTGCCAACTGCCGCTTCCTGATCGATAGTCGCATGTGACGTACTTCAACTTCCGTTGATGTATAGCTTAAGTCTCACGTATGCTTGTGCGCTAGCGTTTCGTTTTGCGTAGAACGTGATGCACTTCGACATATGTTGACGTAAAATTTGAGTTCTATGTATTCTCGTGCACTAGCGTTTCGTTATGCGTAGGCTGCCTGCTCGGGAAGTTAAAACATCATAGACAATATGTATAATTGTGTGTGCCCGAATTAATATTTGCAGTTCCTACGTGATGACCGTTAATGAACTTCAACGTAAGTTTCTGAAGGTCTTACATGCATGTTTCCTAAACTCTCAGAGTTTTGAGCACTGTATACGACTATTTTGTTTTTCGGCAACGGTTGGAGACCATATTCGAGTACTATGTGTTCTGTATGTATTCAGGTTTTAATACTCTAAGTTCCCAGAGGAAGGTGAGGTTAGAGCCTAGGTATCTTTACAGAAACCCTATTCGCTGTAACCTATAGCTCTGATACCAATCTGTCACACCCCGAAATATCAGAGCATTGGCGTGACTGGACTGGTATCTTCATTGCACAGCGGAAGCAAATAAGCTAAGACTTTTAGTATGTGAACGCCCACTAAGTACTCGACTCTTCATGGTTCTCCTATTCCAATCGTGCCTTGTCTTAGAAATGCAACCTGAGAAAGAAACATGCGAAAAATCAACATAAAGTTGAGCGAGTTCATAGTTTGTTTGTAAAAGATTTGAACTAAATCTTTTTGAATAACCGGTTTTTGATGTTTTGTTGAGAAAATGTATTTAAAATTATTTTCTTATCGAGTTACTTGAAACTCTGAATGAAAACATAGTTTGTGTCACGTATAAATCAAGTTTTCATGTATAATTCAAGTATTCATGTGTACACCAAGTACTTTATGTATAATTCTAATCTTCTTGAGTACCCCACGTACTTCAAGTATAATTCTAATTTTCTTGAGTACCCCACGTACTTCAAGTATAATTCTAATTTTCTTGAGTACCCCACGTACTTCAAGTATAATTCTAATTTTCTTGAGTACCCCACGTACTTCATGTATTAATCAAGTTTTAGTATGGTATGAATTTCATGTAATTAAAGTATTCCTGTAAATATCAGGATTGTTAATGGGTTGCAAGGCCATTAACATGTGACACGACATAGGAAGTCACCAAACCTTAGGCATTTAATTGGTATATTCTGAGACACAAAAGCACTACTCGATTCTCGCCCTCACCGAGAGTGTGGCTGCCCGACACCCGTTAGATCTAACCTTTTGTTCTGCGGTCTAGGTATATTGTTGATTAATGGTGCTTCTGTACCCTATTCGTGACACTATTTCTCATAACGCATCCTACTTGGTTCTCGTCCTCACCAAGCGCGTTTCTTGTTGTCATTTCTCATAACGCATCCTACTTGGTTCTCGTCCTCACCAAGTGCGTTTCTTATTATCATTTCTCATAACGCATCCTACTTGGTTCTCGTCCTCACCAAGTGCGTTTCTTATTATCTTATATTTTCATACCATAACTCGTATTTTTAAACTCTTGTGTTTGTAGTTTCTCGTAGTTTAGAAAACTAGAACTCACGTGTGTATGCATATTTCGAAAAATACGCTTGTTTGGAAAACCGGTATAAAACATAAGCTTTTCGTAAACCATTTGTGTTCTTTGTAACATGGTTTAGAAATATATAATTCTTGTATGCTTTGCAAAAAGTGCATGTCTTTCCACCCCGAAAACATTTATAAAAATGTAAAACCATAAAAGGTGGGGTTATGAACTCACCTGAATATTCCTGTGCAAAGCTAGCTAATTACGACTTCGTGATATCGTTTCCAAGACTTGACTTGCTAGCGTGCATTCTACAATATTCCTAACATGGAATATCTAATAAGTTTCGAATAATGCGGTAACTAATCTGCGTGTTACCGAGCTTTACCGAATCGTTGATCGAACGATTTGATGGTAAATAGTTAACTTAATGAAAATGACTAAGTTAAACTGCCGCGAGAGGTCGTTTGAGTATGTAGGAATATTCGTATGAAAGTATTATATAATAAGCTTGTATTACATATACATTGCGTCTTGTATATTTTTGCCAAAATATATGTATATGTCGTTTCGGCGTTCGTAATAAATATAAAATATTATATTTATTTTATAAGAACTTCATCGAGTCGTTGAATAGATAAACTGTATCTATTTTGTAAAAGAATTCGTGTGTTTGAAATAAATATACATCTATATTTATTTTATAAAACAAGATCGTGTTGTTTGATATTTGAAATAAATATATAAGCTATATTTATTTTATAAAAGCGTTTCTGAGCTTCGATGTTTAAACTAAACATAAATAGTTATGTTTATTTATAAAGGATTTCCGAGTTCGTTGAAATAAATATAATAATAACTATATTTATTTGTCGTCGAAATAATTTCCGTATCGTTGTTTTCGTAAGTTGTAAGTTGTTGTCGAAAGAACTCTATATTTGTATCTCGTTTTATAAAAGTCACTCAAAAGCACATTTTGCTTTATAATAAAACTCGTTTTATTTTACGGTTTTTCTCGAAAAACGGGCAGAGTTTCCTCTGTTTTTGGACGGCCCTGACAACTAAGTGTCGTTATTTTTATCAAGATTCAACAATTACTCAACCATTTTTGTGCATAGCCAGTTTGTATAAACGAAATAATAAATAAGACCAAGTTAATATTAACTAATAACTCATCGTTCTGTGCGGTTCGAGCTCGTTTTCCACGCATGAAATAAGGAATACTCAATGAAAATAATATTCATCCTAAATCTTTACCGAATCTCCGTGTCGTTTTCACGGACCGAGTTGACCAGTTGACTCGCTGAGTTGACCGAGTCAACCGAGTTAACTGGGTTAACTGAGTTTGATCCGGGTTGACTGCGACTGACCCGAACCGAGGCCGCTGTTCACTTTAACCGAGTCTGACCCGAACTGGTGGACTCGTTGACTGACCTTGGACCGAACCAAACCACCCATTGACTGTTGTTGACCGTCTGTTGACCTGAAAATTGAACCGTAACTGAACAAGCTGTGACCCGGGGCAAACCCGAACCAGACAGTAACACCACCACCACTGTCGTGACACCCACCGGAGCCGCACCTCCGTCACCGTATCACTATCATCCTCTTTATCAACAGCAACAACATCATCGTCGGAAAAGAAGAGGAAAGAATCATAAAAGAAGTACGATAATAAAGAGCTCAACGGAAAATAGCAAATCCGGGCGGCGCCGGAGAATCTGTTGTCGGAAAATAGCCTTCGCCGTGAGCCGCCGCTTCCGTTGACCTCGTCGGACGCTGCCGCCGTCAGCTGATCTCCGCTGTCTCTCTCTCTCATCGCGTCTCTCTCATCGCCTCTCTCTCCTCTCGAGTCTCTCTCTCTCATCTCGACCTCTCTCTCTTCGTCGCCGCACCACCATCGGACCGTGGTGGTGGTGGTGGTTCCTATCGTACGAAGGAGGAGGGAGGGGGGTTGCTTGTTGTGTGCGATTGGAGAAGAAAGGGGGACCGAGAGAGGGTGTTTGGCTGGGTATGTGAGATGAACGAGGGAGTGGAGGTGAGAGGCCAGGTGCTTGTTTGTGTGAATAAAGGAAGGAGGGGTATGGGTTTTAAACTAATTTATGTGGGTATTGCTTAGTGGTTCATGTAACAATTTGTTGACAATTAGTCATTATGTTCCAATATTTAGAGGCAACAATCTCTTGTATAAGATTTGATGAGATTTATTAGATTTTGCAGGATTCTCTAAATCTAGTAGAGATTTATTAGGATTTTGGTAGGATTTCTTATAGATTTTGTAAATCTAGTATAGATTTTTCAAATCATGCATAGATCTTGTAGAGATCTTAATAGATCTAACATATTAGGTGTAGGTTTAGGCTTGTGGGTTTTGGGCTTGGGCCCAGGGCCCACAAGCCCATCTCATGTGTAAGTGTCTCGTAACTCCTACGAGACCCGATATCGCGATCCAAACTTCATAAGCATAAAATATTCGTGTAACATCCATGTTTGTCGGTCTCGTCAGTATTTTGTACGGTATCAATCCGTTGTCGCGTAATATTTAGCAGATTTTCCGTAAATCACCACACGCGCACTGTATAGCTGAACAACCGTTCCTGGGCACTCCAAGGGCCTAATTAAGTTAATTAGCGTCGTAAACACTATTTATTATTGCGTAATCACCTGTTAATCACGTAATTAAGGGCGTAAATTACCGGTTGTCACAAGTCAGCCATTCAAGATGCCCACAGAAATATCCCATTGACCCATTTTCACAATCATAAATAATTTCCTACATTGCAAACAAAACTTAGTGACCCATTTTCAAAGCCATAAATAATTATTTTATTTCTGTTTGACTGGGGAAATAATTTCAAGCAACTAGTTATAAAAACTGTCGCCGCGTTGCGGCGAACTTCTTTTGTTATTTAGTCTGTGTTTATATGTGTTTGAAATCACTACGAGCGCGTTGCACACGGAACCGCAGACAAGAATAAAAAGAAAATATAGAAAAAAACACTAAAAAATAACCGAAAGAAAATCAACTAAAAAGTTGTATGGTAATGATGTTGTTCGGTAGAAACTCGTATTCAGAGATGAGCAAATAGTAATGGGTGCTGGTACCGAATTTCCTAAACCGAAAGATCCTAAGCACCAGTTCGGTACTGACGTTTGGCGTTCCTGATACCGGTTCGCTACCCATTTTTACCTTCATATACCGATACCGTAATCGGGTATCAGTTGGCACCGAGCTCATCCCTACCCCTGAAACTAAAAAAAGTTGTATGATACCGCTGTTGTTTGTACGGTACCCGTGATCAGGGATGAGCAAATGGTACTGGTGTCACACCCCAACCGATGGCGGAAACATCAGGGTGCGAGCACTAAGCATTTAGATTGCTCATGAGATTCCATAACACTAGATATTTCAATAGTAGTTAAGCAAATTTCATGATATAGATTGTCAAATGTCAACAAGCATCATCATCAAAATTACATCACATAACAAAATTGTTCAAAAGTCTAAATTATTTAAGTGGCGTTTCTAGGCATCTCCTAGCTCGATTTTCCAGATGTTCCATAGCAACCTATCATCCTGCAACATGTATTAAAATATCAATACAAAGTATTGGCGAGTATACAAGTTTGAATAATAGCATAATAGATTAAAAACAACTCATATCCACAGTGTAAGAATAAAATAGTTTCAGCCGTGCTAGTGTCGCAGTCCACGCGGTGATAGCCCAAGTATCCCGATGCTTTAGTGTTTACCCAAGACTCAAGGTAAACTAGAATCCTCCTAACAATACCCCCTGAGAATAATGGGAGAGGTGCACCTCCTATAGCGCTATTATTGTTAAGGAGGAACTACACACCCTGGATTAAACGTCACATAACACAAAATAGAATACTAAAACGCACAAGTTTCACGTACACATAGGATAGAGTATAATTTGCAAAGTCTCAAGTATCGTAGTTTATATAATGCATGTTACATCCCAAAGTTTAAAGCAAAAAGGGATCGAGTATACTCACAGTGATTGCTTAACGGTGTAGACCGTTATTGGATCAAAGGGAGCTCTTTTAGAATTAGCCTGATTAGATTATAATAGGATAAGAGTCGGGTAGAATAACGAGGTTACGCAAAGTGTTGGAACAGTTACTGGATCGGATGGTTGTCCGATCAGATGGCTATCCGATCGGATTGCCAGTCGATCGGGTGACATGTGTGTGAGGAACAGATGGCTGCCTGATCGGATGGCCATCCGATCGGGTTGCCACTTTATTCTAAAATCCATAAGGTGTGGGGGATAGGGTGGCTGTCCGATCGGGCGGCTATCCGATCGGGTTGTCACTCGATCCAAGTATTAAGTGTTTTGGTTCTTCTGATCGGGCGGCTGCTCGATCGGATGGCTGTCCGATCGGGTTGCCATTCGATCAAGGGTCCCAAGTTTCAAGTTTCAAGGCTGCGAGACAAGTGTCACCTGATCGGGTGGCTGTTCGATCGGACGGCTGTCCGATCGGGTTGCCACTCGATCGGATGACCCTTGTTCCGTTTATCATCTTGTAAAATTTTCTAAGTTTAACGATGACGGGATGGTACGTATTATGACAATGATAAACTCATCGTAGCACAGCCGTTCTGATCGGGTGAGAACCACCCCACTCCGATCAGTTTCTGCCCGCGATAACATTTATGTCAAAATCCGTATTCCGGCCGTCATTCTTTGGTAGAAATCCATCCTTAAGTCGACTCTAGACTAATAATCAAGCCTATAGTCCGTTCAGAACCGGATCTCACCATTTTAAAGTAAAAGATTGAAGAAAAGATGAAGAAACTTAAGTTTTATATGAGAATGTCTAGATTTAACTTAGATTTAGTGTAAAGCATGTGAAATTACTTAGATCCAAGCTAGATCTTGCCAGAAATGATGTCGTATAGTAGTTTGTACAAACCACCATGATGACATCACCCTCAAGAACTCAGATCTGAGAGATTTCATGGTGAAAAGTGTGATTTAAAAGGTGAATCACGTAGAGAATGAAGTGTAGATCAAGGAAGTACAAGGATCTAGCTTAAAACATACCGAAATTGACAGGAAAATGAAGAAAGGTAGTGTGCGTGCGTCTGGTCGAACAAGGCTGTCACATCAGGGAATAAAGTGATGTGACAGGCCTATTTATAGTGTGGAGGAGGATGGGAAAGGGACTGTGCGCATGGATCGGGTGACAACTCGATCGAGTGGTCATCCGATCGAGTGGTCATCCGATCGGGTGGTCATCCGATCGGATTGCCACCTCGGCCAATCTATCCCTTCTGTGTTCCTGTTTTTGCGTGTAAGATCAAGCGTTGCGTATTATTTGGTAAAAGAATAACTAGATTACATCATAAATGCAAAAGTTTTCAAGGTTAATAGATTTCGCCAGTGACAAGACTCTAGTCTCTCGTTTAACCAAGAATTAAGTTTCACGAGTCTAAAGAGTCAAGCACCAAATAGATTTAGACATTTCAAACATAGATTTTCGGCATTCCAACATAGATTTAGGCATTTCAAATATAGGGTTAGGCATTACAGGCATATAGAATTAGACTTTCCAAACATAGATTTAGACATTCAAGCATATAGATTTACCAAGATAACAAAGTATCACACATCATATAGTTCAAGGGCTAGACTTGCCAATTAGCTAAAGTTCAGGGACTAATTCTGACAAATGCCTAAGGTTTAGGGATGCTGGGCGTTACAGTCTCCCCTCCTTTAGGAGATTTCGTCCCCGAAATCTTAGAAGAAGACTGCTCGAAGAGCTGTGGATGCTTGGCCTTCATATCACTTTTCAATTCCCAAGTGAATTCTGCACCACGCTTTCCTTCCCATCGAACCTTAACAATGGGAATTTTGTTGCACCTCAGACGCTTGACAGTTTGATCCATGATTTCGACCGGTCTCTTCACAAATTGCACAGCTTCATTTATCTGCAAGTCCGCAAGGGAACCTGAAGTTCCTCCTCGGCTAGGCATTTACGTAGATTAGATATGTGGAACACTGGGTGCACGTTATTTAGCTCTTGTGGCAAGTCGAGCCTGTACGCCACCTTGCCAATCCTTTCGAGTATCTTGAAATGACCCACATAGCGAGGGGCGAACTTTCCCTTCTTTCCAAAACGAACTACTCCCTTCCAGGGAGAGACCTTGAGAAGGACTCGGTCACCAACATCAAATTCTAGAGGCTTACGCATACTATCGACATAACTCTTTTGTCTGCTCCTAGCCTTGATCAAGTTATCATGGATCTGAAGAATCTTATCCGTTGTCTCTTGAGTTATTTTGGGGCCAGTAAACTGCTTGTCACCAATCTCATGCCAGCTGAGAGGAGATCGGCACTTGCGGCTATACAGAGCTTCGAAAGGAGCCGTCTGAATACTGGAATGATAGTTGTTGTTGTAGGAGAACTCAATCAATGGTAAATGTACATCCCGGTTACCACCAAAGTCGATGACACAAGAACGGAGCATATCCTCTAGGGTCTGAATAGTACGCTCGGTCTGTCCATCCGTTTGAGGATGAAAAGCTGTGCTAAGATTCAAGTGAGTACCCATAGCGGATTGGAAGGTTTGCCAAAGTCGTGAAGTAAAGTAACCATCGCGGTCCGAGATTATGTCAAGAGGTATGCCATGACGGCATATAATCTCATCAGTATAGATTCGAGCAAGTTTCTGCACCCTGTAATCTTCACGAATAGGAAGAAAGTGGCCGGATTTGGTCAAACGATCAACTATCACCCAGATACTATCGTGTCCAGAAGGTGTTCGAGGTAACTTAGTAATGAAGTCCATAGCGATACTATCCCATTTCCAGACTGGGATTTTAGGTTGTTCCAAGAGTCCTGAAGGGCGTTGGTGTTCAGCCTTCACTTTCGTGCAAGTAAGGCATTTAGAAACATATACGGCAATGTCCCTCTTCATGCCAGGCCACCAATAAGTCGTACGCAGGTCATGGTACATCTTATCAGCGCCCGGATGAATGGAGTAATGGGACTTGTGAGCTTCCTTCATAATAAGCTCACGGAGATTATCGCGATCCGGCACCCAGATGCGATTGAGGTAATACTGTAATCCATTAGGTTTAGTTTCAAGCTGATCAATCCTAGCGCCGTGGATTTCTTCTTCTAGACTTCCTTCATTTGCTGATGAATAATGGGCGTCACGAATACATGCATGGGGATCATTAGAGATACGAATAGCATTTACATGAGTTTTACAACTAAGAGCATCGACCACTACATTCACCTTGCCAGGATGGTAGTGAATTTCACAGTCGTAGTCATTAAACAACTCCACCCAACGTCTCTGTCGCATGTTCAGCTTTTTTTGGTTGAAGATATGTTGAAGACTTCTATGGTCAGTGAACACCACGCACTTAGTACCATACAAGTAGTGTCGCCATATCTTTAACGCAAACACAACTGCACCAAGTTCCCGATCGTGAGTAGTATAGTTTTTCTCATGCAACTTGAGTTGATGAGAAGCATAAGCAATAACCTTGTCCCGCTGCATGAGCACACATCCCAATCCACGGTTCGAGGCATCGCAATAAACCACGAAATCGTCATTCCCATCAGGGAGACTAAGAACAGGGCTTTACAAAAAAGAGTCTTAAGAGTTTGGAAATATTTTTCCTGTTCAGGACCCCAAACAAAAGGTCTCTCTTTCTGAGTTAGCGAAGTAAGAGGAACAGCGATCTTCGATTTTGGCGTAAACCGACGGTAATACCCCGCCAATCCTAGAAAGGAATGAATCTCGGATGCAGATTTTGGCGTACTCCAATTCTTCAGAGCTTCGATTTTAGACGGGTCAACATGGATACCTTGCTTACTAACGACGTGACCAAGAAATTGAACTTCCTTAATCCAAAACACACACTTAGAAAATTTAGCATACAGACGTTCACCATGTAAGAGTTCAAGCATCAAGCGAAAATGTCAAGCATGATCAGTGTCGCAACCCCCGATCCCTAATCCCCGGGAACGAGCGGCCGCGAGCCAGTTTCGGTGGTATCACGTGTTTGTCTAATTTGGCAGTGGAATTTTCATCAGGACCGTAGTTAGGAAATATTGGATCAAAGTAAAATACCATATTTTCATAATATTAAACACATGGGATAAACCCAAATTTGCAGTACACACATTTTCATAGGAACAAATCCTATTTTATTTAATAAAAACATCTATTTTATTTTAGGTAACTTTATTGCCACTTTTCCAAGCCTTCAGTGCTGTCCAGCAGGCTTCTATTTGGCTTTCACAATTTGTTACCTGAAACGCGTTTTAAAAAAAATTATCAGTGGGAAATACTGGTGAGTGAATCCCAGTTTAATCAAGTTTAGTAAAAACCATTGTACAGTATTGAGGGCGATCTCGCAATTACATTTGTTTCCAAGTTATAACAATTAACATCTATGGTACTGTCAGACCCGACTTGTGGAAATGTTACTCCTTGACCAGGTGGTGACAAATTTTGTATACAAAACCCCAACATACTCATGATAATTGTATTCTTACAAATACTCAATAACTGCTTAATATACATTTAATTGTGTGAGGTTTTGTAAAAATAGTTAACAAAAGGTTCACAAAAAGCGGATCAACTCACATTGTTGTCTTAGATTATCCTGTGGGGTTTCCTGGTGACAATCTATAATTTACACAAATGCACACGTGTTAGTATAATAACCCATTTTAATATTAGTAATACCCTCCCCGATACGGCATTCCAACGACTACGTCGGGCAGAACCACGACAGCCGTTACGGAACGCTAGATCAATCGGGTAGCGTATCTAATACGTATCCAGGGGTTATAATACTTACAACGGAGCATAACTTTGCTATTTAGGGGGTATTAGACCCGAGTATAGTGCCTATTATCAGAGAATTCGTTGAGAATGAAAAGAATTGAGCGATGAAAAATGAAATCCAGAGGCCTTCTTATATATGGCCTGATTCTGGTCCTCTCGCGGCCCGCGTAAAGGAAGACAAGGGCCTACGCGGCCAGTGTCAACCTTGGTCAACGCTGTAGCTGATCCAGGTCATCGACTAGACCTGCCACGATGATGACACGTGTCATCACCGGGCTGCGCCACATTCTTGATCTCTAGCGGCCCGCGTAAGACCCTTAAGAGGTTTACGCGGCCCGCGATAAACCCAAAAACATTATTTTTAATTAATTTTAATAATATTTAAGGTATTCGGGGCCCGTTTTCATGTATGGGGTGCATTTTAAGACATATTGGGATATTTTAAATATTTTTAGGGTGTCAGAAATTATTACGAGATTGTCGGTTTTCTTTTAGGGTTGTTATATACTCCCCACCTTGTTTTAGAGCTCGTCCTCGAGATCTACCGGAACAAGTGTGGATATTTTCTTTGCATTTCCGATTCAAGCTCCCATGTATACTCTGGTCCTCTTTTGGAGTCCCACTTTACTTTGACCAGAACTAGTCTCTTGTTTTTGAGGTTTTTGACTTTCACGTCTTCAATCTGTAGAGGTCTTTCTACAAACTTGAGTTGTTCATTTACCTTTATATCCTTAAGAGGTATTACCAGTTATTCGTCAGCTAAACACTTCTTGAGATTAGATACATGAAATACATCATGTATTCCTGCCATTTCCTCTGGCAGTTGTAGCTGATAGGCTACAGGTCCTATTCTTCTAATAATCTCAAAAGGTCCAACATACCTGGGACTTAGCTTTCCTCGTTTGATGAATCTTACTATTCCTTTCCATGGAGAGACTTTCAACTATACTTTATATCCTACTTGAAATTCCAATGGTTTGCGTTGGTTATCAGCATAGCTCTTTTGTCGATCACGTGCTGCTTTCAATCGTTCCTTGACTTGAATAATCTTGTCGGTTGTTTCCTGCACTATCTCAGGTCCAGATAGTTGCTTCTCCCCAATTTCTGCCTAACAGACTGGGGTTCGGCACTTTCGTCCATAAAGTGCTTCGAATGGTGCAGCATTGATACTAGTGTGATAACTATTATTATAAGAAAATTCTATTAAAGGTAAGTGATCATCCCAATTACCTCCAAAATCAATTACACAAGCTCTAAGCATGTCTTCCATCGTCTGAATTGTCCTTTCGCTTTGTCCGTCTGTTTGAGGATGATAAGTTGTGCTTAGATTTAGCTTGGTTCCTATTGCCTTTTAGAAACTTGACAAAAATGAGAGGTAAAACGGCTATCCCTATCAGAAATGATTGATAAAGGAATTCAATGTAATGAAACTATTTCATTTACATATAATTTAGCTAACTGTTCCATACTGAAAGTTTCTTTCATTGGTAGGAAATGAGCTGACTTGGTTAGCCTATCTACAATCACCCAGATTGTATCATTTCCTTTCTTTGTTTTGGGTAATTTAGTAACAAAATCCATTGTTATCAATTCCGATTTCCACACTGGCATTTCTAACTGTTGTAATAAACCTGAGGGTTTCTGATGTTCAGCTTTAACTTAAGAACAGGTTAAACATTTAGAAACATAGGCTGCTATGTCCTTTTTCATTCCTATCCACCAGAATTTTTTTCTTAAATCCTGGTACATTTCTTGGATGCATCGTATATATGGACTTGTGGGCTTCTTCTAATATACGATGACGTAGGTCTCCTAATTTAGGTATCCACATTCTCTTCTTATGGAATCTCCAAATTCCATCTGTTCCTTGTTCTAATTCCTTTAGCATACCTTTTAATTTTTCAGTATCATCCTTGATTACTGATTCTTGTGCTTTTCTAATTTGCTCATTTAAATCTACTTGCAGATTTAATTTAAGAGAACGTACCCTTTTTAGCTTTTCATGATACTTTCGGCTTAAAGCATCTGCCACTATATTTGCTTTTCCTTCATGATACTGGATATCACAATCATAATCACTAAGCATTTCCATCCAACGTCTTTGTCTCATATTCAATTCTTTTTGCCCGAAAACATACCTTAAACTTTTATGATCTGTGAATATGGTAAACTTACTACCATAAAGGTAATGTCTCCAAATTTTCAAAGCAAAAATTTGTAGGAACTAGGTTCACTTTTTATTAAAATATATTATAAAATATATAATAAATAATAACGAGACTCTCGTTATCTGTGGGAAATTCGATTAGTACAATACCGGTTACAAAAACTAAATATACGAATATAAAATACAATAAAATTGTACCAATTTTTTATTCAAGCAAGCATCTTTGGAAACTCCAACTGCATCTACGAGATCGAAACTCCGCTGCAAGACAAGCAAAATTGTTGACGGATTTTGGTTGAGGCACGTGTTCAACACGCTTCCCTTAAAACAGATTCTGCGCCTCCTCTCAGACGGTCTGTCTCCCAGGGTACAACAACCGGAACAGTATGTGTACTGCCGGAGATGGCACTCACGCCCGAGATTACACCGGGTATCAGGGTGTTTAGAATTGTTGATGGAAATATGAAGTTGTAAATAATTTAGAGAATGCTCTTCTCTAAAATCTCATAAGATGTAGAGATTGCTCTTGAGTATATTTTTTTCTTTTTTTTTTCAAATGAATAAACAATATTCATTTTATAAAGAGATACATCAAGACTCATTCAACCCCTTAATGTCTGTCATAAACAAGGTCATTAATCTTGTAATTAACAAGATAATTAATCTTGTAATAACAAGGGTTTAAACTCTAAATTAATGGATATTAAGTGGTAGTAAAAACGAAACTACCATTCAACTTATGGCACTAGTGGAAACCGTCTAACATTAAATCTCTAGTAAGTAGACTGGTTTGACCGGTCTAGTGCGCATGCAGGCGCGCCTTAGTTGAGCCTACACTACGCTTCCGCGGAGACACACCTTTTTGCACCACGCGCTAATTGGATGCCACTACGCATACCAGGACGCCACCTGGTTATGTGTCATCCATACTCGCGCGCCAAACGGATGACACTACGCATACCAGGACGCCACCTGGTCATGCGCCATCCAAACTCATGCGCCACTTGCAGTCTTCGCCATAGCCAATGACGTGCCCCATGTGCCTAAGGAGCTTGCGCCGCATCGACATGAGCCATGCCATGACATCCGCCTACGCCACCCAAGGGGGCGCCATACGCGGACCCGCCATGTATATGACCACACGCTCATGGACAAAAAATACAAAGGCGGTGTGCGAAGTCCAAAGTGCACTACAGCCTATAGCCCACGGCACGCGCGGATATATGCACGAGTAAGGGTGCTGCGCACCCTTTAGTGTCCCCACTAGTGTTTGCCTTTAAGGAAACAATATACAAGGAATGCTCCTCCTTATAAACCACTTTAAGTTTTGTCATCCCACCTATGTGGGACAAGTTGACAAAACTAATCCATTTTATTCATCTTTGTTTGTTCCAAACATACAACTTCAAGCTTCGATATCTCATTCATCTTAGCTCTATTTGGACATAGTTTGAACACAAACCATAAATAATTATTTATATAACACATATATAAATATTATTGATGTCCAAAATATTTAGTGAAAAACTCATTTTCACTAAAATTTCCAACAATCCCCCACATGAATGGAGATCGATTAAAACACACAAAATTCCCCGATGAAAACTCGACAGTCGAGTATTGTAGGATAGGTAGGTTTTGCCTTTGAACCTTCCTTTGTGAAGCATAATTAGTCTACTAGGGTTTTGTAGACGTGATGTCCTTGAACAACCCCCCATTTGTGTAAACGACAATATACATTCACACAATACTTTCCCTAGCCGGGCCATCCCCTCACTATCGTGTCCTATAATGGTCATGGAGCACTTTCCTGGTTCTGCGGGAGCTCTAGGAATTATGCCCTAATTCCATTCGAAGCGACCACACTTCTCTCCAACATAGGTGATTTCCCTTTAAATCATTAAAAACATTATGGTTTACTATGATTTACACAAATCATGAAACCACATATTATGCTTAACCTCACAACAATGTCACTGAATATTATAGGAATGGACTAGGACGTATTTGAACACCCTTTTATAGTTTTAGGGGGATATATCAACATATACACTAGCTTATATATAAACATATATATTAGCTATGCCCCCACAGTGACTACCACTCGGTTCATGATTAAGTTGGCCTATTGAACCTAGATCTTGGGATCTCCAGTCAACTAGGTTAGGTTTCCCTCATGTCCCTTTTTCCATGGCTTTAGTCCCATTCCACAACCTGATCTCTTATCAACCCACTGGTTGTTGGATCCAAAATTATCTTTGACTTCGCTAAGTCACCAACGACAATTGAGATCGGTTGTTCTAACGTGTTCTTGACTCGCTAGTCACCTTTGCCTTTTAGTCGATTCATAAGACTTATAACTCGTGATCTCAACCTGGATCCAGTTATGTACCTTGTCTTTAGAATGACATGAAACTCAATTCATGGCTAGACATGTTTTCAGCATGCCTTTGGTGTGTCATGACTAACATCTTACTAGATTGAATCTAACCAATTGGCATTCGGGTCCAATCTACTCGATTGACTCCATATAACCATTGTGTACTCCACTTGGTCATGCGTTTGCAATATATGCAAGTCACCCCCACATTTAAGTGTAATTGGATAACATCCAAATGGGGCGATGAAAGGTTCTCCCTTTCATTTCGAGTTTGAGAAAACTTCTCAACTACCATTTCCACATTCAAATGCAAGTCACCCCCACATTTAAGTGTAATTGGATAACATCCAAATGGGGCGATGAAAGGTTCTCCCTTTCATTTCGAGTTTGAGAAAACTTCTCAACTACCATTTCCACATACCCTAAAGGGTTTGTTTCTTAAATGGCCTCCTCCCCCCACATTGCTTGCATTTTAATGAAGTTATATTTATAGTTTTGTTTTGCACAAAATTCATTCTTGTGTCATCAAATATTTTGAATCTTTAAAGTTAATTTAATCTCCGTCGAGCATATAAATTAACAAGTATTAGTCTAGCATGCTTTAGACCACAATACTCTAGCATGTGAACAGAAGATGCATCATTCTGAATCTTCACAGCCTTAAGAGATAACGCACTATCTCTTTCGAACATTCGTTTCTTAGTTTAGACACAATAATGAAATTTATTTCACCATTCCAAAACCATCGGTTTTTAGGAAGGCCTCAAAACCATAGTTAACTCCATCCATTAGGATCATAACTCGTTTGCCTTTTTATCTCCAAGGCTTCACCATTGACTTCCTAAAGACTTAAACATAAGTCTTAATCCAAGTCACTTTGATGAAAAATCTTTGTATAAAATCACTTGAGTCTTCAGATATAGCCAATTAGATTGACTCTCAACAACAAAACATTCACGTATGCCTATAGTGATATATACATTTACATTGTTGTTTCATTAATACCATGTATTGGGATACTCTCCCAAATTGAGGACCAAGCCTCCACATAGTTTAAACAACATTGATGGTGGTAGAAGCATCTACAAGTCCATCACTATTGTAAATTTCCGTTAATAAATTTGCTAAATTTATTAAAATCATTTACAATGATAACATATATTTCTTTCATATGTTATATTCTTTGAAAACTTACATGTGCATTTCCATGTTGATGCTCTCAACATTAGATGACATATCTTGTTTTCGTGCATTTCATCTCAAACCATGCAACACGTTTCTCACAAACTCGTTATACGTTTGATGTTTGATTTGTGACTTATTACATAAGTCATGATCACAACCCGCTCGTTGTGTCCGTGTAAATTAATTTTTACACTTTGTATCAAAATGTGTATCCTTTTGACAACTTAACAGTAGTCAAAATAACGGATACACCAATGATATCTAAACGTCAAATCCCAAAGTGTTATTATTTTCAACACACTTTAGAACGAAATAAACGCAATTACATCGTTCTGTCATGTTTTGAGGTACTCCCTCAATGGAACACGTATAACTTGTTTCGTCTTGAAACTCTAAACTTGAATAATCACAAGTTGTCCAAAAATATAAAGTTGTTTACAATTAACTACTCGCAAGTAGTTGAGCAACTTATTATATTTATAACAACATCGAGTTGTTTTTCCCCAAATAGTCTATCCGAGACTATTATATGGTTGAAGACGTTATACTTCTCGTGGAGGTATCGAATCACTTATACTTTGCAAAGACATGTTTTATTCGTTCAAAACATTTCTCGTTTTTGCAAGTGTTTTAATATTAAACTATATATTTACGTTTTGATTACAAATCAAGACAATAAACCTTATAATAGTTTAATAAATAAAACAAGGATAAATTACACTTTTCGTCCTTTATGTTTGTAGCGGGTTGCAATGGATAGCCTTTAACTTTAATAATTACAGTCACAGTCCTTTTTTTGGAAAACACATTACATATTTCGTCCTTTAGCACTAACCAGGTTAAAATTTTAAGTTGTTTTTATCCACTTAAGGGTATTCTTGTCATTTCATGCTTTTATTAAAAATGTTCATTAATAAATAAAACTAAAAATATTACAAAAATAATAAAAATGTCAAAAGCATGGATTAGAAAACAAAACATGATTTTGACTCTCTGATCGATCCTTTCCACGTCTCTCTGTCTTTCTATTCTAGCACAAAACCCATCAAATTGAAAGTTAGATTCATGGTTTACTTCTTTGAATCAAACTGTGATAAGCAGCAAACATTTGAATCGCAACATTGCAAGTTCCCCTTCCTACAACTCTTCAAGAAACAAAAAAAAAAAAAAATGTAACAAAAGGAGTACAATCCTACCTTACAGGGATCTTGTTTTTTATTTTTTGTTTCGTTCTTTTAAAACAGTTTGGATCATAGATCTGTGTTGCTGTTTTGTTTACACTCTGAATACCGATTTTGACACATCGTCACCGGAATAGTACCGTTGGGGAAGAGATCTGCCGCATCAGGTGGTGGGCAGGGTTATCACGGCGGTGACTTGTTGACATCCAACATCGGTAGTTGTTTACGATATTGTCGGACATCGGTTTTAGGTTCAACCGCGTATGGTAGTTTGCACAATGGTTTTGAAGCAACCCCTGTTTACAAAATCGTCACCGTCTGATTTCCTGAGATAACCAACACCGCTCAACAATCGCTAAAACAGCCACCGCCATGAGCTTCACCGTCACCCAAGCTCTCGATCGGAACAGTTCACGTGCCGGATTAGTTAGCCGTCGTTCAAACAGATTCTGAGACTCTGTGGTGTGGCGATTTGGATGGATGGAGGTGGCGGTGTGGCGGATCTGGATGGAGGCACTGTAACGGCGTGGTGGATCTATATGGAGGAGGCGGTGGTGGTTGTCACACTGGTGGTGGGGATTGGTTTGAGAGAGAGATAAAGATGGGAGAGACAGAGATCTGAGATAGACAGGTTGGGGATGAGATTATGATTTTTTATTTTTGTTAAATATATTTTTTAAGTATAATAGTAAAATTACTAACCTACCCTTATGTGCAAGGCACATGTTATATTTAACTGAAAAATTTAACTTAGTTAGTGCTAAAGGACGTAGGGTGTGATGAGTTTTACAAAAAAAGGACTATGACTGTAATTATTGAAGTTAAAGGCTATCCGTTGCAATCCGGTACAAACATAAAGGACGAAAAGTGTAATTTACCCATAAAACAATTTCAAACTCGCTCGTTTGAAAATAAAACGAATACACATCGTTTTAAAAAAAATGGTTTATCATATTCAAACCATTTCTAACCGCTGTTAGATAATAACGATTACCAATCGTTAAAATGAGTGGTTTGTATGATAACAAATTCTTATATGCTAATTAGAATTTAAATGTTTAACAAACATTCAAAATATTCGGTTTTGTAAAGTAAACCGCTTCTAACGCGCTCGTTAGAAATAAAACGAATACATTTATTCTCATAAGCCACTTTTGGTTTATTTAAATGATCGTTTTCTAACACGCTCGTTAGAAATAACCATAAACCTTTTCTAACACGCTCGTTAGAAAATATGTATAAAACGATTACAAATCATCTTAAATAGTTTATCATAGTTAACCCAGTTCTAACCCGCTCGTTAGAAATTAACGATTGCAAATCGTTAAAATAGTTGGTTATAAGATAAACTAATTCTAATACGCCCATTAGAAAATTAAACGATTATTTACTGCCATAAGCCGTTTTTAGTTTATATAAAATAAACGTTTTCTAACTAGCTTGTTAGAAATAAACAATTGACAAAGTCGTTAAATCGTTTCTAACACGCTCGTTAGAAGTAATCGATTACAAAGTTTGTTTCGAAGTTTATATAAAAAATATAAACTATTTCTAATACGCTCATTAGAAATAAACAAATAAAAATCGTTTAAACGTATGTGGAAAAATCCGTTTCTAACTCGCTCGTTAGAAATGTAATAGTTTAGACGAAACCGTTACAAGGTTTATTATCCAAAATAATTGTCTCCAACACGCTCGTCGGTTAATTATTTGAAATAATAATATTTTCTAACACGCTCGTTAGAAAATGTAAACGTATATTTTCTAGCACGCTCGTTAGAAAATCTAATCGTCTCTTAACAAGTTAGTTTACACAATCATCGTATCTAACACGCTCATTAGATATAAAGGATGATATTAAAACTTATTATTCTATAAAATTCTAACACGCTCGTTAGAGATATAAAAAGTTTTAATCTTGTTATTCTTTAAACAACGTTTCTAACACGCTCGTTAGAAGATATAAAAACTAGTTATTTTATAAAATAATTATTTTCTAATATGCTAATTAGAAAATAAATATATATCAAGACTTTTAAAACCATCATTAATATATCAATTATGGTTACTAAAAGCTTATTAAAATATATTAAACGTTACAAACCCTATTCTAAGGGGTTACAAAATAGAGTTTTCTAATACGCTCATTAGAAAATTTAGTATTGAAATACATTTTATTTTGTATATGGTTCGGTTTATCTAAACACGAACACAAGCCATGAAACTCCAAAACTTGAATCAAAACAGTCTTTTTGCAACCCGGTATTCAGATTAAAGATTGTACTCCAATCATAAAATTAATCCGACTCATTGTACTAAATAAATGTTTCCCAAAAAATATTTTCAAGATTTTAACAAAAATCTCATTAAATATTTTAACTTTCGTGAACCTAAATCCTCGTAGAGAAGGGATTTAAGATTGTAGCAACAATCTTCATGAAAGTCTGTTTTAAGATTGTAGGAACTAGGTTCACTTTTTATTAAAATATATTATAAAATATATAATAAATAATAACGAGACTCTCGTTATTTGTGGGAAATTCGATTAGTACAATACCGGTTACAAAAACTAAATATACGAATATAAAATACAATAAAATTGTACCAATTTTTGATTCAAGCAAGCATCTTTGGAAACTCCAACTGCATCTACGAGATCGAAACTCCGCTGCAAGACAAGCAAAATTGTTGTTGGTTTTTGGTTGAGGCACGTGTTCAACACGCTTCCCTTAAAACAGATTCCGCGCCTCCTCTCAGACGGTCTGTCTCCCAGGGTACAACAACCGGAACAGTATGTGTACTGCCGGAGATGGCACTCACGCCCGAGATTACACCGGGTATCAGGGTGTTTAGAATTGTTGATGGAAATATGAAGTTGTAAATAATTTAGAGAATGCTCTTCTCTAAAATCTCATAAGATGTAGAGATTGCTCTTGAGTATATTTTTTTCTTTTTTTTCAAATGAATAAACAATATTCATTTTATAAAGAGATACATCAAGACTCATTCAACCCCTTAATGTTTGTCATAAACAAGGTCATTAATCTTGTAATTAACAAGATAATTAATCTTGTAATAACAAGGGTTTAAACTCTAAATTAATGGATATTAAGTGGTAGTAAAAACGAAACTGCCATTCAACTTATGGCACTAGTGGAAACCGTCTAACATTAAATCTCTAGTAAGTAGAGTGGTTTGACCGGTCTAGTGCGCATGCAGGCGCGCCTTAGTTGAGCCTACACTACGCTTCCGCGGAGACACACCTTTTTGCACCACGCGCTAATTGGATGCCACTACGCATACCAGGACGCCACCTGGTTATGTGTCATCCATACTCGCGCGCCACACGGATGACACTACGCATACCAGGACGCCACCTGGTCATGCGCCACTTGCAGTTTTCGCCATAGCCAATGACGTGCCCCATGTGCCTAAGGAGCTTGCGCCGCATCGACATGAGCCATGCCATGATATCCGCCTACGCCACCCAAGGGTACGCCATACGCGGACCCGCCATGTATCTGACCACACGCTCATGGACAAAAAATACAAAGGCGGTGTGCGAAGTCCAAAGTGCACTACAGCCTATAGCCCACGGCACGCGCGGATATGTGCACGAGTAAGGGTGCTGCGCACCCTTTAGTGTCCCCACTAGTGTTTGCCTTTAAGGAAACAATATACAAGGAGTGCTCCTCCTTATAAACCACTTTAAGTTTTGTCATCCCACCTATGTGGGACAAGTTGACAAAACTAATCCATTTTATTCATCTTTGTTTGTTCCAAAACATACAACTTCAAGCTTCGATATCTCATTCATCTTAGCTCTATTTGGACTTAGTTTGAACACAAACCATAAATAATTATTTATACAACACATATATAAATATTATTGATGTCTAAAATATTTAGTGAAAAACTCATTTTCACTAAAATTTCCAACAAAATTATTGCTCCTAACTCTAGATCATGGGTTGAATAAATCTCTTCATGATTCTTAAGTTGTGTAGATGCGTAAGCTATAACCTTTTGGCGTTGCATCAACATACATCCATAACCTAACTTAGAAGCGTACAATATACTACAAAATCTTCAGTTCCTTCTGGTAATGCTAATATGGGTGCATGGGTTAATCTATGCTTAAGAATTCTAAAAGCTTCTTCTTGCTTTGTTCCTCATTCAAACTTAATGGATTTACATGTTAACTTAGTTAAAGGAATGGCTATTCTATAAAAATCTCGAATAAATCTTCTATAATAACCGGCCAATCCTAAGAAACTTCTAACCTCGGTTGGTGACTCAGGGGTTTTCCATTTGGTAATCGCCTCGATCTTTGTTGGATCCACATGAATTCCTTCATGATTGACTAAGTGTCCAAGAAACTGTACCTGCTCTAACCAAAATTCACACTTTGAAAATTTAGCATAAAGCTTTTCCTTTCTTAATAAACTTAAAAGTGAGTGCAAATGCTTTGCATGTTCATCTTTATTTTTAGAATAAATGAGAATATAATCAATAAAAACAATTATGAATTTATCCAAATATGGCTTACATATTCGGTTCATCATGTCCATAAATTCGGCTGGGGCATTGGTTAAACCAAATGGCATGACAGTAAATTCATAATGACCATACCTTGTTTTAAATGCGGTTTTAGGAATGTCCTCTTCCTGTACCTTTAATTGATGATATCCTGACCTTAAATCGATTTTAGAGAAAAATCGAGCTCCTTGCAATTGGTCGAACAGATCATCGATTCTCGGTAATGGGTACCGGTTGTTAATTGTGACCTTGTTTAATTCATGGTAGTCAATGCACATACGCATTGATCCGTCCTTCTTTTTAACAAATAAAATCGGTGCTCCCCATGGCGATGAGCTTGGCTGTATAAATCCTTTCTCCAATAATCCGTCTAATTGTTTCTTTAGTTCCTGCATTTCTGAGGGTGCCAAACGGTAAGGTGCTTTGGCAATCGGTGCTGTTCCTGGCAATAGATGGATTCTGAATTCGACTTCTCTGTCTGGCGGTAGCCCTGGCAATTCTTCTGGAAATACATCTGAAAACTGAGACACTACTGGAATGTCTTTTAGTTCTTTTTCTTTAGTGTTAATGATTATAGAAATCAAATACACTATAGATCCTTTTCTTATATAGCTCGCAGTTTTCATCACAGAGATGAATTTAGTGGATCTAGATGGTTTATCACCTTTAATTGTGATCTTTTCACCCTTTGGTGAATTTACTTGAATTGACTTTTGATCAAATAAAATATTAGCTTTATTGGCTATTAACCAATCCATTCCTAATACAATATCAAATCCTGCCAGATTCATTGGGTAAAGATTTGCAATATACTTTTGGTTTAAAAATTCTATTCTTGCTCCCTGCAAGATTTCAGAAATCCTAACCGTTTCTCCATTGCTGTCTCTACTAGACATTCTTGTGAGAGTTTAGTTAATGGTTGATTAAGAAGTTTGCAAAATGAAGTATTAATAAAACTTGGGTTTGCACCAGAGTCAAATAATACTTTAGAAAAAAACATCATTAACTAAAAACGTACCGGCTATGACATCTGGAATCATCTTGGCTTCATCTGCAGTTAGAACAAATGCTCTAGCATTTTTAGTGTTCTTGTTGTTCGCAGCTGGAGGCAATTTTGGACAGTTCGGCTTGATATGACCTTTTTCTCCACAGTTGAAGCATAGTCCATTACTGGATTTTCTCCTGCAATCTTCTTCCTTGTGTCCTGGTGCCTTGTAGAAACTGCAGTGAGTGGAGCATTTTCCTGAATGCTTTTTCTTGCAGACCTTGCAATATGGTGCAGAGGTAGAACCTATATTCATACGGTTGAAATTCCCAGAACGGAATTCTTGGGTAAATCTTTGAGCTAGGTTTCTCCTCTGGTCTTCTTCTCTAGTACGGATTAACTCATCTGTCAAGGTGTTTGCTAATTCTACAGCTTCTTCTATAGTTTGAGGTCTAGCTGCCTTGACTACTGTCTAATCTCTCCAATTAATCCCCAGATGTAATGGGAGATTAATACCGGTTCAGGTGATGCAAGGGTTGGTACTATTCTAGCATATTCAAAGAATGTGGTAGTATAACCCTTACTATCTACCCTGGTCATTCTTAAATTCAAAAACTTATTTGCTATCTGTTCATTTTCATTGGGAGGGCAGAATTTCCTTTCTACCATATTCTTAAATTTCTCCCATTCCATGTTGTATACCCTATCACTTCCTCTTGACTGGAGGATAGTGTTCCACCATTCTAAGGCTGAGTTCTTAAATAGATTAGAAGAAAACATTATCTTGTCTTCTTCAGCACACTTGCTTATTTTTAAAACAGCCTCAGTCTTTTCTATCCAGCGTAGAGCTGCAATGGGTCCTTCATTGCCAGAGAATTCTATTGGTTTGCAGGACCAGAATTCTTTGTAAGAACAACCATAAGGCATGGTTCTTCTTCTTTTAGGAATGGGCACTTGAAGTATGGGTCCATTGTTCACGCTGTGTTCTGGTTCAATTGGTCGCTTACTGCTATGTTTACTTTTATTATCAGCATCCTTAACAGTTTGAAGAATAAATGGCATTGCATCTATAATTCCTTGTGCCACTATGTGTTGGATAGCACTATTATCCATTTGATTTCCATTGTTATTGATGCTCGGATTCTCATTAACCAAGTTAATGTTACTCTGGTTATCATTATTCAGATTTCCTTGATTTCCTTCGTCGGCCATCTGAATTTTAAACATTTACCACATATTAATATTACAAAGTAATATTTAATATAGCCAATCACATGACACGCATTTTGGTCAAAAGCGTCGATCATTGCAACTTTACTCTATTCATATATGATGCATCTATTACACACCAGTACTGAAGTTAAAATTACAATACCGACTGAAATTTAAAGTTATGCTACTTGTAATAGGCATCCGTAGTTTTTTTTCATACACATACACATACACATACACACATATCATATTATTTTATTATTATTATTACTATTACTACCGTCTCCACCATCACATTCATGGATATGGATTCATCCAAAAATCCATATTGCGCTCGTCGTACTTCCAGATGAGTCGTTCTCCCACCTGTCGCATTCTTTCACTACTCTCTAGAATTTCCTCACCAAATGTCCTAAGTTCTTGTACGTTTTCTGCACTCATTAGGGGTGCAGGTTCTAGGACTGGGTTCGGAATCTGGGGTGCGGGTTCTTGATATGGGGGTGTAGGTGCCTGAAATTGGTAAGGATTCTCTAAAATCTCCTTAATAAATACATCGTGGTAATAGGGATCTAAGGGATCCAAACCTGGGTAGGCTCCTATGTTTGGCATGGGCTTGTCTTCGTGTATCGGGTAACGTTGCACATAGTCCCTATTGTCATCCCACTAGGGGTCGTAATTTGGGTCTAAGGGGGTTGGTGCAGGTACCCTAGGTATTTCTTCCGGATTGAAATCATGCATTTCTATTTATTTTCAGGGTTTTCTATTTCCATTGGTTGGTCAGGAATTGGTGGTTGTGGTTGGGGTGCTATCATTTGTTCCAGATTAGGGTCAGCTGCAGTGGTTACTAGGATGTGGATGTTGGCTATTCCCCTATTGATCATGTCCTAGGCATAGGCATCTGTCTCTCTCTTAGCTGCTACTAGTGCTCTCTGGTCTTGTAACTTTTTCATACGTTTTCTACGCTCGTGGGCTCCCCTACTGAACCATCCCCTCTTTTTCTGAGGAAATGACTCTTCTGGCTGAGCCTTAAATACGAATATTCCTTCTTCCATATCAGCAGAGTACCCTGAGAGTGCAGCCTGAGAAGAGGAGGTGCATTCGCTTCTAGGCGAACCAGACAATTGACGGTACGCGTCAGATGGTCCTTGGTCGCTCATACTGTAAACTAACAAATAGTCAAATAACACATAGCAAGAAAATACATTTATGCACGTATTTCCGTAATTTATTTCCTAACAATTTAAATTGTGATGTCAGCAGAACGCTTCTGTGGCTGAATCAGTGGCTTAGCTCTGATACCACCTTCTGTCGCAACCCCCGATCCCTAATCCCCGGGAAGGGCGGCCGCGAGCCAGTTTCGGTGGTATCGCGTGTTTGTCTAATTTGGCAGCGGAATTTTCATCAGGACCGTAGTTAGGAAATATTGGATCAGAGTAAAATACCACATTTTCATAATATTAAACACATGGGATAAACCCAAATTTACAGTACACACATTTTCATAGGAACAAATCCTATTTTATTTAATAAAAGCATCTATTTTATTTTAGGTAACTTTATTGCCACTTTTCCAAGCCTTCAGTGCTGTCCAGCTGGCTTCTATTTGGCTTTCACAATTTGTTACCTGAAACGCGTTTTAAAAACATTTGTCAGTGGGAAATACTGGTGAGTGAATCCTAGTTTAATCAAGTTTAGTAAAAACCATTGTACAGTATTGAGGGCGATCTCGCAATTACATTTGTTTCCAAGTTATAACAATTAACATCCATGGTACTGTCAGACCCGACTTGTGGAAATGTTACTCCTTGACCAGGTGGTAACAAATTTTGTATACAAAACCCCAACATACTCATGATAATTGTATTCTTACAAATACTCAATAACTGCTTAATATACATTTAATTGTATGAGGTTTTGTAAAAATAGTTAACAAAAGGTTCACTAAAAGCGGATCAACTCACATTGCTGTCTTAGATTATCCTGTGGGGTTTCCTGGTGACAATCTATAATTTACACAAATGCACACGTGTTAGTATAATAACCCATTTTAACATTAGTAATACCCTCCCCGAGACGGCATTCCAACGACTACGTCGGGCAGAACCACGAAAGCCGTTACGGAACCCTAGATCAATCGGGCAGCGTATCTAATACGTATCCAGGGGTTATAATACTTACAGCGGAGTAGAACTTTGCTATTTAGGGGGTATTAAACCTGAGTATGATGCCTATTATCATAGAATTCGTTGAGAATGAAAAGAATTGAGCGACGGAAAATGAAATCCCGAGGCCTTCTTATATAGGGCCTGATTCTGGTCCTCTCGCGGCCCGCGTAAAGGAAGACAAGGGCCTACGCAGCCCGCGTCAGCCTTGGTCAACGCTGTAGCTGATCCAGGTCATCGACTAGATCTGCCACGATGATGACATGTGTCATCACCGGGCTGCGCCACATTCGTTATCTCTAGCGGCCCGCGTAAGACCCTTAAGAGATTTACGCGACCCGCGATAAACCCAAAAACATTATTTTTAATTAATTTTAATAATATTTAAGGTATTCGGGGCCCGTTTTCACGTATAGGGTGCATTTTAAGACATATTGGGATATTTTAAATATATTTAGGGTGTCAAAAATTATTACGAGATTGTTGGTTTTCTTTTAGGGTTGTTATATCCTCCCCACCTTGTTTTAGAGCTCGTCCTCGAGATCTACCGGAACAAGTGTGGATATTTTCTTTGCATTTCCGATTCAAGCTCCCATGTATACTCTGGTCTCTTTTGGAGTCCCGCTTTACTTTGACCAGAACTAGTCTCTTGTTTTTGAGGTTTTTGACTTTCATGTCTTCAATCTGTAGAGGTCTTTCTACAAACTTGAGTTGTTCATTTACCTTTATATCCTTAAGAGGTATTACCAGTGATTCGTCAGCTAAACACTTCTTGAGATTAGATACATGAAATACATCATGTATTCCTGCCATTTCCTCTGGCAGTTGTAGCTGATAGGCTACAGGTCCTATTCTTCTAATAATCTCAAAAGGTCCAACATACCTGGGACTTAGCTTTCCTCGTTTGATGAATCTTACTATTCCTTTCCAAGGAGAGACTTTCAACTATACTTTATCTCCTACTTGAAATTTCAATGGTTTGCGTCGGTTATCAGCATAGCTCTTTTGTCGATCACGTGCTGCTTTCAGTCGTTCCTTGACTTGAATAATCTTGTCGGTTGTTTCCTGCACTATCTCAGGTCCAGATAGTTACTTCTCCCCAACAGACCGGGGTTCAGCACTTTCGTCCATAAAGTGCTTTGAATGGTGCAGCATTGATACTAGTATGATAACTATTATTATAAGAAAATTCTATTAAAGGTAAGTGATCATCCCAATTACCTCCAAAATCAATTACACAAGCTCTAAGCATGTCTTCCATCGTCTGAATTGTCCTTTCGCTTTGTCCGTCTGTTTGAGGATGATAAGTTGTGCTTAGATTTAGCTTGGTTCCCATTGCCTTTTGGAAACTTGACCAAAAATGAGAGGTAAAACGGCTATCCCTATCAGAAATGATTGATAAAGGAATTCGATGTAATGAAACTATTTCATTTACATATAATTTAGCTAACTGTGTCATCACCGGGCTGCGCCACATTCTTGATCTCTAGCGGCCCGCGTAAGACCCTTAAGAGGTTTACGCGGCCCGCGATAAACCCAAAAACATTATTTTTAATTAATTTTAATAATATTTAAGGTATTCGGGGCCCGTTTTCACGTATGGGGTGCATTTTAAGACATATTGGGATATTTTAAAAATTTTTAGGGTGTCGGAAATTATTACGAGAGTGTCGATTTTCTTTTAGGGTTATTATAATCAGCTTTAGTTTTAGAATAAATTAGGATATCATCAATAAAGACTATCACGAAAAGATCCAAATATGGCTTACAAACACGATTCATGAGATCCATGAACACAGCGGGTGCGTTGGTCAATCCAAAAGGCATGACCACGAACTCGTAGTGTTCATAACGGGTACAAAATGCGGTTTTGGGTACATCATCTTCGAGAACTCGAAGCTGATGATAACCAGAACATAGATCAATTTTTGAGAAACATGACGCGCCTTGTAGTTGGTCAAAGAGATCATCGATGCGGGGAAGAGGATAACGATTCTTAATGGTTTGCTTATTATGTTCTCGGTAGTCGATACACATACGGAATGAACCATCTTTCTTTTTGACGAACAGCACGGGAGCACCCCATGGCGAGGTACTTGGACGAATAAATCCCTTGTCGAGTAGTTCTTGAAGCTGACTAGATAACTCTTGCATCTCGGAAGGTGCAAGACGGTACGGGGCCATGGCGACAGGAGTCGCACCAGGTATGAGATCAATACGAAAATCAACAGATCGAGGAGGAGGAAGACCTCTTCGGGAAAGACATCGGGAAAATCACACACCACTGGAACGTCGCTTGTGTCCTTCCCTTTGCCCTTTTATTCCACCACGTGGGCCAAGAAAGCAAGGTTCTGTTTACGTAAGCACCTGCTCGCTTGTGTGCATGACATCAGCCTCAGTCCTTTCGAAGGTCGGTCTCCATAAACATGCAGGATGTCACCAAACGGTAAAGGTAAACGAACTAGCTATTTCTATTTAAGGTGTCCTTCTATTTCTACGTGGGTTGATTTTTTATATGGTCAACCAGCTAGATTATATATGGGGGATGAGTATATTTGGTCTTCTACTGGCGTTCAGCAGGGGGACCCCTTGGGGCCCCTCCTTTTTTCCCTTGTTCTACACCCTCTTGTTCACCGAATAAGGGATCGCTGCAAACTTCTATTTCACGCCTGGTACCTAGATGACGGAACGCTTATTGGAGATGCCACCCAAGTGGCTAATGCTTTAGATATCATCAGAGCTGAGGGTCCTTCCTTAGGGCTTCAACTTAATATAAAGAAAACTGAAGTTTTCTGGCCAACCTGCAATGGTGTAAAGGTTCAGGAGGGCTTATTCCCTCGAGGGATTGGGAGGCCGGTGCTGGGTGTGAAACTCCTGGGGGGTGCTGTTAGTCGTGATGCAGAGTTTATTAGTGCTATGGCTCTTAAAAGAGCGAAATGTGCAGTCGAGCTGATGAGGTGCCTTAAACGCCTACGGGACCCTCAGAGTGAGCTCCTCTTGCTTCGTTCTTGTATGAGTGTTGCTAAATTACTGTTTGGTCTTCGAACGTGTCAACCTTCTTTGGTCGGGGGAGCTGTCTCTGTTTTTGATGAAGGCCTCCGGGGAGCATTAGAGGATATTGTTGTTTGTGGGGGTGCCTTTTTTGGAGATCTCCAGTGGAGGTTGGCTTCTCTCCCAACCCGGTTCGGAGGCTTAGGGATTTGTACGGCCGAGGATGCCTCTTCATATGCTTTCGTGGCTTCAAGGGCCCAATCTTGGGGTTTACAAGACCACATACTCCGAGAATGTGGTGGGGATGTTTTAGACTCTGATTACAAGAGTGCGTTGGACCTTTTGCATAGTTCTCTTCCCGACCTTGATATTGGCGGTTTCTACATTAAAGACACCGCCCCTCCTAAATCCCAGAAAATTCTGGCGAATGCCTTATATGGCGAAATTGTCAAGAGGTTTGAAGAGAAGTTTGTATTATCCCCTCGGCAAAGAGCTATGTTTGAATGTCTACGTGCCCCACATGCTCAAGATTTTCTGTCTGTCACACCTATTGAAGGCTTGGGTCAACACATGTCGGCTGTGGAATACCGTGCTATCCTTAGATACCGACTGATGATTCCTTTGTTCCCAGTTGACGAGCCATGTCCGGTATGCCGCAAAGCGTGTTTGGATTCTTTCGGCGAGCACGCGATCCACTGTAAAGAGCTACCAGGGTTTAAATATCGGCATGATTGGGTGAGAGATGTGTTATGTAATGTTCTTAAGCGGGCCGGGATCTCTGCCAAAAAGGAGGCTCCAGTAAATTTCCTGACTGACCCCTTAGAGGGGAGGTCCACTTTACGCCCGGCGGACATTCTTGTGTTTGGATGGGAAGGGGGGAAACACGCTTGTGTAGATCTAACTGGAGTCTCCCCCCTTGTCGGGCTCAAGGACAAGGGCTTTGTTGTAGGGCAAGCAGTGCTCAAGGCAGAGGCGAGCAAAGTGGCAAAACATGAGAAAGCCTGCCGGGAGAATCAACATGTGTTTGTCCCGTTTGCGTTTGATACCTTTGGTGGTCTCGCTCCTGACGCTGTGCGACTCTTGAATCGGGTTCAAAAATTCGTTAATAGTAATTCTTCGTCGCTAAAGGTTTCA
Organism: Helianthus tuberosus; assembly: GCA_030545235.1. Taxonomy (NCBI): domain Eukaryota; kingdom Viridiplantae; phylum Streptophyta; class Magnoliopsida; order Asterales; family Asteraceae; genus Helianthus; species Helianthus tuberosus. The sequence goes on from CM060379.1 coordinate 115,137,676, forward strand.
AACTTCGTATTTAGTAGAATTGGTTTTTCTATTCAAAAGGGGGTGGCGGCGCAACTTGTTGCCCGACTACCTGCCATTGCTTTGTAATTGTCCTTTTTTTCGTGTGGAATGAAGATGTGAAATTTATAAAAAAAAAAGAAGAATGATATTCTGAAACGAACAAACTTCTCGCGACAAGCGATCTCGGCATGGTTCTTACGCAACCAATCCATGCCGATAATGACATCGAAACTACCCAATTGCATGGGTATAAGATCTATAGTAAACACGTGGTCGTTAAGAATCAAGGAACAACCACGGAGAATAGAATCAACTAGAATAGACCTCCCATTGACAATTTCCACTAAAAACGACTTAGGTAACATGGAGCGTGCACAGTTTAGCAAGGATTCAAATTCCACGGACACAAAGCTTCTATCGGCACCAGTATCAAATAGGATCGAAGCATAAAGGTTATTCACAAGAAATGTACCATTCACGACATCATTATCACTACGAGTCTGATTAGCGTTGAGATTGAACGATCGTCCCCGAGCGGCTGGCTGCTAGTCCTGGTTCAGCTGAGGACACTGGTTGTGGATGTGAGTAGTATCCCCACACTTGTAGCATGCACGAACAACATTGACTGGCTTTGGATTATGTGGAGGAGCTGGAAGAGCTGGTAAGGCTGCCTGGGCTGGGGCTTGCTGAGCTGGTTGAGCTGGGTTAGCTTGACGGCAGTAAGGAGTCATGTGACCATAGCGGTTGCAGTTGGTGCACAATCTACATGCAGAAGCAACATGATGATGAAAGTTACATGTGGCACACTTGGGGTAAGACCCAGTGTACTGCTTCTTAACTTCTGGAACAGCAGCAGTAGCAGGGGCAGGTTTAGAAGTAGGGTTTGTAGCAGGAACAATAGCATTGCATCCTGAACCCTGAGATTTCCTTTTCTTGTTCTTGCTGCCACTTGACTGCTGAGTGACTCGATTCGCAGACTTGGAGGTGGCAGGAGTAGCAAACTGCTTATCATGCACACGGTTGTTGTTCAAACTTGCTGCCAAACGATCAACTTCCTCAATATTCCCGAGTTGAGCTGCTTCAATAGAATCACGCATAGAAGGAGGTAGACCATTGATGTATTTGGTTATCATTCGCTTGGGAATGGAAACCAAGTAAGGAACGATCAAGCTAAGCTGCTTGAATCTGGTAGTATAAGCCAGGTTATCATCACCAACCTGCTTTAAATGCCAAAACTCTTCTTCTAGCTTCAGTTGTTCATGAGGAGGGCAGAATTCAAGCATTATTAGTTCTCACACCTCCGCCTATGGTAGAGTATAGGCTTCTTCGTTTGATCGGAATTTCTCTCGTTTGTCCACCACTCTAATGCTCGACCTTGAAACATCCCAGTTGCACTCCTAGTCTTTAGGTGATCTGGGCATTCACTGTTGATGAAAGTAACCTCGATGCTGTCGAACCACTAGAGCATAGCAGTCACTCCATCAATGCCTGTGAAAGACCTAGGGTTGCAGGAGATGAAATGCTTATAGGTGAACTTGGTAGACTTTTCCTTCTCCGTCTTAGAATCAACAGATGAGGGAGGAGTGTTCGACCCTTGGATCTCAGAGACAATCTTTGGCATAACTCGAGCGATCTGGTCGGCCATGAAGGACATCATCTTTTTCTGAGACTTTTCCCTGGATCTCTTGAGAGTGTCGGTGAGCTTTTGAGAAGACATCCTAAGATCCAACAAGAGGATCGTATAAATCTAGATTAATATAGATTCTCATACGATTGGTTAAGACTCAAGATTCACATAGATACCGTGACCTACGACCTTCGCATGGCATGTTGTACGAAGTATGGCGACATGTCAGAAACGCTTATATATAGGAAGTACCAGCGGCGTATCCTCCACGCTTCCGGCATAATCGCTTTGACCTCGTACTCGGTGTCATGTTACGTGTCGCAAATACACTCATCATCATATATTCACATAGACTACTCCAATAGTTTCACATAGATTCCAATAGTTTCTATAGATTAAATAGGCTCACAGACTCCAATAGATTCAAAAGTTCCAATAGATTCATTCATAGGTTCCAATAGACCTAATAGTTTCCAATTTGTTTCACATAGATTACGATAGACAATCCACCAACAACGAAATCCCGCATGGCACGTGCTACGAAGTTCGGCAACATAACGGAAGCACTTATATATAGGAAGTACCAGCGGCGTATCCACCATGCTTCAATCATGCCACGTCCCCCTCGTCATCGGTGTCACACTTCGCTAATCACAACATTAGATTCAACCATTTTTTTCAAAACATAGATTACCTAAATAGATTCAACATAGACTAACCAAATAGGCTCAATCACAGATTAACCAAATAGATTTCACTACTTCAAACCGAGCCTACAAAATTACGAACTTCACTTAGCGCGTGGTACGAAGACTCGGTAACATGCCAGAAACACTTATATATAGGAAGTATCAGCGGCGTATCCACCATGCTTTGGACATGTCACGTCATCCTCATCTTCGGCGCTAGGCTACGTTTCGCATTTTGTTTCTCAAAACAGCACACACTTAGATTATATGTAGATTACGCTAGAGTACGCATAGATTACACAAAGATTCCTCATAGATTACTCAATTTTCATATATTGGATTCCAACAACTCATCACCGGGCTGTAAATACTAAGTTTCGCATGGCACATAGCACGAAAGTTGGTAACACGTCTGAAACACTTATATATAGGAAGTACCAGCGGCGTATCCACCATGCTTCAGACACGTCACTTCTCCCTCGTGTTTTCATGCCATGTTTCATTTAGTGTCTTACAACCACACATAGATTCATCAGATAGATTTACATAGAATCATAGTCGGTCAAAGTTCACACATAGGCTATCATGATGGAATAAAACCTCATAAATTTAGTTGATCCTGATATTAGAGTTAACGTTTTAGATTGCGGACATTCGTGCGGCTCGTGAGAACGTCTTAAAATAAACGAAGAATCAAGATAAACGGAGAATTAAGTCTAAAACCACATGTAAAAGTCGAGCTAACATAAAAGATAGGCTCATAAAACATAGAGTGTTCCGAGTAGAGGAACTGTGACTAACCAAAGTGATTTGAACCCCTTTCGAATTGAGATAGCGTGTCTTGACTTACTTAGACAAATATGTCATCGATGTTAAGCCTACGATATTCGTCCTTTTAGTCATTTCACGTATCCAATGGAATGGAAGTTTCGAGGCTTTAATGAGACATAAATAAAACATCAAGGAGTGGGACTAGTTGCCAAGATCTGAGTTTCACCTCTAACTTGACAACGTCGTACCCTAATAGTGTTGGGACTTATCCGCAGACAAGACCTACTAGAATAATATCAGGAAATTTCCGTCAAGGTCTGGATATCACTCCTGGCTTGAGGATAAATCCCGTGCCAAGTACAACACTAAGTAATAGCGTTTTCGAAGTATCAAGTGTATATTGTGTCATCCTTAGGAAAGGCATGTAAGTTTAGCATGAAAACGTGCGGCTAGGAAGCCGGTACGGTAGAATGCATAAGTCTTAAACAACAGATAAGAATCAAGATTCCTAGAACTATAGACTAGGGCAAGTATTCCTACTTATCCTAATTCCCTATAGTTATGGCTCTGATACCAATCTGTCACACCCCAACCGATGGCGGAAACATCGGGGTGCGAGCACTAAGCGTTCAGATTGCTCATGAGATTCCATAACACTAGATATTTCAATAGTAGTTAAGCAAATTTCATGATATAGATTGTCAAATGTCAACAAGCATCATCATCAAAATTACATCACATAACAAAATTGTTCAAAAGTCTAAATTATTTAAGTGACGTTTCTAGGCATCTCCTAGCTCGATTTTCCAGATGTTCCATAGCAACCTATCATCCTGCAACATGTATTAAAATATCAATACAAAGTATTGGCGAGTATACAAGTTTGAATAATAGCATAATAGATTAAAAACAACTCATATCCATAGTGTAAGAATAAAATAGTTTCAGCCGCGCTAGTGTCGCAGTCCACGCAATGATAGCCCAAGTATCCCGATGTTTTAGTGTTTACCCAAGACTCAAGGTAAACTAGAATCCTCCTAACAATACCCCCTGAGAATAATGGGAGAGGTGCACCTACTATAGCGCTACTATTGTTAAGGCGGAACTACACACCCTAGATTAAACGTCACATAGCACAAAATAGAATACTAAAATGCACAAGTTTCACGTACACGTAGGATAGAGTATAATTTGCAAAGTCTCAAGTATCGTAGTTTATAGAATACATGTTACTTCCCAAAGTTCAAAGCAAAAAGGGATCGAGTATACTCACAGTGATTGCTTAACGATGTAGACCGTTATTGGATCAAAAGGAGCTCTTTTAGAATTAGCCTGATTAGATTACAATAGGATAAGAGTCGGGTAGAATAATGAGGTTACGCAAAGTGTTGAAATAGTCACTGGATCGGATGGTTGTCCGATCGGATGGCTATCCGATCGGATTGCCAGTCGATCGGGTGATATGTGTGTGAGGAACTGATGGCTGCTCGATTGGATGGCCATCCGATTGGGTGATGGAGAGTGTGAAACACGAGCCTTAAGTATGTTATTTGGCGTGATTTAGTGTGTTTTATGCGATTACATATTTCGAATGTGATAACTACGAGCTTTTGTGGTTTTACAGGTTAATCGGCATAATTCGGTGAAGTTAAAGTGTTTAGAGATGAAGCAGAACGGTCAAAGTTAATAAACATAGTAAATGGTGTTGTTCGGGATTGGTTTCGGGCCGAATGCTAGCTTAGAGTTGCGAGAAAGATAAAAGTTGGAAGTCTGGAGGCCTTTGATAATTAAGTGGAAGTTAACCTTTATACTTCACAAGTGGCAGCAGATCTAAAACGTAGAGGCATGAGGATCTTGGGGGGACGTGAACATTAATTAGAGGCACGAGGTCAACAAACATAATCATCACATCAAATATACAACACATACACACTCTTGTGGCACATGCGATGGCAGGAAGGAACAAAAATAAATATCAACATAATCACCACTTGTGGCAGCAACATCAAAAATAATAATCGTCATTGGGCTTGGGCCGGTTTTTGATGGCAGAAAAGACACACGCATACACTTTTGGGCTGACAACATCACATGACTATTGAATCAAAATATCATACATGTGGGCCTGATTGTGGACGGCAAGAGGCATCACGTGACTAGGCACAATCACACAAATCCATCTCATCAATTGGGCTTGGCACATGATTGGACTCTCTTGGGCGGCACATGCAATTTTAGTGGACGTAGACTTCATACGCTAATCCTTGTAGGCTTTTGACTTCTTTCACATGGGGGATAGATATTTACAGCCAATATTGGGTAAATACCCACATGCATACTCTTTGAAGGAAATTATATACACACATCACGCGTGGACTTCTTGGAGAGAGAGATGGGCCGCACATGGGCTTGGACACCTCACGCAGACTTTGTGGATTTCATTTGGGTGATTGGGCCGAAACTTATTAGAAGAGGCGGCACATATTGTCACGAAAACAAGGGTTTGGATCATATACGATCAGGATACATCATCATCTTCGACGGCAGACAGTAGGGGGCACAAAGATAGAGACGCCTAGGAAGATCATCCCACCAACATGAGCGGCTAGTCTTTGTATGGTTTCCTCCTGATGGAGGGTTTTTGTAAGTTGGATAATTTTATGTGTTTGTGACAATCGTTTAACTCGGTGATCTAAGCATTCGATGCTTTTCACCTTTGATTTGATTTATTGGTTGTAAACAATTGCATTTATTTAAACCTTAATTTCTAAGCATTCAGTTCCCGAGAGTTCTAGTAATTGGGATATATTTGACATGGGGTTAGGGTTTGTAATTATAATTGATAATCATTCGATAACCTCCCGTTATGTATTGACCGGAGTACTTAGTCGTTGATTATCACAATTGATGAATTAAGTTAAACACTTATGTCTATGTGAGTGTTTTGATTAAACACATAATTGAATCTAGCTGCAAAACCTGAAATCTGGAGGAACCATCTTCCTTCTCATTGATTTAAAACACAGTTTTTATTCGTAATTTAGCTATTTCTCAAAATCAAACAAACCGATTTTCTCATTCAGTAATAGTTAATCAATCCTTTTCATTACGACACTTTCCACAGTCCTCCCTTGGTTCGATACCCTGCTTATTCTATACTAATAGTTTAAATAGGTTTTTGCATGTCCATAACGACAGACATCAAAATGGCGCCGTTGCCGGGGAGGCGTGCGCAAAGTGTTTAGTGTTAAGTTTTTAGTAAAATAGATTAAAAAAAATCCAAAAATAGTGTCAGTTTTGTTTTGTTCAGATTTATGCGTGGTGCTTGTGTTTTTGTGTTTGTGCAGGATGACAGATCTTACAATACTATGCACCTCTCTTACATGCATTTTGTGCAAGGAACCACTTCACCCATGTATCGGTTGCCACGAGGCCCGATTTAAACGGTAAAGAGCGAAATTGAAAGAACCACCGATGCCTTGCTATGGTAATCCTTCCCCTCCACCATATTTCTATGATTCTGATACAACAGTGGAGGATGGTTATTACTCTGACGGATGGGATCGGGAAGGGGATGCTTATTATGAACCAAGGACGGATGGACAATGTTTCTGTTGCGGTCGTAATCATACTTCTGTTTATGATGATGTGTGCGCGGTGTATTTGGAAAATCCAGAGTATTGGAATAAAAAAATGATGGATGCGTACATCTCAACACCGTATCAGGGATACCGACAGTTTCATCCCGAGGAATGTCCTGAGCCCGAGGGTGTCTATGCTTATCAGACCGAGGAGGAGAAAAAGCTTGCTATGTTGGAAGCGAGTTTGTCCAAACTCGAGCAGTATTTATTAGCACCCAAGCTTTCTGATGAAGATCGAATCAGCTGCCTAGTTTCCAAGTGTCAGAAGTTAAAAATGAAGATAGAAATAGAAGAGCGTCTCTCACCATTACCTGTTGATATTAGAGATTATTCTCACATGGAGGAGGAGGTTGTGGAGGATAATACCACACCAATGAATCCTTTATCTGATGAAGAGTCACTGGTGGATCAGATGGTGTGTGAGGATGAGGAGGTAGAGCAGTCTGATGAGATGAATGTGTGTACCGAACCTCTCCCCATATCAATCATTCAAATTAATAAGTGTGGGGAAGAGGGTTCGAGGAAGAAGATGAGACGGGTGAAACAACAAGACATCGGTGTATATCTCGTGAAGTGGATTAGCGAAAACCGCAGGTGCTTTCGAAACATGCCAATTATACCGACGAACTTATGGAGATGGCATGTAAATTTCCGGGCATTCATTGGAAATGCAGTGGGTAAGTATGCATTGAGACCACCATAACGCATATCAGGTATGGTCTGGTTGAAGACCTTTAAACTTAGCGCTCTCGGGAGGCAGCCCGAGGATGTAGAGTATTGTATTGTATTTGTTCTTTTGTTTTGTTTTGTTTTGTTTTGTTTTGTTTTGTTTTGTTTTGTTTTGTTTTGTTTTGTTTTGTTTTGTTTTGTTTTGTTTTGTTTTGGTGTTGGTTCTGTTTTGGCAGGTTACTACGTTTAATTCCCGCGGATGCAATGATTCAAGTGTGGGGATGTTTGGCAACATCCCCGATGAGATATCAGAGAATCCAAGAGGAGTTTGCGTCCCTGTCTGATCACAGCAGCTGCACCGCTACAGACACTTGCTGATTTACTGATCAGGTCAATGTGTCTCTCTATCCTTTATTTTATTTGTTTTTGTGTTTTTGGTGGTGTGAGTCTTTGTGTCGGGAGTGGTTTATTTGTGTTGAGTCGAGTAGGTTATTAGCCGTTCATGGTTGTGGGTGGTATCTCTCGAGTTTAGATTATAAATTGCACCATACATTGGGGACAATGTATCCCAAGTGTGGGGATGCGGTAACTCGAGAGAGGGTTGGTAGGATTGATGATCTTAAATGCTTGAAGGGTTAAATTTGCTAAAAATTGAAAAATTTTGAAAATTTTTGTCTCAAGTATGCTTGAAATACATGAAAACCAACATTTTCAATCGCTAAAGGGTTCCTACTGATATTAAACTAACTTAGATCCCTAGTCATGGTTGTCCCTTTAAGTTTCATGAGAGTATTTCTGAAATGTTTTTAGAGAATAGTTGAGAAGAGATGCCTAACTAGGGGTAACATGCTTTAGGAATTACACATGCTACGTGTCGGCAACCCATATTCCTTTTGTTCAATGAGATATTTGAGCCTACTAGAATTATAGTTGAATTGCAATACATGTTCATTTGCTGAGAGTAGGCCATATGTTGCTTTGTGTTAGAACTTGTGTGGTTTGATACGTGCCAAGACTGTGCTTTAGCGTTTACACATAGATGGCAAAGGCATTAGGATCCCGTCATTGTTTCATATGTTGATTGTTTATCTATCTTACCTTAGTAAACCATGTTGAGCCTTTCACCCTTCATTTGTTACACCTTGTTTGACCCGTTTGATTACCAATCATGAATGACAAGTACGTGTTAGATGTTTGTTGAAAAAAAAAACGAAAAGAATAAAAAAAAAAAAAAAAGAAAAAAATCATTGTTATGTTCGTGTTAAATAAATGGGTCGAAAATACCCAAAGTGTTAGTAGTTATTATGAATAAGTTGTCATGGTTTGGTATTTTCATTTGTGTTCGTCATATAAACATAAAAATCCAAAAATACTTCCTTACCTTTACCCTTAACCCGAAAGTCCTTTTGATATGTGTTACGCTATTTGATACAGTGGAGGTATGATTGCTATACAAGCTTATGATTGCAGAGTAGCATATTTGGTTTTGAGTGAATTATATACTAGCACATTACACGCTAGTCTTGATTAAACCGAGAGGAGTGATTATTGTGAGGGGCGTGTGGCATGTGTGTAGTAATATAAGCATGTTAGTTTTAGTTAGGCAAGTCTTAAGTGTTTTAAAGATATATTATCTAACTGTCAGATTGTCAACCTCGATTGTGTCAGTCTATGGGATGGGTATGACTTGGGACCTTAAATTGTTAATTCGGTAAGGGATTTAATGGTGATTTGTTAATATGGTGAGTAATTCTTGTAATGATTGCTTGAGGACAATCAATGATAAGTGTGGGGATGTGATGGAGAGTGTGAAACACGAGCCTTAAGTATGTTATTTGGCGTGATTTAGCGTGTTTTATGCGATTACATATTTCGAATGTGATAACTACGAGCTTTTGTGGTTTTACAGGTTAATCGGCATAATTCGGTAAAGTTAAAGTGTTTAGAGATGAAGCAGAACGGTCAAAGTTAATAAACATAGTAAATGGTGTTGTTCGGGATTGGCTTCGGGCCGAATGCTAGCTTAGAGTTGCGAGAAAGATAAAAGTTGGAAGTCTGGAGGCCTTTGATAATTAAGTGGAAGTTGACCTTTATACTTCACAAGTGGCAGCAGATCTAAAACGTAGACGCATGAGGATCTTGGGGGGACGTGAACATTAATTAGAGGCACGAGGTCAACAAACATAATCATCACATCAAATATACAACACATACACACTCTTGTGGCACATGCGATGGCAGGAAGGAACAAAAATAAATATCAACATAATCATCACTTGTGGCAGCAACATCAAAACTATTAATCGTCATTGGGCTTGGGCCGGTTTTTGATGGCAGAAAAGACACACGCATACACTTTTGGGCTGACAACATCACATGACTATTGAATCAAAATATCATACATGTGGGCCTGATTGTGGACGGCAAGAGGCATCACGTGACTAGGCACAATCACACAAATCCATCTCATCAATTGGGCTTGGCACATGATTGGACTCTCTTGGGCGGCACATGCAATTTTAGTGGACGTAGACTTCATGCGCTAATCCTTGTAGGCTTTTGACTTCTTTCACATGGGGGATAGATATTTACAGCCAATATTGGGTAAATACCCACATGCATACTCTTTGAAGGAAATTATATACACACATCACGCGTGGACTTCTTGGAGAGAGAGATGGGCCGCACATGGGCTTGGACACCTCACGCAGACTTTGTGGATTTCATTTGGGTGATTGGGCCGAAACTTATCAGAAGAGGCGGCACATATTGTCACGAAAACAAGGGTTTGGATCATATACGATCAGGATACATCATCATCTTCGATGGCAGACAGTAGGGGGCACGAAGATAGAGACGCCTAGGAAGATCATCCCACCAACATGAGCGGCTAGTCTTTGTATGGTTTCCTCCGGATGGAGGGTTTTTGTAAGTTGGATAATTTTATGTGTTTGTGACAATCGTTTAACTCGGTGATCTAAGCATTCGATGCTTTTCACCTTTGATTTGATTTATTGGTTGTAAACAATTGCATTTATTTAAACCTTAATTTCTAAGCATTCAGTTTCCGAGAGTTCTAGTAATTGGGATATATTTGACATGGGGTTAGGGTTTGTAATTATAATTGATAATCATTCGATAACCTCCCGTTATGTATTGACCGGAGTACTTAGTCGTTGATTATCACAATTGATGAATTAAGTTAAACACTTATGTCTATGTGAGTGTTTTGATTAAACACATAATTGAATCTAGCTGCAAAACCTGAAATCTGGAGGAACCATCTTCCTTCTCATTGATTTAAAACACGGTTTTTATTCGTAATTTAGCTATTTCTCAAAATCAAACAAACCGATTTTCTCATTCAGTAATAGTTAATCAATCCTTTTCATTACGACACTTTCCACAGTCCTCCCTTGGTTCAATACCCTGCTTATTCTATACTAATAGTTTAAATAGGTTTTTGCATGTCCATAACGACAGACATCATCGGGTTGCCACTTTATTCAAAAATCCATAAGGTGTGGGGGATAGGGTGGCTGTCCGATCGGGCGGCTATCCGATCGGGTTGTCACTCGATCCAAGTATTAAGTGCTTTGGTTCTTCTGATCGGGTGGCTGCTCGATCGGATGGCTATCCGATCGGGTTGCCTTTCGATCAACGGTCCCAAGTTTCAAGTTTCAAGGCTGCGAGACAAGTGTCACCTGATCGGGTGGCTGTCCGATCGGACGGCTGTCTGATCGGGTTGCCGCTCGATCGGGTGACCCTTGTTCCGTTTATCTTCTTGTAAAATTTTCTAAGTTTAACGATGACGGGATGGTACGTATTGTGACAATGATAAACTCATCGTAGCACAGCCATTCTGATCGGGTGGGAACCAACCCAGTCCGATCAGTTTCTATCCGCGAAAACATTTATGTCAAAATCCGTATTCCGGCCGTCATTCTTTGGTAGAAATCCATCCTTAAGTCGACTCTAGACTAATAATCAAGCCTATAGTCCGTTCAGAACTGGATCTCACCATTTTAAAGTAAAAGATTGAAGAAAAGATGAAGAAACTTAAGTTTTATATGAGAAAGTCTAGATTTAACTTAGATTTAGTGTAAAGCATGTGAAATTCCTTAGATCCAAGCTAGATCTTGCCAGAACTGACGTCGTATAGTTGTTTGTATAAACCACCATGATGACATCACCCTCAAGAACTCAGATCTGAGAGATTTCATGGTGAAAAGTGTGATTTCAAAGGTGAATCACGTAGAGAATGAAGTGTAGATCAAGGAAGTACAAGGATCTAGCTTAAAACGTACCGAAATCGAGGGGAAAATGAAGAAAGGTAATGTGCGTGCGTCTGGTCGAACAAGGTTGTCACATCAAGGAATAAAGTGATGTGGCAGGCCTATTTATAGTGTGGAGGAGGATGGGAAAGGGACTGTGCGCATGGATCGGGTGGCAACTAGATCGAGTGGCCACTCGATCGGGTGGTCATTCGATCGGGTGGTCATCCGATCAAGTGGTCGTCCGATCAGGTGGCCATCCGATCGGATTGCCACCTCGGCCAATCCATCCCTTCCGTGTTCCTGTTTTCGCGTATAAGATCAAGCGTTGCGTATTATTTAGTAAAAGAATAACTAGATTACATCATAAACGCAAAAGTTTTCAAGGTTAATAGATTCCGCCAGTGACAAGACTCTAGTCTGTCGTTTAACCAAGAATCACGTTTCACGAGTTTAAAGAGTCAAGCACCAAATAGATTTAGACATTTCAAACGTAGATTTTAGGCATTCCAACATAGATTTTGACATTTCAAATATAGGGTTAGGCATTCCAGGCATATAGAATTAGACATTCCAAACATAGATTTAGACATTCAAGCATATAGATTTACCAAGATAACAAAGTGTCACACATCATATAGTTCAAGGGCTAGACTTGCCAATTAGCTAAAGTTCAGGGACTAATTCTGACAAATGCCTAAGGTTTAGGGACACTGGGCGTTACAACTGGGTAGTAGTACCAAATTTCTCGAACTAAAAGACTATCAAACTCAATTCGGTACCAACTTTTGGTGTTTTATGTACCAGGCTGGTGCTGGTTTTTACTTTCATGTACCGATAACGAACTCGGTACATGAAAGTAAAAAGCAAACTTATCAAACTTAAAAAGTAAAGAAAATAACAAGTACACCAAACTTAAAAACCAAACTTATCAAACTTAAAAAGTACACCAAACTTATCAAACTTAAAAAGTAAAGAAAATAACAATTATTATAATATTAAAACAATAAAATATAAAAAAAACTGTATATAATATAATATTTTATTATATTATAATATACTAAAATTACTGTTCATTGCATTGGGTTTTTAATATATAGATAATTTTTAATATATAGATAATTCTTTCACAGGTAGGTAAACGGACAATACGTTAAACATTAACTTTTAATAGTTATGATACTCATGAAATACATCAATAACTTTTAATAGTTAGGGGCTGTTTGGCTAAGCTTATTTTTTTGACTTATTTACTTATTTGCTTATTTGAAAAGCAAATAAGTCATAATGGAATGACTTATTTACTTATTCATCTCACATAATAAGCTAACCCAAACACCTTTTAACATTTCAAAAAGTAAATAATTAAATAAGTCACTAAAATAAGCTTAGCCAAACAGCCCCTTAGTAAACCTTCCTTAAAACCACCATACTCTGAATTCAATAAATACAGATTAATCCATATTAATGCATAATTATGATAACCTAAATTAAGGGGGAAACATGATATGCTTCCAAACCATACGCCATAACTGAATTAACATATCTATAATACTATATTAAGAGAACTGGGTTTTCTACCCTTTTCGTAATTTTGCCATAGGTACAAATCTTGAAGCATCATGTACAAATGAAGCAAGCCATTTTAGAGGGGGGAAACTTGGACATTATCCAAAGTTTTAAGACACTTTGAGGGCAATCTAGACATTTCATCCATGGAATCCATGCCCACTTATGTCTTCAATTAATTGAATTAAATTAAGGTATTAAATAAAAATTTTATAATAATTAAAGTAATTACCATTTTCTTCAGTTACTACCCTTATTCTTCCCTATCATTAGTTCAAGGTCCATTGGATGTACACAACCGCAAGTTCAAAGACACTGAAGGGTTTGTGGAAATTTATGAGCGATTAATGTCATTATTCAACTCTCCTGAGATTCTTCGTGTTCCTTTCTTTAAGCAAGAAGCGTCTTAATATCTCCAACCACACACAACTAGCTACATCTCTTTCTTCTTTGGCAGAAACCCTGAATCGAAACCATTATTGGCACCAGGGGATTCTCTTTGGGATGGGGGAATCCGTTGGGTCTTCACATTGATAGCAGCAACCGACGGTGACCAAAGGCGTGTCTATGCATAACATCGTTTTCCATTCAAACACTGTTGAAGGAGCAAGCTGTGACCAAAGCCGCCGGTGATATGGTTTTTCGTGACGATGAAGTGGCGAAGGACTCGAAACCGGTGACTTATCAGGTTATGGGTAACGGTTTTATGAACCCTAAATATGCCATTGATGTTTTATAACATTGTTTAAATCTTCTTTAAATTTTGATCCAAATAAACTTATTAAGAACCGATTGGATTTTCGTTTTAGAGTTTGTTTTAATGATCTTCAATGATCACGGATAGAATAGTGTAATGTACATGATTTGAAATATCTAATTGTAGGTTAAGCCTCCAGCCAGATTGGCATGATTTTGTTTGAATCACAACATGGCTAATAAGGACTTTAACTCAGTTGTAAAACAATGAATCTTTTACAAGGAAGGTGTATTAGTTACTGATCAAATATCCAGATCCTCTGTTCATATGTTTACAGCCCTAAAGACAAAGCAACCAAGTTGGAATAAACATATGAACAGAGGATCTGGATATTTGATCAGTAACTAATACACCTTCCTTGTAAAAGATTCATTGTTTTACAACTGAGTTAAAGTCCTTATTAGCCATGTTGTGATTCAAACAAAATCATGCCAATCTGGCTGGAGGCTTAACCTACAATTAGATATTTCAAATCATGTACATTACACTATTATATCCGTGATCATTGAAGATCAGTAAAACAAACTCTAAAACGAAAATCCAATCGGTTCTTAATAAGTTTATTTGGATCAAAATTTAAAGAAGATTTAAACAATGTTATAAAACATCAATGGCATATTTAGGGTTCATAAAACCGTTACCCATAACCTGATAAGTCACCGGTTTCAAGTCCTTCGCCACTTCATCGTCACGAAAAACCATATCACCGGCGGCTTTGGTCACAGCTTGCTCCTTCAACAGTGTTTGAATGGAAAACGATGTTATGCATAGACACGCCTTTGGTCACCGTCGGTTGCTGCTATCAATGTGAAGACCCAATGGATTCCCCCATCCCAAAGAGAATCCCCTGGTGCCAATAATGGTTTCGATTCAGGGTTTCTGCCAAAGAAGAAAGAGATGTAGCTAGTTGTGTGTGGTTGGAGATATTAAGACGCTTCTTGCTTAAAGAAAGGAACACGAAGAATCTCAGGAGAGTTGAATAATGACATTAATCGCTCATAAATTTCCACAAACCCTTCAGTGTCTTTGAACTTGCGGTTGTGTACATCCAATGGACCTTGAACTAATGATAGGGAAGAATAAGGGTAGTAACTGAAGAAAATGGTAATTACTTTAATTATTATAAAATTTTTATTTAATACCTTAATTTAATTCAATTAATTGAAGACATAAGTGGGCATGGATTCCATGGATGAAATGTCTAGATTGCCCTCAAAGTGTCTTAAAACTTTGGATAATGTCCAAGTTTCCCCCCTCTAAAATGGCTTGCTTCATTTGTACATGATGCTTCAAGATTTGTACCTATGGCAAAATTACGAAAATGGTAGAAAACCCAGTTCTCTTAATATAGTATTATATTTAATTGTTAGGGTAATAAAATAAATAAAAGTTTAATAATATAAAAAGTACAAATAAAATATAAGAAAGTACAAAGATCTTCAATTAAAACACAAACATACGAACGTAAACGAACGCAAATCAACGAATGTTCACGAACACGTTCACGAACACCTTACCGAACGTTCACGAACACAATCGAACGAACGAGACCTCTGTTCATGTTCGTTCATTTAACTAATCGAACGAAATTTCTTGTTCATGTTCGTTCGTTTATTAAACGAACGAACATAAACGAACTTCCCGCCGAACGGTTCACGAACTGTTCGCTGAACGTTCGGTTCATTTACAGCCCTATTTGTCTTGATGTTTTTTATTGACATGGTCTTATGTTTACAGTGAAACTATATCTGGAGTTTTATCAAACAAGCAATAAAAGCAAACCGACTCAGATTTTAGTATTCAGGTATTAGTATTTTCAGTTCTTTTTTGATCAAAATTTGCATCGTCTTCACATGCTTTTATGAAATTGTCTTCAGGGATAGAGTGAATCTCAGTTTAATCAAGTTCTGAATTATGAGTTAGATCAAATGATCAAGGTATGTTTCTCATGTTCTCTTTACAATAACTCCAAAATTATGAGTGGGTCAAGTTGGGTTGTATTTTATCTAATTGGGTTAAATGGGTCAAACTGAAAGTGTTAGCTATATGCAGGCTTACCAGTTGCTTAGTGAGGCTGCTGAACTAAAGTTCACAGTGTATTGTTGCTCAATAGAGGCACCACACAATACTCTTTCAAGCTAATGGCCCTGAAAATGTTCCTTCTGGTCTGTATATTTAATAGGTAATACTTTCACTTGTTTTTTTTCTATTTAAACACCAAAAGGTTTCACCCAAAGTAAGCATGTTCTTTTTTCATGGCTATGCATATGGTTCAGGTACTGTAGTAGACAATACTGTGGAGCACCCAAGAAATTATGAGGTACTCAACCAGGAATGATTGTGAGTTCCTAAAACGTTTTCCTTTTCTATTTATCTTCTGTTATGTAATTAATAGTTTTAAATATATTTGCTTTCTTAATCAACTTGATGGCACTGCATATTAGAGGCACATAAACATGTTTACTTGGTAAAGGATATTATTTCTTGTGTTTCACCTTTAAATGGCAATACAACAACAACAACCGTACGCAGTAGATCCCGCAAATGGCGAAACGATTCGTAGGGTCTAGAGAGGATGATTCGTTTAGATGGCAATGCCGACACATTTACTTGAGAATGGGGCAATTTGTGCAAGAATGTTATGATTGATCTTTGATGGGTCAAATAGATAAAACATAACTATTAGCTTAAAAGGTTGAAAAAACTTTCTAAAGCGTATTATAATGTATAAATTTTTCTAGGTGACTTTATGCAAAAAAAAAAAAAAAAAAGATTATTATTAAAATTATATAGTTTTCTAATCGTAATTAATAGTGACACTATTTTAAAAGTTAGAACTTATTAATATAATTTTTAATTTGCATAGAACTTCTCGTCCCGTCCATTACGATGGCTTGCATGATGAGATTGGGTTCCTCCATATGCCCTGCGGAAATTAATCTTTATCCTTTCATATGTGTGAGTATTTAAAGTAGGGTTTATGTTATCTTAAGTCATGTGGTTTCAGAAAACATAATAATTCAGGCAACTTTTATGATATTAAAAGGCGGCTCTTATTGTTTACTTTGGGCATTTTTGTTAATTCAATCATTTTTTAGCTCAAAAGTATAAAGAATTCAATAACTATATTGGTCATTTTCTGAAAATTGCATGACATGTCGTTCCAAAGTATAAAAAAATAGTTTTATTCTTACAATTTCCAAATGTCATCAAAGATCCCAAATGGGCAACGCTGCGACTTCAATATGTACTTTCTTGGTCTAAATAAATTCTCTGGTTCCATGTACTTTCTTCAATTGTATCCATTTTTGATATGAGATTTGAATGAGAAGTTATGTAATCTTCAAATTTATTAGTTCCGACAAATTGAATATGAAATCATTCGGGACACACGCTGCAACGCGCAGACATTCCCACTTAACAAACTTAAAAAGAAAGGGATCAACTTAAAGAAAAGCAAGTTAACAAAACACAGTTTTTGTACAACACAATGCACATACTACACAATAAGCACACCTTACAACCATCTAATGCCCGTTTATGTTGCAAATTAGAGTTATATAAATTTGATATTATAAAATGAGTTCATTGACTTTTAGAAAAAGATTGAATATTACTTTGTGTTTACTTTCTTTTATTGACATTCTCCTATTTTCTTTTTAAAAACATACTTGCAGTCAAAAAAAAAATATTTTTTACCCTATAGTGAGTGTCACTATCATATCAATAATGTGACGAACTAAACTAATAATGGTATCGGTACTATCGAAACCTGCACATGCACATGTTTTTAAGAATTCTGATCGTTGTAAAACACGTGTTAATATCCTTTTCAGAATATCACATCACCACTTTATTTTTTTGGTTTTCTCATTTGGTTGTTATATCAAGTGTCAATACCGATACCACAATGAGTATACCAATACCGACCGAATTCTCTAGCATAACAGACCGACCCAATACCGACTGAATTTCCTATCCCACAATTTAAATTCAAACAAAAGAAAAAAAATTATATGCATATGTATATGTGTTGATCCTTGATTGGAGTAGGACAGTCAAACTATTCTTTTCCCTCTGCAATTGAAAAGACAATACTAGCATGCCTGATTCTTTATGGCCCATAAATTAACTCCTTGGTTCATTGTTTCATCCAGCCACACTCTTTACTCTCTCCTATCACTCTTTCTATGTTTAATATTTTTTCCGGCAACATTGTCAATCTGTACCAATTTCAGGTACGAGTATTTTACTTAAGAATCAAGTATCAACCATAATCTGTTATTATTAGTAGTAGTAGTCGTCGTCTTTTGTTTGTGTATTGACAGTCTAGGGGTGTAAACGAGCCGGGTTGGGCCTGACTAGGCTCGAGCTCGGCTGGTCATGTTTTTATGAAGCTCGAGCTCGAGCTCTGCTCGGTTTGAGCCTACGTATTTGAGCTCGAGCTCGGTTCGGGAGTAACAACCCAAAGCTCGAGCTCGGCTCGAGTTATTTTGAGAACAACCTCAAACGAGCTAAAAGCTCGGCTCGAGCACGAGCTCACTTCAACATCGCTCAAACGGGTCAAAGCTCAGTTCGAGCTCTACTCACTAATGTTATCATCATTATTATTATATTACGTGTAAAAAAACTAAAATTTTGTTTGGGCTCGTTTAAGCTTCGAGCCTAAACGAGCTTTGTATTTCAGGTCGGGTTTGATAACTAAAGAGCTCTATTTAAGGCTCGAGAGAGAGCTCGTTAAGGCTCGGCTCGATCAAGCTTTTAACCGAGCCGATCAGGAGTAGCTCTCGAGCCTTTGGACTTGTTTATACCCTTAATTGAAGACACACATGAAGATAATAATTCTTTTTGTATGTTTCACAAACACGTTTTTATAATATTAAGCTAAGCAAGCTGATTTTGTGTTTCACAAATTCTTGACATTTTTTCGTTCTCTTTTGCTCTGTAATAGTTGTTTTTTAGCAACAACTTGGTACTTGATGTTAATTTGGTTTAACAACTTGAACTTTGTTAATCTAGGCTTGGAAGTTTATGATAAATAAACATGAGAAGATAAAGATGATCATAGAGATGTCAGATCATTGTTTGGCGATAAAGTTTGCAGACGATGTTTTTCTAAGCTTTAAATGAGGATAAGATCTTGAAATTCAATAGTGAGGTAGTTCTAATATCGTTTAAATTTTTCATCTCTACTTTATTTACTTTTTTTAACTAAATGATCACATACCAACCCTATGCGCGCTGCAAGCTCTTCAAGCCCCCAGCTCAGATGAAGGGGGGGGGGGGGGGGGGGTTTGCGGTCAAGCACGTGAATTTGACCATTCACTTTCTCTTCCACTTCTGAAAGAATTCCTCAAACTTTTCCTTGGTACACCCGGGCATGTACAATATTACCCGGTGGAACTTCATATCTTTTAGCACCGGATGGGATTCGATATCCCACAGGTCAAATCCATACTCATACTTCCCCTCTCCATCTTCCCATTGTTTAGTCCAGATTGCAGCATCATGATTCTTCACAGCTTCGGATCCTGTTGAAGAAAAGATTAAAAAAGTAGATAATGTTGTAGATGATGATTGTAGTTACGTTAATAATCTGTCCTAAGTTTAATCTATTATTATGTTGTATTATGTAATTATTAAGGTTTGAAGTTAACTCCTTGGAAAACCCAGTTAATCTTGCTGCTGTTATGTAATTTGAGCAAGATTAACAAAACAATCTTTAGATTAAAACATTTCTTAAAACTAAAATTTGATACCATCTTTAGATTACCATTCCTAAGAACCGGTTAATCAAACTTCAATATCTCAGAAAATAATACATGCAACACTTTAGGATTATTTGTTTAATGAAATTTGATATTTTGTCGTGTCTCTGTAGCTACACACTTCACACACTAAAATAACTTGACTGATTATAGAGATATAATGAGAAAGTAAAACACACTAAAAATATATAATGTGTATTTCATTTATATACACACTTCAAGGTTATTTATAACCATACCACTTGAATTACTTGTGATTTTATTATTAACTACATTTATTTTTCTTTATTAAGTTTCCATGGTTATAACGTGGAATACCCTGGTAAACTTAAATATAAGAATTTTTTTTTAACGGCCAACAAACTCAATCCCGAGCACTCTCGGGGCACCCACTGGACAAACGGAGTACTCCGAGAGTAACCCGGGTCCACCACCAATTCCGGGGAAAACCCGATAATCCACCCGCTCGTAGGCACGACGGTGAAATTACCGGTAAAACCCGTTTGGCTCAAGGATCCGACCCAGGTTTCCCTGGGTCTCCTATCATTGCCCACCAGTGCCTCACTCTGCACCAAGTGGGAGTCGAACCTGCTTCTCTCAAGAGAAATGCAAGCCCTCCACCACTTGATCTAGAGATCATTGGCTTAAATATAAGAAATTGTATAAACGAATTAGCCGTGCCGGAAGACATGAGCACAAAGGTGATAGTTTTATTTAAAAAAAAGATTAAATATATTATTTTTCTTTTGTGAAACATCGGTCCACAAATCGGTAAGTCGACCATGGCCAAAAATATACTTATATTTTAATCATCATAAATATATTTTCTATGTTTGATGGGTTGTTGAAAATAATATCTTTAATATTATTCATGTTTATTTGCCAAAAACCCGTTCGTTGTCATGAACGTTTTCTTTTATCTTTCGTGTATACGTATACGTATATATATACACCTTTTCAGTCGATGAGTACGTGTTTCATGAACTCGGAGTTTAGGTGACCGAGTCTTGCGTGCCATAACCAATTCTCATTATCAATTAAGAACCCTACTGTCCCTTTAAGTCGTGCTTGTTGACCAGACAACACCACCAGTTCACGCGTTATCCGCTGCTCAGTTTTTCGGCCGACCCTTTTCTCCGATCGAACAAATAGAAACAACAACAGTGCGCGCAACAATCTAACACGTCGTTGGTCTTCCTGTCTTGTTCTCCGATTAAACTCTGCTTAGATCTTTCTCAGTTCAAAGAACCGCCTTGACTACAACTTCGATTAGTTCCACGCCAGCGACAACCTTTCTCGTTGCAGCAAGCTGAATCGGTCCCAACCACTTGGTTTGTAGGTTGCTGAATGGACAACCCCAGGGACACTCTGATACCAATTAAAGTTAATTGGTACCAAATCAGAATAGTGATCGGAAAACACGAACTTGGCTAAACACCCAAATCGTTTTATTAATTCAAGAAACTATCTCAAAACTTGAATCATACAATCCTTAGAGGGTGTTTGGGATTACGTTTTAAAGTGATTATTTGATTATTGCGTTTGTAAAACATAAATAATCTAAAAAAGTGTTTGGATGATAAAGTGATTATCTGCCTCTAAAACGCAGTTTTGGAGAAGCATGTACCTACATGCTTTTTCAAAACGCAGTTTTGAAAACGCAAAATCTATTTTGAAAACGCAACACCAAACACCCCCTTAATACACACACCATGGTATTTATATCTAACCTATACTATTAGACATCAAATAGGATTGATTGCCAATAAAACCTATTAAACTGGACATGATAATTATCACTAAATAATTAAATCTAATCATGTTTAAATATTCTAATAATTATCCACTCCTTGGTTCCTTGCCTTACACTCAAAGGAATCCTATTAATTCGAAATTTCCGACATGTATCATATATACTGATCTTCTGTTGGATTAATATTCAGGATCATAGACTTGTAGAACCTCCTTAGTAGGGGTAGGGGTTTTAATTTAACCGAATCCACGTGTCGATTTTAAACAGAAAGAAATCCACTTTTCTGTTGATAATTGAGGGGGGGGGGGGGGGGGGGGGGGGTAATAGGTTTTGTTCAAATATGCAAAATATGTATGTTTCCTGTAACGCGTGGGTTTACGTCGTGGAATTTTGTTGATGTATCTTTTTAGGTATTATAATAAATATTGATAAATATATTTTCCTCGTAGTCGAGTTCATGTTTCCGTTAGCTAGCTATATATAACCGGACTCATGAGATTCTTATTAATCTGGTTGTTTTTGATCATTTGTGTTAATAGCCACCTCTTGTGCATTTGCAGCAGTAGCGACAATCGAGACGTTGAACCACATGGAAACCAACATATACTAACAACCTTATCTGAGCAAGAGTTGATAGACTATGACGAGGTCCTCAATTCTGGCTGCACAATGGGTTCTCTTAAGGACGCATATCTCTTTATCGTGTTAAATGGAGGGGTAGGTACCGATAAGGACTACCCATACACCGGTACTATCGGAGTGTGTAACGCGAGTAGGGTGAGTATGGTGTGTATGTGACTCTATCTTTGGTACATTGTTATAATGATACCCTAATGCATTATGTTTCCGTTGTGCAGGGTGAAAAAGCAGCCACCATCGACGGCTTTTGCAGGGTTAGGGTTAAAGACGAGTTGGCCATAAAATGTGTGGTTGTAAGACAACCTGTTGGTGTAGGTCTTAAAGTTAGTGGATTAGATTTAAAGCTCAGAGTGGTGTAACTTCTTATTTGAAACTTGGTAGGTTTTCATTTTGGAAAAAGCTAACAGTTTTTCATCATCCAAATGGGCATTTTTAGAGGCAAAGCTGGAACACGGTTGAATCACCAAGCAGTAATTATTGGATATGGGATTGAAAAAGGAGTAGATTACTGGTTACTTAAAAATTAAAGGAGCCCAAAGTGGGGCGAAAACGGGTATTTCAAATTGAACGGAATGTTAGGGAAATTGGTGGCAAAAGTGGGGTGGCTATGCGTGGCTTCTTTCCTATGAAATTTGGGGTGAACTGCCATTTTGTTGATACCTCCGAATGCGAATATTGCTACTACCCCCGAAGGGGGAGGAAATTGTCGGATGCTAATACTCTATAACTGGTCAAATAAATAAACAAACAAAAACAATATGAAAGTACTAAGTATGTATAGTTTGTTTAATATATGGAAGAGCCGGTGGCTGAGCCCGAGGAGAAGTGAAGAGGAAAATATGGCTTATCAAGAACATAATATGGCTAATATTTATGAATTAAGTAAAGTCTTTTAATAATGGGGCTGTCTTTTAGTATTACTTGGTCTTTTATGATGTTTTTGGATGTACGTATTTTATCTAGCTTCCGGTTAGTGAGAGTTTCTTAAGGTTCATAAACCCTAGTGAATACAAATTTATAGAACTTGAAAATTTATCCAAAGTTTTAATCTTATTAGATTTTGGATCAAAATATTTTTAAGTGTCGTATTCAAAGTTTTCAGATTATTTACATAAATAGGAATTTTTATCTTGTGGTGAGATTTTGGTATAAATGGTGTGAGATAAATGGTAAGAATTGTTTAAAAAAAAAAGAAAAATTGTAAATTATTATTTTTTTAAATCATCCAACGATCGCATCCAACGTTAAAAAAAACAATTTCAACGGTCACATGGGGAGCAGTTATTTATCACTGAAAGCCTCCCCGCGATGAGTTCGATAATGGCGGTGGTGTTCCCCCACGGTAAAACCTTTTGTTGCACCTTCCCCGCACCCATCCCGTATACCCTTATAAATTGTTTTACCACATCATCTCAGTATTCACTTTCTTTCTTCATTTAATACGTCACTACTCACAAACTCTCTCCACAAATGCATGCACTTAGGGGAGGGGGGTGGTCACTAGTGACCATTTTTCCATCACTCACAATATCCAATCATGTTCCGTCATGTCAGCAACCATTTTTCCATCACTCACAACCTTTTTTAGTGGGGGTGGTCATAACTCACCACCACACCCAACAATTTCCCCCCAACCAACAATTACACTCACAAATAAAACTATCACGGCGTTATAAAAATAACGAAAATCGACTTCGTTGAAAATATAACGCGTTATACTATTAGGTGGGAGTGGGAATATGGAAGTTCAACGCGTTATACTATTGTATCACGGTAAATAACGGGAGTGCCCCCCCCCCCCCCCTCCCCTTAGTCAAAAACTTTCCTACCCTCTCTCTACTCCCTCTCTCCTCCAAGTCATCATTCATGTCACAAATACACCTCCTCAAATGCATTGCATTGGGTTTGGTTTAAAAAGAAAAACATATGATCCATTAGCAAGTTGACTGTTGATGGACAATAAAAACAAGCTATTTTTAACAAAAGTTTCTAAATGTGTGTGCATATATATATAATATTTTGAAAACACTAGCGAGACGCTAGAAAGACAGAAGAAATACTTTTAGCTATAATCGAAATTACACCAATTAACTCAATCTAAGGTGGAGAGTTTTGCACGATTTTTAACCTAGAGCAACCCGATTGCCTTCATGTCTTTCAAAATCTTTGATACTTCTACGCTTTTGTTTTGAAAAACAACATCGTTGTGCATTTTCCATACTACTTGTACAAACTAAGTTTTGTATAAAACCATGCGTAGTGGTAAGGGTGAATAATGCATCCATCATTGGGTGTTTTCCGCCATGTGGCAGTCCAGTGAGCAAGGTGCATTATTGGGCGTTTTTCTAAAATGGGTGTAGTGAGGATTTGGGTATTTTTTTAATTTACATGAAATATATTTATTATTATCTATCATATCTATCCAAAATTGAAAACGAGTAAAGTTTACATTATTTAAAACGAGTAAGATATTTAATTTACGTAAAACTATACAACTAGTAGATTTTATGTAAAAAAATCTATTTAAAAAAAATACTTGTGTAACTAGTAGATTTTATGTTAAATAAGAAATTTAATAAAAAGATGAAAATAAAAAAATAAATAGATTTTATGTTAATTAAGAGATATAATAAAAATATGAAAATAAATAAAAAATTAATAGATTTTGTAAAATTGATTTAAACTTAGGGTGGGAATTGGCTACAAAGTCCATTTTTCCTACAAAGTGTAAAAAATCATAAAACACCATAATGTCAAGAATAAAACACACTTAAAACCCACAAATAACATAGTGGAGATTACTAAAACACCATATTTGTGGGTTTTTTGTTGTGTTTTGGATGACAAGGCTTTGATTATCGAATGACTAACATTAGTGTGTTTTACGTTGATTATAATATTGTGTTTTATATTCATAGTTATATGATGGTGTGTTTGAAGTATTTAAGGACTGTTAGGGTTTGGATATTGTGTTTTAATGATCTTCTCTATGTTAATTGTGAGTTTTGAGTGTGTTTTATGGCTGAAATTGCAGTTGTTTTATGACTTTGTACACTTTGTAGGAAAAATGGACTTTGTAGTTGAACTTCACCCTTAAACTTAAATAAAATTAGGTGTTAATACCCAAAGGTGTTACATTGATAAAATTAAAAAAAATGAAAGGGTATTTTAGTCATCAATTAATTAATTTTGACGTTAGTACCCAAAGGTGTTAAAAAATTGAAACCATAAAACCTAAACCTGTTAAAAAAGTTAATAAATAAAAGTGAAACTAGCTATAAACGATAGGGTACTGTCTAATTAACTCAATAAAGTAACTAGAGGATACACACTTAGAAATAATAAAATGAAAATGTTGGAAGTAAAAAGTAGACAAAAGTAGTGTAAAAAGAAATTACTTTTACTTTTAAAAGTTTATTAATTGATATATGAAAAAATTAAAAATCTAATTATTTAACTTTAAAATTTAAAACTTCTTATATCTAAAATCAAAATATTTACTTCTCTAAAATTGTTAAACGGGTTAACAGGTCAACCCACTTTTTAACGGGTTGGGTTCGAGTTGACCTGTTTAAGAAAACAGGTCGTGTCAGTCAACCCAAAACCTGTATTTTTTCGTGTCTGGTTTCGGGTCGTGTCAGGAATTGACACCCCTAGGCGGGGGTAGTCCGGGCTACGGCTTATTTTATATTTATTTTAGTTATGTAATTTGTTTCGTTTTAGTTGTGTAATGTTTTTATTTATTTAGTTAATATAATTTTTTTATATGTAAACTGTCATTTTGGTCCCTGTGGTTTGGTTACTTTTGTCACTTTAGTTCAAAACTCAAACTTTTTGCATCTGGGTCCCAGTGGTTTCAGTTTTATTGCCATTTTGGTCTAAAAATGAAATCAGGCCATATTTGTTTTATAAAATCCTGCTATTTTGTCATTTTTCGTTGGGTCAAAATGATCATTTCTTTTTTAAAAATAAATACCATATTTTATAAGACAAATATGACCTTATTTGCCCCTGAGGAAAATGACAAAATTGCAGGATTTTATAAGACAAATATGACCTGATTTCATTTTTGGACCAAAATGACAATAAAACTGAAACCAGAGAGATCCATATACAAAAGATTTGAGTTTTGGAATAAAGTAGCAAAAGTAACCAAAGCTCAGGGACCAAAATCACAGTTTACTCTTTATTTTATCTAATTTAGTTAACACATTTTATCTAATTTTTAATTCTTTTTGTTTGCCAGCTTACACTAGCCCTATCCCTCGCCCAACTTTAATCAATCAAATGTGATTTGATATGGTAGTAGACTAGACATAGACCGGCTATTGCAGCAATAAATAATTATGTCTTTTCTGTATGCCATATATCAAGTTTGAATGCCAAAAAATATTAAATATGTACGTGTAAATATTTCCTTATGTTTTATCATGAGTGTGATAATTATATTTTTTTTCTAGATTATCACGAGTGCAAAAAATATTAAATATCTAAATAATTATGTCTTTTCTTGTATGCCATATATCAGATATTCATGTACAAGTTGCTTTTGGAGTTGATTATATTAAATATCTCTTTGTTAAACATGGATAAAATTTGCCCAGTGGTAAGTAGTCATAGACTACTTTGGGGAACCCAGGTTCGAACCTTGTTAGGTATGATATAAAGGGGGATAAAATTTGCTGTTCAAAAAAAAAAGTTAATATAATTTAAAATTATATAGTGATAATCGAGGGTTTTGTTAAAGATGGATAAAATTAAGAATTTAAATAA
Source organism: Helianthus tuberosus (assembly GCA_030545235.1). Taxonomy (NCBI): domain Eukaryota; kingdom Viridiplantae; phylum Streptophyta; class Magnoliopsida; order Asterales; family Asteraceae; genus Helianthus; species Helianthus tuberosus. The sequence goes on from CM060379.1 coordinate 115,164,606, forward strand.
ATCATCCGTGCATATATATAAATCTTGATAGTCTCAAAATTGTATGAATTACAATACGAGTTATTTGAGAAATTCAAAAGAATACTAACATGAATCTCTAACACAACCCACAATTGTATGAATTACAATATGGATTATGTATAAGTGTGATGAATAATGATAAAATAATTAGAGAATATGATATACCTTATGATTGTGTGATCCAAAGCAATATAACTTGTTATAAACAAGTCTAATAGTAAGAAGATGAGAAGAGATGTTGGGAGAGAAACAGATATTTATTAAGGGAGAAAAGTCTTAGAAAACAAGTTGGACTATATTAGGAATTGATAATCATAATATAATTAATTATTTATAACATATATTACTTTTTTATTCCTAAAAAATTAGGGTAAATTACACTTTTTGTCCTTTATGTTTGTATTGGATTGTAATAGATGTCCTTCAACTTCAAAAATTATAGTCACAGTCATTTATTTGTAAAACTTATTATACCCTAGGTTTTTTAACACTAACCAAGTTAAAATTTTATGTTAAGTTTATTCATGTAAGGGCAACTTAGTCTTTTTACTTAATTATTTATAGCATGAAAAAGTAAGTAAAAGCAAATATAACATTTAAAAACTTTGTTCTCCTAATATGGATGAGCAATGATAAGAGACCCAGGGAAACTTGGGTTGAATCCTTGAACTAAATGAGTTTTACCGGTAATTTAACCGTCGTGTCTACGGGCGGGTGCCTACGAGCGGGTGGGTTACCGGGTTTTCCCCGGAATTGGTGGTGGACTCGGGTTACTCTCGGCAGTGGCGAAGCTTGAAACAAAATTTCGGGGGGTCGGAAGGTAACGGACCTAAATTTTTTTTTCTATTGCGTAGTTTCGAGGTTTATGTTCGGGTCGGACGTCGGTGATTTGATTCGGGTCGGGTCAAACATTAATATCAAATAAAAAACGTTCTCAAACGTTAAAAAATAAGTTATCATTTTATTTTTCCCATAGCATAATCTAATAACAAAACAAGTTAACAAATCACCCTAAATTTCAAACTCTAATTTCTATCTAAATCAAATCACAATAAGATTAAACAAATAAAATTAGACATAGTTACAGAAAAATTCAACAAGTTTAGAGCAAAAATTCGGAACAATTTCACCCCTAATTTCAACCTAAATCAAATAAATTACAGCCCTAAATTAAACCTAAAGATAAAAAACACATACCTTTAACCTTATGAAGATTGAAGAAGTCGAACAAGAGTACAAGACCACAACGAGCAGCATTTTGGCTTCTATTCTCGAACAAGAAGCTGAAGTCGAACAGTTCTGGAACCTGTGTTTTTCCCCCTTTCTGCAGTTCTGGCTTGTGGCTTGTGTTCTTCTGGTCGATGTACCAAAGTAAACGAATTTGGGTTTTTTTTTATAGGGTGGGCTTTTAAGTTGAGCTATAATGATTTGATGTGGGTTATATAATATACATTCTAGTATTCTACCAAATATAATGATTTGGGCTATAATATTTGGGCTAATTAAATATTTTAATTGGGCTATATAAATAAAAAAAATTAAAACCGGAGGGTCGAAAACGTATACCTAAAATAAAACCGGGGGGTCGAAAACGTATATACCTACAAAATACTATACGAAACGTACCTATATAACACTATTGACCGAAAAGTTCGGGGGGTCGGGCGCCCCTTCCCGCCCCTTAAATCCTGCACCCCTGACTCTCGGAGTACTCCGTTTGTCCAGTGGGTGCCTCGAGAGTGTCCAGTGAGTACCCCAAAAGTGTTCCAGATTGAGTTTGTTATCAGTTAAAAAAAGGGGTGCCTTATTCCCACATACCCTATATCTTATTTTCACATCCCCTATTGTATACGGGCCGTATACAATTATACGGCTCGTATAGAATGTTTTTGAATAGGAAAATGCGCAGGGAATGTTTTTTTTGTTTTATTATATACGGCCCGTATACAGTTATACGAGTCGTATACATGTGTATACGATTTGTAAAACGTATACGGCTCAATTGATTTATTTTTGTGGGTTTTTTGATGTTACCACATGTATACGGGCCGTATAACTATATACGGGCTGTATATATTGGCGTTTTTTCAAGTATCACGTTTTATTCCCGTAAAAACACAATCATTCTAGGGTTTCTAAACTCTTCATCACCTTTAACAATGTCGATAAACGTTGATCGGAACATGCCGCTTAAATCGGAGCACAGGTAGAGTAACGTTACCGATCAGTCCGTTGATGAAAACCTTAGCGATCGCAGAGATCTTCGTGTTGGTTATTTATCGATTCCGAGTAACTTGATTCAGATCTCTGTTCGGTCATCTTTCCAACATTAACAACATTGGATCTTCATTCTGTCACTTTGTGTGTTGACAAAGCTGACAAACACATTGGTATTTTCTCAAAATGTGCAAACTTGAAGAATCTCACATTAAAGGAGTTTGCAACAACGGGATCAGATGGTTTGAGTATCTTTCATCCTCGTTTGGCTAATCTCACACTTGAAAATGACAACTTTGTGGTGGATGCAAACTCTTTCACTCAAAGTTAATATTCACTGTGGTGGATGCAAGCATAAAGTTAGAAAAATACTCAAGAAGATTGAAGGGTACACAACTGAACAGACGATATGTATCAACAACTTGTGAGTGAGAATATGGCTATGAAGAATAGTATGGATAAACAATCACCGGTACGGGTTTTGGTGTTTTGGTAGGTTGAAATAGGTGAATGGTCCTTGTTTTTCCATGTATGTCGGGTTCTTCTGCTAGTAGTATGAGTCTGAGTCCATTGTGGTTCGTGAATGTTTCGAATCATCACAGAAGACGTGTCGGGTTCTTCTATCATGCGACGGACACAATTCTTGCAAGTTAAATCCACAATCAACGTATACAGGTGCAAGAGAATGGCGAGTTATTTTCAGTTATTTCTGTTGATCCACAAATTCCGTTGTTTAAATCAGAATCAGGTTCTCAAGACAAGGATCGTTCTAATAGATTAAAGAGAATAAACCCTTTTTTTCAATTTTTTACCCATAGTATACGAGCCGTATAATAATATACGGCCCGTATACAAACATCGTATACATTGTATACGAGCGGTAAAAATATTTTTTTACCAATGGTATACGGCCGTATAAACAGTATACGAGCCGTATACATATGGTAAAAAATGGTTTACCTTGTTAGTTTCTCAAACACTACTAAACATCTGCTTTCTGAATCTGAATCAGACCTGTTATTCGACCGAGTAATCAATTGTATTTTTTTAGTTGCTTCTCTTGTTAAGTTTCTGACCGAACCGAAATCCACAAATTCAAGTCAAGGATCGTTCTGATACACATCATTCTGTCACTTTGTGTGTTGACGAAGCTGACAAACACATTGGCTAATCTCACACTTGAAAATGACAACTTTGTGAGGGTGAGGGCCGTATATTGTTATTTCTGTTGTTCAGTACTTCCGAGATCTGACCCAACCGAAATCCACAATTCTTTTACTCATAAACCCTTGAATCCCAACGCTTCATTTGTAACCGTAAGGATGATGCAAATTTGTACGTAAAGATCTCTACACAAACTCTTCTACATCTTTTAACCAGTTGTCCATCACTTAAGACCTTGAAAGATTTGTTGAAATCGAAGCATTCACGAACCACAATGGACTCAGACTCATGTTCAAGTAAGTGTCTAAAAATCTGAAAATACAGGTTTACCTTGTTAATTTCTCAAAACAAACTCTCGTTTCTTCATCTTCATCTTCAAGAACAATGATGAACAGATGATGTCAGATAATACTTCATTTGTCGAGAAACCATACTGTCAAGAAACCATACTGTGTATCTAAATCAGGTTCTCTGCCTTAGATCGGTCATTCCTTGTGATACATGAACGTTGTATTCTTGTCTTTCAGAAGAGTTTGTATTGAATGGCGAGTTATTTTCAGTTATTTCTGTTGATCCACATATTCCATTGTTTAAATCAGAATCAGGTTCTCAAGACAAGGATCGTTCTAATAGATTAAAGAGAATAAACCCTTTTTTACCCATAGTATACGAGCCGTATCATAATATACGGACCGTATACAATCATCGTATACATTGTATACGATCGGTAAATTTGTTTTTTACCGAGAGTATACGGCCGTATAAACGGTATACGGCCCGTATACATATGCTAAAAATGGTAAAAAAATTCTTTCTTTCCTTTTCATGAGGTAAAACCGGTTTCAACATCAAGGGTTGTATCGGAATCAGGCGTTGGAAGGATTGTAGTAGCAGGACATTGGTACCACTATGAAAATTGCATCAGGAGGGGAGAGAGTCTGATACAATAAGGATGTTGGGAATTAAACGTATGTACGTGACAAAATAAGGATGGTCGCATAAACATATATTCGTTTCATAACCTCCTCCTATAAATCAACCACAACTGACAAAAAGCCTGTATTAGAAGCCATCCTATGTCTTTTACCAACCGAAGAGGCAGCAGAAGACCTGTCGGGTTCTTCCAACATTCACGAACCACAATGGACTCAAACTCATACTACTCACCCTCCCCTGAGGAAAAGTTTTCCCGACGACTCAAGAAAATCCACAATCAATGTATACAGGTGCAAGAGAATGGCGGGTGATATAGTAATTTTCAATAATGTAGGAAGGATTGAAGTAGTAGGACATTGGAATCTGGTTCTCAAACAAACCAACAAAATCCTGATAGTGAAAAACATCAGCAACCATTTTTTCTTTTCCTTCAATTTCGATAACATTCTCCCTGTGTATGTGCTTGTGTTGTAGAAACCGGTGATTAATTTGTGTACAAAACTGAACGTTAATTGATATTGTTTTAGACAACAACAGATAATGAATGGATTGTTGGTGGATAACGCAAACAAGTTCTCCACAGTTTGTTATTCAGATCTCTATTCGGTCATCTTTCCAAACTACAACACACGATAAGTTTAAACTTTATAGTGTGTGATTTGACCAGGAAATGATTGGAGGTGAAGGTTCAGTGCACGAAAAGTTTCTTACGAAATGTACGTGACAAAACAAATATGGTGGGAATTAAACGCATGTCCGTAATCCCGCGTTGATAGCTTCCGTTTTATTCAGACTCCTTACAACTCTCATCAAATGCCTCACCCTTCCTTTTATTCTATAACTATTAAATAAAGAATAACACCATGCCCGTAATCCCGCGTTGATAGCTTCCGTTTTATTACAGTCATACGACACGTTTTCTTGTTCTTCAATCTTTGTTACTTGTTAATATTTTATCTAGTGTGATTTACACCTTAAATCCCTTAAATACTTGAAAAATCAAATTTTCTTTCCATACGGGCCGTATAATAGTATACGGCCCGTATACACGTTCATATACATTGTATACGACCAGGCAAACTTATTTACACATGGTGTATACGGGCCGTATACTGTTATACGGCCCGTATAGGATAAAAAAAACTGACAAAGTCTGTGCCAGCAGACTTTGTCAGTTTGTTTTATCCTATACGGGCCGTATCACATTATACAGCCCGTATACACCATGTGTAAATAAGTTTTACCATGTGTTAATATAAGGACTCTAAAAAAAAATGGATGAGCTTGTCATGTCATCTGTTCAAGCATTATACGTTCACATGTGGAATCTCAATATGGGATCAATACCCCTAAGACCAAAAATGATTGCACAGATCTTTCAAGAAATTGCATTTAGGGTGATGGGAGCGGGCGGTGAAGTCCATCGGCAAAGGCTTTTGCCGCGCGGTAACACCGCCGCCGGCTACCTTTGCCGATCAGCAAACCAAAGTATTCGGTGAACATTTGTCGATCGAGAAAGAGGGGGACAAAAACGTGGCAATCATTTGTAACGGCAATAATGCCGTTGGAACAATAAAAAAAATCAACATTTACTGTTTTTATTTTAATGTAATTGTTTTTTTTAATTAATTTGATGCTTTATTGTTTTTATTTAATACATAATTTTTAAAAACAAAAAAACAAAAAAAAAAGTTTGCCACTTTCAACTGTCTAAACCATTGCCAACACTTTTCAGCAAAGTTTAAACTTTTTCTCCTCTCTGACGTGGCACTCTTTGATTAGTCCATTTTAAAGTTTGCCACTTTCACCTGTTTAACCACTCCCTTCACCCTTAAAGGGCTAATTGATGGATCAGGTATTAAAAAAAAAAAAAAAAAAATCCTTTAACATCATTTATAATTAAAACCAGCATTTGCACACCAGAACCCAACCACCACCGTAACCTTGAAACTCAAACCCCAACCATCAACGCTCCAAATTCAAATTACCCAACTCTCCAAATTCCCTTCACTGAACTCCATCCGACGCTATAAATCTTCTCCTTTCTCCTTGTACGATTACAGTATTCTTCATCAAATCGTTTTGCTTCCGGTTAGTTTTCTTCTTACTTGTAGTACACATTGAATAATCTGAATCAGTTTTCTTTTCCGATCAGTTGGCAAACACCGGTGATGAGTAGTATGATGATGACGTTCGATAATTAGAGTTTATTTGTCAAAATTTATATTTGATAATTAGAGTTTATTTGTTAAATATTTTTTTGGAGAGCAAATGTCAAAAGAAAATGTGTCTGTCTACATGTTTTCTATTGTATTCACCTATTTTTACTGAACTTTAGAGTTTTACTCTGCTTTACCCTTACATTCTTAAATGATCTTGTGTTGGTTTTACTGTTTATCGTGTTTAATCCTTTCTTTTGTGGGTTTACTCTTTTACCTTATCATTAAAAATGTTGTTTATAAAAATGCAATTTACAGGGTGTGATGGAAACTGTTTTGGAAAAAAATAGACAACCCATTAAACTCCACTCCAACCTAACGAAAATAGTCGACTTGGGTTTGTGTGATGAAAAGGTTAAGCTGATGAAAGAGTCTGTTTTTGGTAATCTTTCATCAGTAGTTAACAAAAGGGAGTCTTCGGGAAATCTCTTTCAAGTGTTATCCAAGTATTACAATAGTTCAAACAAGATGTTTGAGCTGCCCAATGGGATCTCTTTTAGTTTTTGTTCAAAAGAGGTAGCCGACATCATCGGTATGGAAGACGAGGGTGTCGACATTCATGAATATGTGCAATGCTCAAAAGGCTCTTTTGTATTTCCTCCAAAAGCATTGAGAAAACCCACACCTGCAAAGAGCAAACCAGCTACACCTGCAGATTTGAAGAAAAAATTGAAAGATATGTCTGTAGATGATGATGCCAGCAAGAAGAGCTTCAAAGAGTTGATGTCCTACTTTCTCGTAGAGCAAGTGCTCTTATGTGCGAGGGATGCCAAGAAGTTGCGCAAAGTTTATTGGCCTTTGGTCGAAAATGTTGACTGGCGTGAAAGTTGCAACTGGGCAAAAGCAACATGGAACCACCTGCATGGTTCCCTTGCTGATGTGAAAAAATGGTGTGCAACTCGGGAAAATCAACACCATTTCATCGGTGCTGCTCCCGTCTTGGTGGTATTGTTGCTTCTTGTTTTACTTGTATAATTTACATTATTTTTTTTATTTTTTCTTAATACTCTCAATACCTTTTTAGACCATTATATATGAACGTATAGAGAAGCTGCGACCAGGAGTTCACCAAATTGACATACCCCTAATCCAGAAGTATACTTCACAAAGGTTATCTGCAAGTGAGTGGGAATCAAAATTTGATCAGCTGACTTCTGCTGATGTAAGTAATCTAGAAATTCACACTTTTATAATTTTATTTTGAGTAAATCCATTTAGTTGTCATTTTTCCATTTTTTTTCCAGATATCAGTTTGCCCACATTGTGTTGAAGGAACTCCGGCCCCTTTTTCGGTTCAAGGACCTCCAGCCCCTTTCTCTGTGGAGAATGATAACCCTTCATTCAAGGACAATGCATCCTCAATCGGCGATCTCGATCTGGAGATGCATCCCCAAAATGAAGGTGATGTTTTATTAACTAACTGACTATGTTATTATATTTTTTAAATATTTTGTATTAACAATATATGTTTAATAAAATTAAAATTGGGTCTTGTTAAAAGTTGTTCCCTCATATTATCGTGTCTAAATGCTACTTGACTATATTTTATATATTTTTAAAATTTTTTGTATCACGCATAATTAACTATATGTGTTTAACAAAAATAAAACTGGGTTGCAGATGTTGCTGCTCTTGCTGCCGATCAGGAGATACATGTCCAAAATGAAGGTGACACAATATTAACTACCTGAGTATATTTTCAATTTTTTTAAATATTTTGTAATTTGTATTACACATAGTTAACTATATGTGCTTAACAAAAATAAAACTGGGTCAAAATTATTATTCGGTTATATATGCTTTGTTGATTTAATATGTAAATTTCACATTTTAACATTCATTCTTAACTAGCGCGGGTCAACGACTAGTTGGAGAAATCTGAATCTGAAAAGCAAAAATTGCAAGAATCTGCTGAAAACCTCATTGAGGAATGCAACTCTCTCCAGAAATCGTACGAAGATATGACAAAAGGAAATGCTGAATTGTATGATCAATATTCGTGTTTAGTGATCGAACTAACATCCGAGACTGAAAGAAATCAGAAAGAAGTAGAACGTCTCAAACATGAAATTTCTCGGCTTGATGAACGAAAGAGGACTGATTCAGAACACGAACATCAACAACTCATTGAAGAAGCTGCAAATTTAAAAGACAAAGTATTGGATTATAAGCAAATGCTCGAAAAATTAAAGAACGAAAAAAGTAATTTAGAAGCTTCTCTTCATTCGGTTTCCAACAGTTTCGAAAAGCTTAAAGCTGAGAAGATGTCGTTTAACAACAAGATGTCGGAATTTGAGGATTGTAAAAGTGAAAGAGATGCATTAGAAGAAAAGCTTTCGAGACTGGAGGGCGATCTAACGGCTAAAAATGCATCACGTTTGTAGGATGCTGATATGAAAAATGAAATAAGCAGGATTAAGAGTGCGAATTTGCAATATCGGCTGAAAATTCAACAACTTGAAGGCGAAAAGAAAGAATTGCTGAAAAAAGTTGACGATCTAACGGTTTGTGTTCCGTAGTCTTATTTTTGACAGCAAAAATGTATTTGAGTAATCATGGATGGTCCCTCTGGTTTACCAAAATTTTGGATTTGGTCCATGACTTTCTAAAGGTACACGAACGATCCCCGTGGTTTGCACTTTGTAACGCATTTAGTCCGCAACTAACAAATCTAAAGGTTTTAACATGTCCAAGTTAGGGAATAAATTTGTTAAAAAATGCAAACAACAGGGGCCATCCATGTACTTTTCAAAGAATTTAGTGACTAAACGCGTTACAAAGTGCAAACCACAAAGACCATCTGTGTACTTTTGAAAAGCTAGGGACCAAATCCAAAACTTTGGTAAACCACTGGGACCATCCGTGTACTTTACTCAAATGTCTTTTTGCTGAATATTTATTCTGTATCAGGGTGTTCATGAGACTCGTACTCGAGAAGATACTGACTATGCTGCAAAGATAAAGATGCTTGAAGCTGAGCTTGATGAGGCTCTCAATGCAAATCACAAGTACAGAGTTGAACTTCAGAAGTGAGTCAACTTTTGACTTTTAAGAGTCAAATGTCAACATGAGTTTTCGCAATTATAATAAATTGATAGTCTAACTGGTCTGCATATTTGTTCAGGCAAAAGTCTAAAGGGTGTAATAGTCATTCATCAGGGAAATCAAAGGCTGAAGGTGAAGTGGTGACAAAAGAGCTGTTTGAAAAGACGAAATCATCTTTGGAGACCGAGTTAAAAGACCTTCGTGACCGTTACCTTGAAATGAGCCCCAAGTATGCTCAAGTAGAGGCCGAAAGAGGAGATCTTGTGATGCGGTTAAAAACACTCCAATCACGTGTTTCCGGCGTCATCGTCAAATTACACACACCTCTGATTAGGCCGTGACACACCCGTCTTACCACTTCAGTATCAATTAAGAAAAACAATAGGGATGGATACTTCAATATGAAAACAATAATATATCATTACCTGAAACAAGTTGCCAAGTGATTTGTATATGCCTGTCCTGCTTATTCCCCCACCTCTGGTATGATTTCTAGGAAATCTCATGTAACAGACCAAAACCGGAAAGTTAACCGGGCGGTTAGTTTGGAAGTTAAAGGCTTGAAGTGGAAAACTTTGGGCTAATTATGTAAAAGTGTGAAAAATATGTGTTAATGGCAGATTTGCAAGTGTTGAAAGTGCAAGGGGCTGGTTTGTAATTAAGCCAAATTTGAATGGGTATATAAGGATGAGTTAGTAGTGGCCATTTCACACACACAGTGTTTAATGTTATGTATGAAATGTATATGAATGGAATGTTATGTAATGTGAAATGGATGACGTTGACTGTGCGACTTTGCCTAAAGTCGCACACTGTAAAGGTAACGAGTTTTCTAGTCCATATGTTAAAGACGCACACAAAGTCGTACAAAGTCGTACGCATTTGATAAAGGCGTACGACTTGCCAAAGTCGCACAAGGCAGATTGTGCTGATTTAGTAAGTAAAGCAACAAGTGTGTGTGCGCCTTTGTTACATACGTACAAGGTTAAAGACGTACGGTCTGCAGCTGTGTAAGACTGTTAGAATCCAGAAGTTGGGTTGAAGTTGAAATAGCACGTTTTCTTCCATTTTTCATCTTCGCCACTGCCGATGGGGATACGCATCCTTATTGATGCCACTCAAAGAAACATCTATGTAGTTGTGGAAAGCACAGACACCATTCATGTCCTGAAAAAAGCTAAGATTCAGGATGTGGAAAGCAATCATGTGGACCAGCAGGTTCTGTTTTTGCCCCACAAGTGGCTAGATGACAGCTTTACACTTGCAGAATACTATTTCCAGGAAGGTATCGTTGGAAATTTTAGTGAAAATAGGTTTTTCATTAAATATTTTAGACACCAATAATAATATTTATATATGTGTTGTATAAATAATTATATGTGGATTTGTGTTCTACGCTGTGAAAGCTTCATAACGAACAAATTATGTCCAAAATTGAGCTAAGATGAATGAGATATCGAAGCTTGAAGTTGTATGTTTGGAACAAACAAAGATGAGAAAACTGGAATGAGCTTTGTCAACTTGTCCCACAGTGGGATGACAAAACCTGAAGTGGTTTATAAGGAGTAACACTTCATAAATATTGTAACCTTAAAGGCAAACACTAGTGGGACCCTAGCTCGTTCACCCATGTGGACAATGAGCGCAATGTGGCACGCTTTGATGGCACACACTCGCAACGGCACTTCTTAAATATTGTAACCTTAAAGGCAAACACTAGTGGGACCCTAAGAGGACCCTAGCCCGTTCACCCATGTGGACAATGGGCGCAATGTGGCACGCTTTGATGGCACACACTCGCAACGGCACTTCTTAAATATTGTAACCTTAAAGGCAAACACTAGTGGGACCCTAAGAGGACCCTAGCCCGTTCACCCATGTGGACAATGGGCGCAATGTGGCATGCTTTGATGGCACACACTCGCAACGGCACTTGAGAACCACCTTTGTATTTTTGTCCGTGAGCGCATACTCGCAACTCGCAACGCCACTTGAGAACCACCTTTGTATTTTTGTTCGTGAGCGCGTGGTCAGGTACAAGGCAGGTGGCAACTCAGCTTATGGCGCACCTTGGGTGTCAAACATAGTGGGACCCTAAAGGGTGCGCCGCACCCTAACTCGTGCATGCGCGTAGGCGATGGGCGCAGTGTGGTACGCTTTGATGGCACAGACTCGCAACGCCACTTGAGAGCCACCTTTGTATTTTTGTCCGTGAGCTCATGGTCAGGTACAAGGCAGGTAGCAGCTCAACTTATGGCGCACCTTCGGTGGCAAACACTAATGGGACCCTAAAGGGTGCGCCGCACCCTAACTCGTGCACGGGCGTGAGCGATGGGCGCAATGTGGTACGCTTTGATGACACACACTCGCAACGCCACTTGAGAGCCACCTTTGTATTTTTGTCTGTGAGCGCATGGTCAGGTACAAGGCAGGTGGCAGCTCAACTTATGGCGCACCTTGGGTGGCGTAGGCGCAAGTTCCTAATGCATCTATCATTGGCTACAACAGAGGAGCAGTTTACACATGAGGAAGATTAGTTTAAAAATCTGAAAATATGTTTTAAGTAATCGTATTATGTTACAAAAGTTTTAATTACTAAAACTTTTAAGATAATGAAAAATTCTTCTTTTGAAATTCTCATATATATTACATCATGGTGTGTATGTATGTGTGTATAAGAACTCTAAAAGACTTTAAAACTTAAGAAAAGTAAAAAACTTAAAAAAATATGAAAAATCCTAACAACCAACTATTTTATTTAATTTTATATATATTTAACGTAATTTATAAAGAGTTAAATGTCATTTTAGAGCTCAAGCCATGTGGAAATGTCTCAAGCCATATGAAGCCATGAGGAAATGTCTCAAGCCACATGTGGAAAGGTCTCAAGCCATATGAAGCCATGAGGAAACGTCTCAGCTAAGACTTCTGAGACGTTTCAGCGTTGTCGGACACGTGACAGCCAGTGATTGGTACATCGTCAAGACGTTTCAGCAATATGGTAAAGGCTCAACGAGAGCAGAACTCTTTGGCGTAACACACGGTGGGACGAAAACCCGGGTGGGCTCGGGAATCGAACTGACAACCTCGCACAAGGCCTAGTTCAAATTCTTTATTGCCTATATCCACCAGACCTCATATAACACAAGTGGGAATTAAACTTGAGTCTCTATGGAAAAAGCTAAGTCGCCTACCGCTAAGACACAACTGTTGAGATGTCTACACTAAACATTAAACAAGGAACGGTGGATAAAAGAAGTATCGGATGATTTTTCAATTGTTTTTTTTTTTTGAACGGCAAGGAACGGTGTGTCAACCACTGTGACACTGGGCGCAGTGGTCAAGGTCAACTACTCGACCGCCGACAACCCCTTGGCTCTCCCAGATGCGCGGAAAACCGACCTCCATCCGCCCGAAGGCACGACAGCGGAACAATCGGTAAAACCTCGCCTCCCATCCAAGACGAACCGGCGCTTCCCGTATTCGCCCTTCACCTAGATGCCACAAAAAATAATGAGAAGAGTAGAAGTCGAACCTAAGTTACAAGGAACACCAAATCTTATTCAACCACTCCACCACTAGCTAATTAACAATTTTTTTAACTGTTAAGGTAAAAACTATTTAAATCACTACTGAAGTTTTTCTTTTTTCTTTAAATAAAAAAAGCCAACTTTATTAACCCACCAAATTTACATAGTGAACATACATTTCGATGTTGCACCAATATTACAAACTATATATCACGTTTGAGTTTTTAGAATATAAATTTGCACCATTAACCTTTATATCTTCTAGTAATTTTCCAACCTCCACATTTTTAGATTTATATGTCACTATGTTATGAGTTTTCCAAATTGCCCAACAACATGCCATTATGATCGATTGCACCTTTTTTTTTTATTGAATGATTTCTGAATCAATCCTAACCTCGTGTAGATTGATGATGTCTGATATCGAAAACACATATGCCAGTGCGTCTTTGCACCAATAGGATATTCTATTCCATACTATAGACGCCACTTTGCACGTTATAAATAGATGCTCCAAACTCTCTTCCGCCTTTCCACATAATGGATGCTCCAAACTCTCTATTCCATACTATAGACGCCACTTTGCACGTTATAAATACAACACATTTGTATTATTCTCAGTAACGTGATGATGGGAATGTGCAGATCTGATCATTATAAATCTTTTTATTGATTTATAAATCGTTTAAAAAGCTATTTTTTTTCCCAAAATAATCAATTCAATTTAAATATTGCTACAAGAATTATATTGTTTTTCTTGTTTAAAACGCAAAGGTAATGATTTGTAGTTTTGTGTTTATTGTTGTTGATTACATGTTTATTTTGTTTGTCTTTTGAAACATTTGACACTGAATGAGATCTCGTATGTTTTCGATTGATGATTGTTGGACGTACGTCGATGGGGATTTACAAAATCACTAGACACATAGGCAGGGGCGGATCTACATTGAAGGTTACGGGTTCGCCCGAACCCATTCGGTTTCAAATTATTAGTAGGAATGGTAAAATAGAATTCTGACTGAACCCATAAATAAAATTTGCGATGAACCCATTCATGAAATTGTATGATAGCTGAATGTGACATACGATTGTCTTGTGTAGATCTAGTTTAAGATAAGTTTTTTGGGTAGTGATACCTCCTACTTTTAATGTTTTCATTCTTTCTTTGTACAGATGATGCAGCTGCTCATGAGGACCACCACATGTGAGACCATCCTTTTGAAGGTTGTGGGCTCGGACACGTTTGATATTGTTATGGCGAAGATCAAGGAAATGGAGCACAAGTGCAGCTTTGAATACTGTTTGTGCCTTCCTTCCAATACCATCATCGCAGAGGTACCGATTTGTAATTTGTTGTTGATTACATGTTCAGTTTGGATCATCTCTTGATGAAGCATGCTTCTTGTTATATATTTATTTCTACAGATGCTGCTGTGCACCAGGACCACAACAGGTAAGACATTCACTTTTAAGGTTGGGCGGTCGGACACGTTTGATCTTGTTAAGGCGAAGATCGAAGACATTTGCAGCGTCGATAACCGTGACCTCCATTGGGAACTCATCCCTAAACCTAAGGATTGGTGGCGAGGGAGTATGCCGTTTTTTGTGCGTATTCTCAATGGAAAAACCTTCACTTTGTCACTCCAATCTGGCCACAAAATCTCCAGCTTGCAATACCAGATCATGAAAAAAGAAGATATTCCCGGGTACATGCAGAAGCTATTCTTGGCCGGAATGAGTCTGCAGGTGGGAGACCATACGCTGGCACACTACAACATTGTTGCGGGGTCCACCCTGGATCTTGTGGTGAATGGAAAGGAAGTGGCGCTAAACGCAGAGATATCTGTAGAGACCGCCTGTGGAAAGAAGTTCCCTGTGGTGGTTAATTATGACCTTTTGATCGAAGACGTGAAAAAGTTGATTGAAGATAAGGTTCACATTCCCCTGAAGCAGCAGAGGCTGGTCTATGATGGAGTGGAGCTTGAAGACGCACGCCTCCTGCGAACTTACGACTTCCAGGAAAATGACACCTTCTGGCTTGTGATTGATGACGCATCCATGGAGATGAAGACAAGGGTGTCGATGAGGATTCAGATCCAGGTTTCCGCCACTAAGAAGACCATCCACTTAGATGTGGGAAGCACAGACACCATTCACGATGTGAAAACCAAGATTCAGGCCAGGGAACACATTCCTACGGGTCAGCAGGTTCTGTTTTTGCCTGATAGGCGGCTATACGTGGACGCCTTTACCCTTGACGACTACTTTATCCACAATGGATCCACCCTCTATCTTGCTCAAATTCTTGGTGAGACGCTTCTCACTTAGGATCAGATCAATCAACACTAAAGATATCTAAAAAAGAATAATACAAGTACAAATAAACGCCACTGGGAGCAGAATGGTAAAGCTATACCCGCGAAAGCGAATAAGGACCGATATGACTTATGACCCCATATGGTTGGTAGAAGAAGGTAGTTGTTAAGTGCACTGAAGTTGTTTGTTACTTGTTAGCATGTAGACTTAGAACTGGTATTGTTGTAAAGATTTGTAGTAAAATTGTCCTGAAAGCTAAGATTCATGCCGAGAAAGGCATTCCTATAGACCAGCAGGTTCTGTTTTTGCCCCGCAAGCGGCTAGATGACAGCTTTGTTTTCTATCTTTATGGTTATATATTACTGAACAACTTGTGTTTGAATGGAATGTAATCTTATATGTTTTTCTAACCTCTTCTTGGTGTGATTTATCTGCGCCAGTCAATGTGTATCCATCAAATTCATTTTTCACACATGTTTACATTCTGTCTCCTCTGACACAACCAGGCCTGGTCGTGTTCTAGAGGTGACGTGGTGTATGGTTATTCGCTCCAGCTCAGTGTCCTTTTGTGCCGGGTGTCGGTCTGTCTCATGAAGATCTTGTGACTGGCGCTGGCGTCACGCCATTGGTGCCACCTGTCGTCCTTTCTGTCCGTTAAGAGCATCTTTTGTCGCCAGGTGCCTCCTTCCAGAACCTTCTAGAATCTTCTAGATGTCTTCGTATGGCGAGAACGCACATTTGGAGTGGTGTGGTCCCGTTGACACGTGTCCATACATGGTTTGGGACCATACCTCTTCAGGATGAATTTGACCGAACAAATGATCAAATTCGAAGAATCGAATTGTAATACTGGATCAAATGAATTTGAATGAGAATTGATCGAATCAAGAGCATGCCAAGGAAGAGCAGCTCTGATTCTAAAACCCCACTCTTTCACAAACAGATCAGACCCTTACAACTTTTACAATCTTACATTTAGGTCAATGGACTTATTACAGCATATCAAAACTAGTTCTATACCCGCCCGGTGGCCGGGTAGTTTAATGTCATAAGCCAAGACTATCTTTCTTTGCATTCTAAACCAGAATAGTATCCGTTTAAGATAAAAGCACAACTCTTTCGACTTATGAGTAAAAAAATAACTGACTTGATTCATTAAAAAAAAAAAAAAACACAAGCAATGATAATCATTCGTGTAAGTGTCTAATTAATAACTTCAAAAGATGTTTCATATGTACTTAACATTCCATCTTGATGGATTCGACTTTCATAAGCAGAAGCATGAAGCATGAGCACCTTGTGAGGCTGCACATGCAACATTCAAAGGTAATACAATATTAAATGTTTAATATCTTTTACAAAAATAAAATATAATAAGTATGATATACCATCTTGCTAGTCATAGTAATCTCTTGTATTAATAGTGGTGTAAAGACCACTCAATAGTTCGCATTTACACTGTAAAGGTCATTACCACATTTACACTCAATAGTACTATTACTATAGCACAAAAAAAATGCAGGATAAAAAGAACACCTTCAATACAATATCAGATTTTGCTTCTGCAAGTGAATCCCTTAAATTTTGAGTTTGAGCAGAACCTGAATAGAAAATAATAATGATTTATTTCAAATGGGTCAGACAGGTAAAGTTTAAATATTGACTAAACGTAAATGGGTCAAATGAGGCAAAACTGCCCAAGGACGTTGTGATGCTTGCAACTTTCTAAATCCGTGTATTACAAGGGATAATGTTATTCAGGTATGCACTATGCTTTTTGGACAGCCCTACTTCTAGAAGGTTTTTCTGAATTTAAAGGGTCAAGATTTAACCTCATATTCATCTAATGGTTCAAATTGCATGATATTCCCATTGACTTTAATGAGAACATAAGAATATATAATTAGAAGCAAGTTCGGTGGTGTTCATTTAGTGGAAAGAATTTTGGAGGAATAGGGAAAGATGTAGTTACTTGTAAGGACTAAAAACGTAATTTCACAGGAAAGATAGAGGACTTGACCGACTCTTTTAGTGCAACAAACCCACCTATATATAGAGGAAAGTTCTTTTACAAATAATCTTAACATACTAAACATACAAATTGAAGGAAAACTCAAAAAGAAAAGGTGACATTTTTGTAATTATCTATAACTAGCAAAGTTACTCTACAAATGTATCTAAAAAACCTAAAAAAAACCTAACCCCCCCCCCCCCTCCCAAAAAAAAAAAAAAAAACTAAACCCCCCTCCCCAACCCCCCAAAAACCTAACCCCCCCCCCCCCCCCCCCCCCCACCCAAGCTAAAATGCTAAAAACTAAACCCCCAAAAAACCTAAAAAAATCTAAAAAAAAACACACAAAATAATTTTTTTTAATATTTTTTATAAAAAAATTGCTACTTTTAGTAGCACAATTTTTTTTTAACAAAATGTAGCGATTTTTTATAAAAAATATTAAAAAATTTTTGTGTTTTTTAGGTATTTTTGGTTGAGTTCATATTTGTATAGTAACTTTGATAGTTGGTGGTAATTACAAAAATGTCACCTTGTCTTTTTTACTTTTCCTTCAATTTGTATGTTTAGTGTGTTAACTTTATTTGTATTTGATCTTTTGCCCCTATATATAAATACAACCCTAAAAATTCAAAGGGGAACTTGTCATCTGTTCGTTGAATCATCTCTCTCTCGAAGGTATTTCTTATTTGTTGATTTGATGCTGATATGATATGATATGATATGATTGATTATTATTTATGGTTTCCTTGGTTATTTATTACTGAACAACTTGTGTTTGAATGGAATGTAATCTTATATGTTTTTCTAACCTTTTCTTGGTGTGATTTATCTGCGTCAGTTAATGTGTATCCATCAAATTCATTTTTCGCACATGTTTACATTCTGTCTCCTCTGACACAACCAGGCCTGGTCGTGTACTAGAGGTGACGTGGTGTATGGTTATTCGCTCCAGCTCAGCGTCCTTTTGTGCCGGGTGTCGGTCTGTCTCATGAAGATCTTGTGACTGGCGCTGGCGTCTCGCCATTGGTGCCACATGTCGTCCTTTATGTCTATTAAGAGCATCTTTTGGCCCCAGGTGCCTCCTTCCAGAACCTTCTAGAATCTTCTAGATGTCTTCGTATGGCGAGATCGCATATTTGGAGTGGTGTGGTCCCGTTGACACTTGTCCATATGTGGTTTGGGACCATACCTCTTCAGGATGAATTTGACCGAACAAATGATCAAATTCGAAGAATTGAATTGTAATACTGGATCAGATGAATTTTAACGAGAATTGATCGAATCAAGAGCTTGCATGCCAAGGAACAGCAGCTCTAATACCAATGGTAAGAAGTAACATAAGAGAATTTGGACACCAAACCAAATCGGTAACCGTTTCATTCACAAGTGTCAACGACTAGTAACAACCTTTAACTGCTATTTTACACTAAGACCCCCTCAACAATTGTAACAAGACTCTAAAACCCCACTCTTTCACAAACAGATCAACTTTTACAATCTTACATTTAGGTCCATGGACTTATTACGGCATATCAAAATTAGAAACAAGTTCGGTGGTGTTCATGAATTTTGGAGCAATAGGGAAAGATGTAGTTACTTATAAGGACTAAAAACGTAATTTCACAGGAAAGATAGAGGACTTGACCGACTCTTTTAGTGCAACAAACCCACCTATATATAAATACAACCCTAAAAATTCAAAAGGGAACTAACTTGTCATCTGTTCCTTGAATCATCTCTCTCGAAGGTTTTTCTTAGAGAATTAAATAATAAAAAAAGTCTTTTTAGCAATCAAAAAATAAAACCGAGGGGGTCTTAGTGTAAAATAGCAACATGTGGCATGCCACGTCACCACGGGGCTTTATGGGGCGTTATGCAAGTTGAGGCCGTAGTCATAAAGCCCCTTTGTCATCATTACTCATTATTTTAATTTTCATTTTTTTAATTAATTTCTAAGTTTTTTAAAATTAAAAATCATTTCATTAAATAAAAAAAAGAGTACAATAAAATTAAAAAAAACATTAAACTAGAATAAAAACAGAAAATAAATAAAAAAAAACTGCAAATAAATAAAAACAGAAAATTAATTAAAAAAACTGAAAATAAATAAAAACAGAAAACAATTAAAAACAGAATATATAAACTGAAAAATAAATAAAAACAGAAAATAAATAAAAAAACTGCAAAAAACAGAAAAAAAAAACGGAAAAAACACAAAAAAAAAACGGAAAAACAGAATTGGAGGGACCAAATATGTTAAATAAAAAACATTAAATAAAATAAGTTTTCATAATTAAAGGGACCAAATATGTTAAAAAACCAATTTTGTAGGGACCAATTAATAAACCCTTCTTCCTTTTTCAATCTTCAATACCTGCAACAAACAGAAACAGAGCATTACAAAATATGTATGTATATATGTTTGTGAGTGAGGAGAAAACCAGAAATAAAAAAAACAAATAAATATTCAAACTTAAACACCCCATAGCGCCGCTATGGAGCTCGCGCCCCTCTCTTCTTTCTCCTTCATGGCGCCCTCCGTCCCATGAAGATGCAGCTTCTCATCGAGACCAGCACAGGCAATACCGTCACCATGAAGGTTGAGGGCTCGGACACATTTGATCTTGTTAAGGCGAAGATCGAGGAGCAATGTGGCCGCCGCCTTGACAACTACTGTAACATCCATTGGGAACTCCTGCCTCCTGAACCTGAACCTGAACCTGAGTTGGACTTGGTTCAATGGAGCAAGTATCTACGGCCGGGGGCAATGCAGATATTTCTCCGTATCAACAATGAAAAGACCATCACTTTGAAACCTTTGTTCCCAGACAGCACAATCTTTGACTTAATGGACATGATCAAGGAAAAGGCACGTATTCACCATTTCGACCAGAACCTATTCTTGGTCGGAATGCCTCTGGATTATCGCGGTACTGTTATGTACCAATTGGAATTGTGATAACTTGAACTAGAAATGGAGGTTGAAGGAGACCAAATCAAGAACATATAAGAGAGAAGTAGAGAACATTTTAATTCATTTTTCATTGATAATCATAAGGAAACCATGAATGGCTTTTATAGGCTTACAAAATAAAAGAAAAATAAACCACTAACACCACTAACCCACTCTTCTAAACACTAACTAATAATAACCATAAAAATAGGAAACAATGGAAACACATGAAGTAATTGCAACGTGAGAAAAAGGTTTGTGAAAATGGAATCGAACATGCCACATATCAGGTACCATAGCCAGCAACAACATTCATTGGGGGTCCATCGTCGATATTGTGGAAGGGCCTAGCCTACCATGGGGGGAGATATATGTAGAGACCATCCAAGGAAAGACCATCACTCTTAAACCCGAAGAGGACCTGGGAGTCATACAAGTGAAAGCTTTTATTCAAGATCAGGCTGGTATTCCTACAGAACAGCAGAGGCTGGTCTATGCTGGAGACGAGCTTGATAACGACCGCTACATGTCATCTTACTACATCCGAAATCAGTCCACCTTACGCCTTGTGGACGATGCATTCAAGAGGATAAGGGTGCCGATGGGGATACACATCTGTATTGATGATGATGATGCCACACAACAAAGAAACATCTATCTAGTTGTCGAAAGCACCGACACCATTCATGTCCTGAAAGCTAAGATTCAGAATGTGGAAGGCATTCCTGCCGACCGGCAGATTCTGTTTTTGCCCCACAAGCGGCTAGATGACAGCTTTACACTTGCAGACTACTATTTCCAGGAAGGTACCACCCTCTATCTATCTTGCTCAAATCAAAATCCTCCTGCTAATGCTTGTTGATCTATCTTTATGGTTATTACTGAACAACTAGTGTTCCACAGGAAACTAATCTTTTATGTTTTTCTAACCTCTTCTTGGTGTGATTGATCTGCATCAGTTTAAAACTTTTGGATCAGTTTTTGGGTTGTTTACATACCTAAAATAATGAATATTGGTTGTAAAACTTTTGGCCTAATTTTTTTGTTAATCAGATGAATTTGGGCCTACAACTTTCGGCCTAAAGTAACATACTTGGACCATAATAAACATTTAAACATTTTTTGTTTGATTTGGTTTTTAGCACTAGGTATAAATGAAACCGAGTCAGTTTCCATTTGGGATGATTATTTCCGTGCAGTTTCTTGGTTAATTTGGTTTTGGTTCATTTAATCCAATATTTTAAAAGGTTTTTATACCGTATTGGATTTGGCTCAGAAACGGTTTAACCAGGCGGTTTAACCGATTCAACCGGTCGGTTTAAACCGGTTTCTAAAACATTGATATAATCTGTTTATTGCTCACTCTAGTTGCAATTAAACATGTGATCTAATGGTACTTGAACACTGCCTTAAAGAGTGGGAGGGGTGTTCAGAATTCGTTTCGAATTCGAAAAAATTCGAAATTCGATTAAATTCGATTCGATTATCAGGAATTCGTTTCGATTATAAGAATTCGAATTCGAATTCGATTCAATTCGAGTCAAGTAAATCGAATACGAATTTATAATTTCAAATTCGATTTGATTCGAAATTCGAATAAAAATTATACATTTTATTTATTATTTTTATATATAATACATATATAACTTTTATTGGGCTATACTATAAATTATTTTCAAAATGTATTCCAAGTATTAAAATTACCTATTATCAAACCCACTACATGGCCCATAACTAAAACCTAACTAGCAAATATATCAGTAGATTTCTAACACTAAAAATATTAACTTGTAGTGGTTATTCCCGAATTCTCATTTTGAATGTTAGACTTGTGGTACTTTATTTGGATTGTTTTATGGTTGCTTTAAAACTTATGTTTCATTTTAATAGTTACTAGGTTAACCCCGTGTGTTACACGGGTTGAATAAATATAATTTTATACATTAAGTAATAAAAAAAATATATCCTAAAAAAACACGTGTTGCATAGGTTGAATAAAACTGCGTATTACAAAGGTTGAATAAAACTGTGTATTATATAAGTTGAATAAAATGTAATTTAATCGGTTGACACATACAGTCATCAAAACATGTCTTTAAAAATAAATTTCGACGTACTATTTATTAATTATAAGGGAAAACAAAAAATAGATAGCCTCAATAAATGATACGTGTCACTCATAGGTTTGTTTATTATATAGTATAGATATAGATTCGTAGACTATACTCATATAAGTTATTTAGTTTAGAATGGAGAGAAAAAAAAGCTTAGCCTTTTAAAAAAAAAATATAAGTTACTTTATTTATAATTTTTGTTTTATATAAGGCATTCGTAGACTACAAAGAACCTAATTTAACGATCATTATTTTATATTTAAAATAGAAATCAGAATATTATTTTCTAGCATACCCATTTATTCACCCAACAACAAATTATAACCCGTAATATATTAAGCTATGAATTATAATATAATAATATGTCAGTAAATGGTAAATTCAAAATAATCGACTTTCAATAATGCATATTTTTAAATTTAAAATATAATCAATAATTTTAGTATTATATAATAATGATTAGATTTGATCTAATATTATCTTTTAAATGAGAATTGATGATCAACATTTATCCTCAAAATTTTAAATTTAGTATAATCAATAATTTTAATATTATCTTTTAAATGAGAAAAAAAAAAATAGATGGTCTCAATGAATGACAAGTGTCCCATAAATGGTTTCTTTTATTATATAGTATAGATATAGATTACATGTTTTAAAAGAAACTGAATCAAATCGAATTTATTCGAATTCGATTCGAATTTTTAATCGAATACGAATTGGGTTTTTTATTCGAATACGAATTCGAATCGAATTGGGTAGGTTTTAATCGAATACGAATCGAATTAGAATTCAAGGAAAATTAAAAATTATTCGAATAATTCGATTCGAATAATTCGAAAATTCGATATTCGATTCGATGAACACCCCTAGGTACAATCACATAGAGAGAGTGAAAACATACAAAGGTAATATGATGGCATGCACCCATGGCTTTATAGCCTAGTAGCATCTTAGAGGTGGGATAAGGCTTTGGGACCAATAGGTCCTGGGTTCGATTCCAACAAAGGGTTTTTTTTACCCATTTTTATTGGGTTACCTCCTGAATTGGTGTATAGACATTATGCCTAGTGGAGATAGATATGATCGGGTGGTTCTGCTGGCGGCACGATAATACTCTAGTGGTCCGTCAGTGATCCAAATTTGCGGTTAAAAGATAGTAGTAATATGCTGCCATGCTGGTCATCGTTTTGAAAAAAAAAAAAAGAGTTACAAAACCTCGTTTCCATGATTTAAATAATGCTTTAGAATTTCGAAGGGTGTGAACTTTGAAACAAGAGATTAGAATGCAATGGAACTCTATTTTTTTTTTGTTTCAAATATAATATAAGTTGTATAAGATATAAAGATTTAATAAAAATAAAGTTCATTGAATAGATGCAAAATAAAATAGTGTATGTTGGCTTTAGACCGTGGGGTATGGTGGGGCGTGGGTTGGGGGCATGGTACGACACGTGGAGTATGGGGCACCCAAGACTAAAAGCCAATTTCAAAGGGGTATGGTGGGGCGTGGCTGGGGTGGCGTGGCCAAGCCACATCATAATGAGGTTCCGTCATGGCTAGTGCTCTTGGCCAATGAGGTTCCGTCATGTCATGTAGGTAGCCTCGCCTAACGCTCGGGCTGAATGCCACGCCAAACAGGCCACGCTGAAACCCAAGCCCACCCGGGGTGTTGACTTGGGCGTTTGTACCTAACCCACGCCCCATACCCCATAGTCTTGTATAAATGGTTCTCAATCCAATAACAATACACATATGTTTTCTCTACCGAATGTGATTACAAAAGAAAAACTCTTTTTCTTTGTGTAAACGTAACTTAAGGAAAACTCTTATTTTTTTGTGTAAATGATGCGTGTGTAGCGTGATATGTTTTTGTTTATATTTTAAGCCCTTTTTAACGCTTTAGGGGCTGTTTGGTAGCCTCTTAATGACCATTCAGATGTTACCTCTTAATGGTTTAAAACCTCTGAATGAATAAGAGGTAACCTCAAATCTGAATGGTTAAGAGGTAACCTCTGAATGGTAAATCATCACATGTCACATTCTTTTACCTTCTCATTGGTAAAATTCTTAATGGTTCCATTAAGAGGTAGCCTCTTAATGACCATTCAGAGGCTACCAAACAGCCCCTTAGTCAAGTTTTAAATTTATAAAACACGATATTTTACTAACATTAAATGCACCAATCGTGAGCGTAGTATAGCGTCGGTAAGATACCGAGGTCGTCCAAGGACACAACAACTTTTAGTACCGGTTTATCCTTAACGTCTAATCAAATCAAAAGTTTAGAAAAGGTTTTAAACATGAAAAATAAAAAAAAACTAAAAATGCTGAAAATAAAAATAAAAATAAAACAGATAGATAAGATGAATCACTTGGATCCGACTCGCCTTTAGTGTAACATTTGATGATTTCCGCACTTTTGCACTTTTTAAGAGATTATCTTATTTATAGTAGTAGGCCCCTCTTTTGAAGGTGACGTTACCCTCAACCCAGTAGTTTGAGTCAGCAAGGATACAATCCTAAAGAGTCGGAATATTGAAAGATAATTAATTAAGTTATTAATGCGTAATGTGGCAGACCCCTCTTTTGAAGGTGACGTTACCCTCGGCTAAGTGGTTTGAGTCAGCAGGGATACAATCCCAAGTAGCCGCCTAGCCGGGTTAATGTATTAATAGTAGTTTACAAATGAGGGGATCAAGCCATTCGCACCCCCGCCATCCAATACCAGTGGGTATTGAAGGAGGTCCTAGTAAGCTTGACCCAGGTCCTTGCAGGATCTATACACTGAACAAGGCAAGAACCTTACCAAACCATTCCCTTAACCCCCGACCAGGTAGCCAACATATCTCTATATAGACCGTAGAGATATGAATGGTGAAAATCTTTTATTTTATATAGACAGTAAAATAACGCCAAGACACCACGGACAAATAATAAGTAAGTTTCACCTTTAACATAAGAAACTAGTTATTAAAGTCATTAATACAAAACCAAATAAAAAGTGCGAAAAGATTAAAAATCAAAAGTATTACACTAAATGTTTGTCTTCACCAAGTGATGTAAGAGACTTAGGCAAACATGGCCTTTGATTGTCAAGAACTCTTACTATCAATCTTGGATCCCGAGACTACTACACACACTCTAAAGTGGATGATGGATGATGGTGGTGGATGTGGGTGTTGTAGTGGTGGTGGAGTGTGGATGAAGTGGGAGAGATGTGGTTTGCCAAGGGATGCCTTTGAAGTGAACCAAGCACCCCTATTTATAGCCTGAACAGAAGCCCGTACACGCCTCCGTGTCCGCTGGACACGGCTCCGTGTCCATCCTCTCTCTTTTTTCATTAATTGCATTTGTCTGTATTATGCTCCACACGCCCCCGTGTTCGCTGGGCACGGCCCCGTGTGCAGAAACGTATCTGTACTATCAAGATTTGCAAGATTCTGCGAATCTTAGCGTTGACCACGGCCCCGTGTTGAGCTGGGCACGCCCCCATGCTGGGAATAGAAGCTTCTATAGCTTTGTCTTTTCTGCAGACATCTGACCACGCCCTCGTGTTCGCTGGGCACGGGGCCGTGGTGAGCTGGGCACAGCCCCATGGTCAGCTGGGCACAACCCCATGGTCAGCTTCTGTCTTCTTGTTTTTGCTTTGGGAGATGCTGCCGAGGGGTCAGGCATGTCACGTTTCTTCCTTTTCTTTGTATTTATGTTGGTTTTTGCTGCATATTTGTTTCTTTTGTTCATTTAAGCTCATTTGGTTCTGAAAATACAAAAGGAAGACAAAAACACACTTTTTTCAACATTAGTACTAAAAAAAGGTTAGTTTTATGCCTCATTTGATGTAATTTATATGTTGCATTTTACACACATCAGTAAACGTAACTTAATCCTGAACCGAACAAAAAATAGGGGCATTTATTAAGCAAACCTTGACTATATTATTTGAGTGACTTTGGGGCTGTTTGGCAACTTCTGAATGGTTAAGTGCTAAACCAGTAAGAGGTCTGAACCATTAAGTGCTGAACCATTAAGAGGTCTGAACCATTAAGAGGCAGTATAATGCTAAACCGTTTAGAGACAAATGTCTGACCAATTCAGATTAGAGGTCTTAACCATTCAGACTTAGTATAATGCTTAACCATTCAGAGGCAAATGTCTGAACCATTCAGACATTTGCTCGCGAAACAAACAGTCTGAACCATTAAGTGCTGAACCAGTAAGAGGTCTGAACTATTAAGAGCCTCATTAAGAGGTAAACAAACAGCCCATTCATGTACTAAATCTCTTCTGGAGTCTAAATCATATCCCTCATTCCCCCTTACTACATATTATAAACATAAAGTGTTATGAACACATTTGGCCCAACCCAAATAGATCCAACTATGCAGCCCAGTTCAGTGTTAGTAAAAGGCCCACATGTTTAGGAACAACCGACGTAGTTTATAAGCACAACAAGAGTAGAGAATAAGGGTATGAATGAATATTGTGAATGTTGTTTAGCTTCTTCTTCCCAACCCCAAATCTGTTATCTGTTCTTCCCATCCCCTCTATCTTAATTGTTCTTTAATTTCATTGTAATCATTCTCCAATATCAGTAGAAACATCAAGATTCCATTCTTAATTTGATCATTACTTATCCATTCACTTCATTGGTGCTTTCATTGAATCGTCTGCATCGATGGCGGACGACTCATTAATCCCTGATATAATGCTAATCTTCAGACCATGCTCGAGAACACTAATAAGATGCAAAGTGCTCTGAGGCGGATGTCTGCAACCCTAGATAAACAACAGTCGACCGTTGTCAAACTGGAGGACCTACTTCTTTCACCACCTAAGCATGCTACCGATGATTCTGATCTAGGGCTCGACACTACTACTCCTTCGAATTTTGGTTCAATCGCATCTGGAATTTAGGTTGTTACTAATCAGTCGGATGTTATCAAATTAGATCTGTATAGCAATCAATCTAGGCCTTTGCAATTAACAGATCTAATTCCCTCGCTAGTTCCGTCCAATTCAGATTCTGGCTCTACTATCCCCAATTTTGGGTGTTACTTAAGTTTCAATGGTGCACCTTCTACCGTAATGATTTCTCATACACCATGTGTCTATGTGCCCCCTGCTCATATTGATACTTTCATAAAGATGAAATATGATCCTGGTGATAATTGGGGAGAGAAGAAGGGTGGTACAGACCACGAGGGGTTCGGTACGACTCTATGTTTGATGCCTTCCATCAGAAACTCACATCCAGATCAGGACGTTTTCATACATGTTGCCTCTTTGAATTGTGATTCAATTTACTCTGTTGGGCCGCTTAAACCTATTATCCAATTGCGGCACAAACCTAATTTCTCAACACCTTCAATTGC
Organism: Helianthus tuberosus; assembly: GCA_030545235.1. NCBI lineage: Eukaryota > Viridiplantae > Streptophyta > Magnoliopsida > Asterales > Asteraceae > Helianthus > Helianthus tuberosus. The sequence continues at coordinate 115,192,510 of CM060379.1, forward strand.
CTATTTCGATCCTACTCGCGCGGGTTGTCATGATGTGCTTCTGTATGCGAATGGCTCTATTCATCAAATTACTTCTAGTGCTGATGTGATTTTGGCTATTCGAGAAATTTCATCACTTGTTAATGGTTCAGTAGTGCCCGTTCTTCCTGAGATTAGAAATGATTCACTTAAGCCGGCTAATACTCGGTTGTCAAAGCAGCGAATGCTTCAATTTCATGCAGTTGTAGCAAATGTGCATGTGAAGCAATGTCCAAAGCATCCTATTTCTTTTTATCCTTCTTCTACACAGGTGAGGCTAAGAGATGGCACTGCATTGGTTGGTGGGCTTGTATCTAATACGGCAATATTTTTACCCATTATACCATTGGTTCACAGTTACACTTCTGAGCTTTGCCCAACTTCTGTGACAAATTTTATTTGTGCAAAAATATTCACGATCTAGTATGGGAGTTGTGCTAAATCACCAGCTTAGTATTAGTAAATTGGTGCTTCAATTTCAAGTTGGCGATAATCATATTGGTTGGAAAGGCGGAACAACCACTCCATCCTCTTACATGGATGTCGATGCTCTCAAACAACCACTCGACACTCACACATCCTTTACACCAAACACTTGTGCACTCAAGGCTGCGCAGTTTGCATCTGCATTTCAGGTGCCGGAAATTGGTTTTGTTTACGGTCCAAATTCTGTTGCGCACTCTTATTTTCAGGACGGACTTAATGTCAGTGCTTGCCATACATATTGTGCAAACACACAATAAAGAGGTAAGTCTTCTGCCTTTTACTTTCAAATTATGTAGGCCTTTTACTTTTAATCGATTTAGGCATTCAAAGTTTGATTTTTCTGGTTTGCTCCAAGACTCCAAGTTTTATGTGTAAACTCATAGCTTTAATTTCTGATTTCTTATGTTACGTTTCTGTGATTCAGGAGGTTTACTGTATGTTAGATATTTTAGTGTAATAGGGGATTGACTTGATGATCAAGGCGAATAATAATACACATCAAGCAAGTTAGGAGGCGCGGGAGTGCACGCTTGTTTGAGTTATTATAATTCGAAGTGTACGGGCGGAGCCCGTACTCTACGGGGGTTCCAAGGGGGCAGTTCCCCCTTGTCGGGGGTCCGGGTGAACCACCGAAATAATTTGATCTGAGAGTGACAACACGCCTCTCTGATCATCCGGTTTCTGAAATTTCCCCAACATTGTATACATTTAATCCTTACAAAACATAAAGCTTGGTCAAGTTGTATCTTTCTTTGCTAAACTTTTACAAGTATATTTGTTGACTTTATGAGGCATTTAAGTTTTGACTTCATGTGTTTCTCTTATGCTAAAGTTGAATGGTTTTACCAATTTTATATTCAGTCATGAGTAGTAGCACTCACTGTTTAGTTTTAGGTTTTATAATTTAAGAAACCAAGTAAATAGCAAAATAAAGTGCTATTTTCATATGCAACTGTGAGTTTGTCATTTAGAGAAAGATATGTAACTGTGGTTGCAGAACATGTTGTTCCAGTGCTTGTGTTTTGATACTAATATTAGTTTTAATTGTTTTTTGGTTTTCAATCACTTTGCATCATAGAGATTGAATAGGGCTAGTGTTAATTGTCATAAATTAATAGGGATCTTTGTCCCTAAGAAGGCACGAATGCACCTTTTTGGGTGAGTTATGCAAGTTTTTGTTTGCATATATGTATTCTTCAAATAAAAAAATATTGCACCTGTGTTCTATAATTTTTTTAATAGATGTGTTTCGTATGGGGCATTATATTATTCATCTTGCCCAGGGCAACAAAACCCAATGGACCGCCCTGGTAACCAAAATGCACTCTTTAAAGTTGGAACTTTTTGGCAAACTGATGAAACATGAAAACCAAAGTTCCAACTTTACCGAGTGAATTTTGATTACCTTTGCAAAGCGTGGAAAATCATCAATACTAGGGACCAAATCTGTAAATAATTTCAATAGAGGTACCTGTTTTGTAAATATTTAAACCATTTGCCCATAAAAGCAATGCAATTACATCTGATGTGTGTGACATCCAAATCAGAAGTACCACAGGTTCATCTTTTAATTTCATTGATGAAATTACAATCTACCCTAATTCAAATTCTTTTAAGATTATTTTTTATTACAAATGTATTTTCATGTATATTTTCTTTGTTTTAATTGATTATTTTATAGCTTAAAAAAATATTGCAAGAAGAGATAGTAAGTTTAGTAGACCTAAAACAACATCATCAGATAGTAATTTCGAAAAAAGAAAAAAGGAACATTAAATAGTGTTTGGTGATGCAGAGTGTGAATCTTAACCAACAGGTGGATTTGCAAGCATATCCCGGATATATTGGACCTGATCTGCTGGCAGATGCTTCCCCAAAAAGAGACGAAGCCCTACGCGGGTAGTAGATCTTCTAAACTAAGCACTTACTAGATCCACCTCAGTCACAGTCACTAGATTCGCGGACTGAAGAGCAGCAAGAGCATCGGACAGACGTGGTTCCCACTCATTCCAGTCATCATTTACATCCTGCCTCAAACTTTTACTTGCACCACTAGGCCCACTTGCATCACTAAAGCCTATTTGCACCAATAGACCTAGCAGACTTACCGGACCTAGAAGAGTTACTGGAACTTCCAGTAGAATTTTTTCTCCGGAAACGCGGCTTATGTGTTCCAAAGACTTTGAAAAGTGATTGCTTTAGTTGCTGTGGTTGAATTATTTGTTCTACATGATGCTTTTCAATCGCCCTAGAAGTTTTCTGCAAACCACAAAATGTATATGAGCTCGATGAATATCCTGCAAAATAGCTACTGAATTAATCTTTTGGACAACTGAAATTCCAAAATCACTAGTTTCCAGTCAAAAAGCAATCAACAACACAATCTGTTCAGAAATAAACCAACAGTTATATCATCAAAACTTTTCTAAGTCAAATTGAAAACTAAATTGACAGTCAAATTGAAAACTAAACTGACAGTCAAATTGAAAACTAAACTGAAATTCCAAAACCACTAGTTGCCAGTCAAACTTTATGGCATATTAAGCCCTAAATGCAACAATCTTACTCATATTTAGGATTCATGAAATCAAATTTTAGGGAATAATTACTATAAAAGCGATAGACAATAACAGAAAGCATAAAACAATGTTAAAATTGAAAGAAAAACTTCAAAAACAGCTTTAAATATGAAGAAAAAAAAGTGTTAATATCACCTCCATTGCCAGGTGCAAGTCTTTAAGGGACCTTCCAAATCTTTCGCATTCGGCAACAGTTTCTTCTGTTATCACTATGTCAAGCTTGAGATTTTGTACCAATCTAAAAGTAAACCTCCCAGAAAATTTCAGGCATGTTAGGAGATCCCATGGTGTTGTCGGTCCCATCGCAAGCGCTTACTAAAAGTTTTATGAAGGCATCACGATTAGCATGACAAGTTGCCTACAATAAAATATTTTCTTTCAAATGATTTCTTAAACAATGATTATTATTCAAAATTCTTGTACTCCATAATGGTCCTATTGACATCGGATATGTATATTGAAATCTATGCCTCTATGGACTAAAATCAAATATATGAGAACTTACAAACATTGGGTTCGGGGTATAATCACCCAAAAACTGCTGCCCCTCATTGCGTATGCTCCTCTTTATTTTTACACCTAGTTGGGCCATATGAAATCTTGATCTTTTTATATGTGTCCTCCGTAAAAAGGGAAAAATAAATGTTTATTAGAAATGCTATTGCTCCTCTCATTGGATCCTTTTTATGCCATTTTTAGCTTTATAAATCGATAAAGTTTCTAAAAATGGAAACCGTTATAAAAATTAAAAACTTGATATTTTACTATCAAATTTCTATGAACATGTTCACAACACTTTATAATTATTATTCTAAGTGTATTGGATCATTACTTGATCCATTTTGACCATTCTTTGAAGAAATCTCCAAAAATCCCATTTTTACCCTCTTTATTAAAAGATGGAATTCGTGATTCCATTCCACTCTTTCCTTAATCAACTTGTTTGAACTTTAAGATTATCATATATAAACAGGTTCTTGTTCCAATTAACCAACTGACTTGTTTCTTGACCATACACAAGAAATTCCAATTCTTGTTAAATTAGACTTCTACTAAAAGTCATTTTTGTCCCTCTTTTAGGCTAAATGATTACACCAATTTAAATAGCTTCATTTGCATGTTTCTTTGGCGTTTCTAACTCCTTACTACTTGTACTTCATGAATGCAAATTAAATTTCATCATGTATCAAAGATATTCCTACTAATTTCCATTTTAACCCATCGTTTGACTTTGACAGAAAAAGTCAAAGCTGTCAAAATTATTAGGAGTCAATTTACATGCTTTTGATCATCTTTATAAATCCAATTAACACAAGGGTACATCTAATGGACTCCAACTAGTTGCAACATGCATTTGGCTATTCTAGATTTCCAATTTTAGTTCAAACATGCAACCAACAAACCTAAAAGAAATTTACATTTATTTAGGTTTAGGTAGTTACCTTCAATTTTCTGTCCAACTTGAGGAAGATGGAAGTGTTTTAAGGTTGCTGCATCATCTTCTAACCACAACCAGTCAACTCCGACCTCCATGGCCACCACTGGCCACCGTGATTTCCGCCTCCGGTCACCACGACCACCAGAAACGGTGGTGTTGCCGCCAATCGCAGCTAGGTTACTACCCAGCCTCTTTCTCGGCCTCCCCTGTCTCCCTCTATCTCTCGCTGTATCTCTCTTTCGATTTCTATCTCTCTCTCTATCTAAAGAGTGTATACCTCTATTTCTTAAATGAAACCTTAAGAGGGATCCTTAAATAAGACCTGGTTCCCACTTTTTGGTTTTCAATGAAACCTTAAGGGGTATCCTTAATCCCGGTACCGTACCTACAGGTACCGGTTCGACACCGTAACTACAGGTACCGGTATTTATCGACTTTTACATTCAAATACCGGTCTCTGTGGAAATGATGCGGGGCTTTCGTCAACCTTAGAAGGGGATATTTCGCTGACGACTTAAACATTAAAAACAATTGTCTTAAACATACAGCTAAAAACATTAAAAATTGTCTTAAAAATTTAGAAATTGCCTTAACACCATTTGAAATAAGCTTGAACCTTGAAGAGGAAGACAGCAGCAAGAGTCCCAGTCCCCCACAACTCTTTTAATCTGCAAACACTACAAAGATACCGAAATTTAAAGACTACGGACGGACACTATCTAATAACAAACTAATAAAACGACTCTTTCATGTCAAGATTATGTCAAGGAAATTGAGGTCAATTTGCACATTATGACTTCTTTGGCCCGTTTGAGTCAAACTTAGCCCATTCACCAAACAGATACTTTTGATACATGCCAAATGGTTTATTTAATTTCTAATCAAGCAATTAGACGTTCATGAAGTATGTTGAGGTCATTTTGCACATTATGACTTCTTTGGCCCGTTTGAGTCAAACTTAGCCCATTCACCAAACAGATACTTTTGATACATGCCAAATGGTTTATTTAATTTCTTCTAATCAAGGAATTATATGTTCATGAAGTATGTTGAGGTCATTTTGCACATTATGACTTCTTTGACCCGTTTGAGTCAAACTTGGCCCATTCACCAAACGGATACTTTTGATACATGCCAAATGGTTTATTTTGGTTTATTTAATTTCTAATCAAGCTTATTAAAACCAATCAACGTATCTATTTCAGCTCTTAATCGCATTCTAGCAATATACAAATATAATTTAAAGCACATAAACAAGTAATACCATATGAGGGGCTTAAAAAGCAAATAAACTTAATGGTATAACCACTCAGATCAAGATCATTTATAAAATTGAGCCTCTCGGCATGCCCTTCCAAGTTCAAAAACACTCGACTGACCAACTGTTTTCGCTCACAGAAAGATGAAAAGGGCGTTAATCTGTTGGCATCCAGCCCATGTTGGCTATGTAGGTGTGAAAGAACACGGGCAAGCTCGTCCTCCAATGTTATTTTGGGGTCGGTGGCTACCGCAGCTGCAATTCGAGCTACGGAGGAAGTGCTATCGAAACTGCGAGATCGCCTGCTTCCCAGATTTCGCGGGACTCTTATGTTCTTCTTCTCAATACCGAAGCATCTTATAAGCAACTGACCGTATTCAGAACTGCCAATATGAGTATGCTGGAATTTAGCCGGATTAGCCTGCAAATCACAAAAGATGTACATTTTTAGCAACCAGATTTTCCTATCAAATATTGACACTTTTAAGCTTGACTTTGATAAAAACTCACCTTATAACTTTTAAAAACAGCTCTATGATGACGCACACGGTCGGCAACATCACATCATCTGATATAGGAACAGCTAGATCATCGGCTGAAAGTCTTGCAGCAAAGTTTTTATAAAATGCGTTATTGGTATATGTCCCCATAGACACTTCTTCTTCATCGCGCACCTTGGCTAATAGTGTCAATAATTGTTCATCACACGGACACCATTCCGAATTATCCATCTACCCCAGGAAAAAAAACAATTTGATACCAATTGAATAAACAGTTATCAAAGGCGCGAGGCGCACTCAAGGCGATTAGCTCCGCCTAGGGCCTAGGCGATAGGCGCAAAAAAGCGTGGGACTCAAAAAATAAAAGCGCAATTGATTATATACACAAAATAGTGTTTTTTCATCAACTATTTCGTTTTCGCCGGAGACTCGCCCGTAAGTCACCGTAGACACGCCGGAATCTCCAAAATCGCAGGAATTTGGCCGGAAATTTGCTCATTTGTATCAATTTTGACTCAATTTCATGATTTCTAAAAAAAAAAGACCTAATTTTGACCCAGCAAGCCTGTTGCGCATCGCCCTGAATTACCAATTGAATAAACATATATCGAAATCTATGAACAGATTCATCTTACCTTTTTCCTTTTGCAATTTGATGAGCAATGAGAAGTTGGTAAGCTTTCTTGAGATCTTTTTCTAGTTTTCATTTTGTATTAGGAATAATGACGCTAGGTTAGGGTTATTGGTGGTGCAGAGGCGGAGGAAATAAATTCCTGGATGACAAGACTGGTATCCATATAACCCAGAAGAGTTTAAGTTCATTTTCAAAAAGAAATGATTAATCGGACTGGTTTATTTTTATTATTTTTTTTGTAGTATTTTCGGGGAAATTATATATATCAATTAAGTGTAACCAACTTTGAAATCAATTTTGTCCATTGGATCTTGCTGAGATTAAATCTCAGCCCTTTAAACTCCAATTTTTTAACTGCTATTATGGCAGTTCACAGCAGTTTCTTCTACCTTCAACCCACGTCTTATATCCCTCCACCGGCGGTTATTGATAAGTTTGATTGGTTTATCTGGAAACTCCCCACTCCCCTACTACTTCGCCTGAAACAAGTAACAACCTCAGTCCCCAGATTCCACCGTTACAAATAACCGCAAAAAGAAGGCCAGTTACGCACAGACTTACAAACCCTGGAACCCCTTCTTCTCTCCCCCCCCCCCCCCCCCTCTCTCTAGCGACGACATAAGCACTTCCAAAAAAAGATCAATGCAATTCTGATAGTTGCACCGCAACAATCGAACCCTAATTGAACAACCATTGCCCTCGCTTTGACGCCTCCAGCAATTCGATTTGTTTTGTATCACATGACCAGGTAACGGTCGAACCCTCTCTTCAATTTTTCTGATTATGGCTTTGTCAATTTTTATTTGGTTTATCATCACGATGACTGAAACATAGAATCTAATTTCTCACATTGATGGATAGATTCTATCGTGGTGGTATGAATGGTTTAAGAGGTGAGGGAACTCCACTGCTTAACAAAAAGGTAAGCTTAAAAAAACTCTCACATAGAACTGAAATTGGACTTCTTCGTTAAATGTTTTGAAATCTGGCTGAAATGGAAATTGTTGAGTTGTGATGTATGTTTTCATCATGTTTTTGCTACTTAATTCGTAGATTTTAGTTCTATGTCTGTTTGTCAAAATAAATCTTTTAGAGCACAATAATTACACATGTTTGATTCTGTTTTGAATTGGAAGAGCATCAAATTGGTACCCCTGCAGTTTTATAATCTACTGAACTTTGGTTTCATATGTTGTTTACAGGATTTGGGGAGAAATGATGAGCAGGGGGATCCTGAACTTGGAGATGCAGTACCGGTAATTTGGACTTTTGGAGTATTTTGATTTTGGTTTACCAATACAACCTGTTTGATGAAATGCCTAAGTAAAATTCAATGTAAGGTCCTTTTAATTTTGTTCTTGGAAATTAAACAGGCTACATCTTTACTTAGAAGTGCTTTATCGAGAAGAATTAATGTCAGCCGATCTGTCATCTAAAACTCGTGAACTTTTTAGAGTTACAGAACTTCTTCAACTTCAGATTCAAATAACAAAGACGATGAAATATACACATTGGTGTGTGTTCTAACTTCTATTACGAACTTTAGAACTATGCATGTCCTTTATATTTTCTGTTGGTTTAGACTTTAATGTGGTTTGTGTAGGCCGATGCTTTTGAAAACATTATATAGCAATTTCAGATTGAGAGTCTTGAGCTGAAACATACTGTTGATGAACTGAGGTATAATCGTTTTCTCTTGTATGATTCTATATGTATCTTTGGGGGTGTGTTTATCAGAAGTTGGTGGCCTTCATGAGTTTTAGATATTTGCTAACCATCAACTGTGGTGTGTTTTGTAATTTAAGGGCAGAGACAAGGTTACTTAAGGAAAATGCTGACGCTCAAGCAAAGGAGCTTATGCAAAGAAGAGAACAGGTTGACGAATTTATAGAAAAGGAGAGTGGCCGCCACTGAAGATGTAAGTTACATATTTGTGATCATACATTTTATACCTTTATTGCTCTATTTTTGTGTGAAAAAAATGCAAGATGTGGTGGTGACGGCTAGGGTTTTTTATTTTTGTGTGGCGCGGCGGAAACGGAATAGAGCGCGGGCTCTGATACCATGTAAGAATATGAAAGACTTGATTGATATTATTGATATGTTTGATTACAATATATAGAGATCACAAGGAACCCTAGAAACCTAATCGAGCCCGTGGGCTTACACTAATAAACCCTAGTCTAAGAATGCAGTCCAATAGTAACAACCTTAAAATGTATAATGTAACAAGCTTAAAACAGTTTATGTAACAACCTGGATCCTCCCACAGCATGTCCATGGTCTCAATTGCATATTTACTCTTATGTGGGTAAATATGCTATAGTTACTCAACGTCAAACACATCTAGTATCTTCTTTGAGTATTTTTCATATGCTATTTATGGTTATTGAAAAAAATAATACCACTAAAGTATTCTGGTGTTGTGACTTATGTTAGCCAAATAACACATAACCATTCACTTCCGTTTTGGTTTTGATGGCTTCTTTGTCTGTCGACCTACAGGACTATAAAAAACTCTCGTTTTTATCACCCGTCCCATTCTAGTCGTGCGACGTGCTTCTTCGTCAACCAAACCGACACTTCATCCGGCACTAATCGAGTTTTCGATTAATCGGTCCGGATCAACCTGATACCCGAACCAGTACGACGAGCATATTAGAGGGCAGGCTTCTTTATTCGGGTGGAGCTCGTCAGACGCTTTTAGATTAAGCTCATAAAACCAAATTCTCTATTCACCCAACGGAAACGAAGATATATCGGGATCTTCATAATGATGATTGGTGGCCAGGAATGAAGCAAAGTGTCGCTTGGTACGTTGAGCGGTGTTTGACTTGAAGGAAAGTCAAAGCCGAGCACGAGAAGACACATACTTATATTCCGGTTATAGTTTGAATGGTCAAAAACAACCGGACCATTCAACCATCCCCCTTCCCCTTCTCCCGCCTTGTAACACCCCAAAACCTGAATATTTATATTCGTTAAAATGCTGTGATATGGTACCTCAAGAAATAAACAACTAGGCTAATTAACCTACTTAGATGTATGGTTAAAACTATTAAAAGATGGAATGTAATAAAATGTTTAACAAAGCAAACAAGGGAACAAACTTGAGGGACCAAAGATGAACAAGGGGGAAAGTTATGTTTTAAGTAACAAACACACCCACACAAGCACACACACATTTCGTGTGTTCTAGAACGATCAGGGGGAACTCCCCATGAACCAAACCCTAGTTCTAACATAATCATCAAATTGAGGAGTCAAATGAAGCTCAAATTCACAACCGAACATGAATTAAGGATCACCTACTCAAGGGGATCATGAGGTATGTCTCAAAATTTAGATTTATGAAGTTGTATGAAGTGGGTTATGTCTTAATCCGTGAATTGGTATGAAATTGTTCATGTATAGGTGTTAGAATCACCATATAGAACATGAATTATGCATGATTTAGCTTAATTTGATGTTTAAAGGTGAAACCCAATTGTTGGGGTAAAGATATATCTCATCTAGGTCTAATTCTTGTTCAAAAATTTATGTATCATGTTATGTATGATGGATTCTTGTTAGAAGGATTGGAAGAAATGTGATAATTGTAGGTTTGATGGTTATGCATGTATGATTTGTGTTGACTAGAAGGAAGAAATTGATGAATTGTGTATGAGATTAGAATGATATGCATGAACTAGTTGTACACTATGCTTACAAGGCAGTACATATATCAAAAGCATGAAGAAACTATGAAGAACTTAAGATTAGATCACTTGTAAGTGATTAGAAAAATAGTCATGAAGTGGGTTTTGATGATATGATGAAAATGATAATATGTTCATATTATTGATGTTTGATTTTAAATACCACATGTTGATTAGTAGAAGGATTTGATGCACTATGTATGAAATTAGAAGATTGTACATGAATTAGTTGTGTGTTATGCTTAAAAGGTGGTACGCACACCAATCGTATGATAAAATGTATATAGTGTCGTCCGTATAGTCTATCATGATGATACGGGTATAAAATGATAAGTCGAAAGTTAAATAAGATGAATTGTTGACTTTCTGGAAGTCAACTACGAACAAGAAGCATAATTTAACTTCTTTTTGTGAAGGTAAGATATTAGGAAGTCGTACGTTACATGTTACATCAATACACGTTATATGTAATGACATGATGAACTACATGAGGGCAAACGGATATGGATATGACTATATGGGTTATGCTTGTTAGAAACGACTAATGATATGATCGTCAACATGTACAAATGAATATGCTAATAAGAATGTGATTTCGATGACATGGAAGTATAGGAATCATGTCGAGACGGAATCAAGCACGGATGGATAATGGGTCAAGAAGTGGCGAGGAAACGAATATGAACACGGATGCATGAGGTAAGTGATTCCGTAATCACTTCTTAGTTGTTTATGTAAAGTTATATGCAATTTAATTAAATAGGGTAATTGAAGTCAAATAGAAATGAATTGTATGATATCGATGAAGTATTAAACGGATCTTAGTTTTGATCCGAGCAAGTTATGTGTGAATAAGATTTGTAGTTAAGTAGTAGGATCGGTTACTTATGCAAGGAAATCTTTTGTTGTTAAGGATAGCGTAAAGTTGACAAAAACGCCCTTGATAGGTATTTCGGGCAAACGACCTTAAAAGTTGTTTGGAAATGAGCTATTCGATTAAAGTAATGTCTTTGTCAAGTATGAAAGCGAAGTATAGGGTTTTGTATGTCATAGACCAATTAATGCGCAAATACCCATAACGGGTCAAAATAAGCCTTTGAGCGAGAACGGGTTAAGAGAACGCTAGACATCCGAGAAATCAATCTTTTATGATAGGCGTCAATGAAATTATTAAGTTCATATGAGATTGAGGTCAAATAAACAGATTATGTTGATAAATGCACGAACGGGTCAAATAATTAGAAGATAATAATAAGCCGAATGCATGTAAGTTAAGAATTTCCTTAATCCGGATGTGGGATTTTAAGTTCTTATGATAGAATGTGAATTTACAAGCATATAGGAAGAAACGGGAGGTTAAACGGGTAAACGGGTTGAAAGTTATGCGAGTTTTAGTTTATGCGAACGACGAAACAACACAGCAGGAAAATGAATAAACGAGGGGCCGTCGCCGACGCCCAGAAGGGCCGTCGCCGACGGCATGTGGGAATTAGATTTTGGCCGACGGCCTAGTTTTCTGTCTACGGGGCTTTAGGACGACGGAGGTGCGTCGCCGACGGCCAATATGGGCGTCGGCGACGGTGCCCAGAGTTTATGTTTTCTGTTTTCTTCCATATGTGAACCCGGTTGATCCAGTTCGTGTCCCGGCGCTCCGTTAAGCTCCCGAATGGACCGAAATCAAGTTTCTGATGTATTTTTGATAAAGGAAAGGTATGTATGAGTGTATGCTTGTATGTAAAGATGTAGGAGAGGTATGTACGTATGTATAAAAATATGTATGATCGTATGCATGTATGTAAAGATGTAGGAGAGGTATGTACGTATGTAGCTGAGCATGTAGGTATGTATAAAGGTATGTACGAGTGTATGCATGTATGTAAAGATGTAGGAAAGGTATGTACGCATGTAGATGTGTAGATACGTATGTAGATGTGTATGTACGTATGTATAAAGATATGTATGAGGGTATGCACGTATGTAAAGATGTAAGAAAGATATGTACGTATGTAGTTGTGTAGGTATGTATGTGTAAAGACATGTGTGAGTGTATGCATGAATATAAAGTTATAGGAAAGATATGTATGTACGTAGATGTGAATGTATGTTTGTATGTAAGTACGTATGTAAGTATGATTTGGACACGTTGAGTGTTAACGTTTTTAATGGTGTACCTTGAAAATGAAAAGTAATGCAGGTACATTATTAAAGCCTCATCAGGATATGGATACGCAGATGAAATGCTTAAAGTTTGTTAAAGAACGAAATGGGAAGTGTACATGAATGAGCTTGTTTATATAACGTGTGCTAATGTTTCGAATGTATGTGGTGAATGCAGGTTGTGTGGATAACGGGCGATTATAACAAGGATTAGAGATCGAAGATCGAGTCACAAGATAGATTGTACGGGGACGATGAATGTAAAATGTAGCAATCATAAGCTATGTTTTTAATTAGTAAATAAGAGGATGACGGATTTATGAATAAGAGCTATGTTAAAGTTAAAGTTTAAATAAGTTGAGGTATTTATAAAGAAAGAAATTTTATGGTTCGTGTTTTTCCGCTGCGACTTTTATCATGTACGATTTAGGGTCTAACACGCCTACTCCATCTCCGATTGATTACCATCCGCCTGCCTGCCGCCACCTGCTCCTCTCACCTCCGACTGACGCCGGCTTCTCCTACCTTCGACTGACGCCAGCTCCTCCCACGTTTGGCCTCCGTCCAACGCCGCCTCCATCTTCCAGTGCCAGCCTCCGTCCAGCGCCTACTCCTTCCAGTGGTAAGAAAAACCGATTTCCCTTTTCCTCCATTTTTTTCGATTTTTTCTATACCTTGTTTGCAAACAGGAAAAGCAATAGTATTGTACCAAGTTTGAAAATTGTATGTTAAATTCAAGTAATTTAAGGCAATTTATATGCATTTTTTTTCTTCAGATTTTGCCTATTGAGATTCTTGTTTTATCAAATTTTGTCAGAGTTTTGAATCGGGTTCTACATAAGTACATTTTGCTTGTTCGTTGGTTGTCAATGTATTATAAAAATATAATATTTTTATAAAAATCTATTGGAATTGTTCTAAAGTATTTTCTGGAATTTTTGTAAGATTTTGCCTATTAATTAAATAGATTTAAAATAAAGGGAAAAAACGTCAAAAAAATGGGCTCGAACAGGTCCCTGTGAGGCTCGAACTCGGTTTTTGAGTCTTATGAAGTTAGCCGCAAACCATCGAGCCATGTGTGCTTGTTCAAATTCGTTAGGGGTGAGCAAAAGGAAAAACCCGACCCTACCCGACCATTACCCGACCTGACCCGAGAACCGATCAAACATAAAATACAGAACCGATTCACTACCCTAAATATAGGGCCGGTTCCGGTCCATAGGTCCAAGTCGGGTTTCACCATGAAAAGAACCGAGAACCGACCCGACCCGATTTTATATGAAAAATTAGAACCGATCTAAATACCTAGGTACTTGGGTTCGGGTCGGGTTGGATATATTTTTGGTTCGGTTCTCGGTTATTTTCGGTTCGGACCTAAACTTGCCCACCCCTAAAATTGGTGATCATTTTTTTTATAAACAGGCTTCCAATCCAATACGAAAGACAGGTATAAACCCTAATTTCTAAATCGTTAAATTCACAAAAAGATTTTATGTCGAGACTAACAACTTATCACAATCGAACCTAATCATAAACCAAATAAAAACTTTTTTATTTTGTACTATATAAATATATACAAGATTCATAGAAAAGAATGAAAATTTACCATTATATAGGATCCAAATCCAAAATTCCGAGACCATCTATTCCAACAACGAGAGAGATAATTGCCATGCGATCTTGTAACATAAAAGCTCCTACACAAACACACCCTCATGGCTGAGATTCGGAAAACCATAGCCCATCAAAGATTTACTATTCACATCGTCACATCAATATTTGTTTTACATCATAACATCACCATATGCTTTAGTAAAAAAGGGTCAACTAAGTTCCGTCTAATTTAGGGCTGCCATCGTCGGCGTCTACTTCATTCACCCTGTGAACTGTAACGCCGGGCCCAGATGTTTTCTTTATACCAATTAGGACCTAAATTAGAGTAAAACTCACACCAAAACCAAGTAATAACTCTCAAAATCAATGTTTTCTTTATGCAAATTCAAAAGGGTCCCAAATTTGTTCTATTAGGGCCTCCAAAAACTAGGGCCGAGCATTTGGGAAAAATCGACCCGACCCAAAAACTTATGTTATGAAGGACAGATAAATGGACCTAATTGTAAATATCGGGTTTCGGTCCTACACAATGTTGGGTCATCGGTTTTCAAGCATAGACCGAGATCGATCCTTCCAAAGGTTTAGCTTTCCGAGAAACAATACTACGAATATTTCAACTTCCAAGTTTATAAAATATAAACGTTATATGTCAATATATACACACCGATTTATGTTCTCAACAAAAAAGTGTGTTAGTTTATTAATTACTTTGCATTTTCAAAGAATTAATGGCCTTAATTGAATTTATATCTAGATTATTTGTAGATTTATATCTACATTTTTGTAGGTTTCAACTTTCAATTTTCAAGCAATTTTTTTAATTTGAAATCTTCGGTTTTGTTGTAGAAAGGTCGGTTACCCTCTGCTCAAACCCGAGAACCGACCTGAACCCGAAATTGCTATAAAATAGGAACCAGAGACCAACCAAATTACATAATAAATGGTTCGGTTTCGGGCATATTCGCTATTGATTTTCGGGTACTTTCTGGTCAACCCGATTTATGCTCACCCCTACCAAAACATTGGACCAGACTTGTTTAATAGTAAGAAGTGAGTTCCACAACTTAGAGGTCGTGAGTTCAAACCTTACCCGAGACCAAAAAAAAAAAAGAAGTTTCCATTCAAAAAAAAATATTATAAAAAGGATATTAACTCCTTTTTTTTAAACATTATCCTAATAAAAAGGATACATAAAGTTCAACATATTAGGCTATGAACCTTTCTTTTAAATCAGAATGTTTTAAACCATTTTATATTTCCGTTCGTTCCAGTTATATATAAAAGGGACACATTATACTCTTAAATATTTGTAAAAACTTAACTGACGCTAGAATATGTATACAGGTTTCGATTTGGTACCTCCGTCGTGATGATGTCGAGTGATGAACGGCGGTGGTGTATTTTTGTCTCCGGTGCGCACGAAAAGGTTGCAGTAGCCGGAGTGTTAAGGAACGCCTGCAACGACGGTTCTAACGGTCGGTAGATAATGAAGGGTCGCCGGAGATCCATAGATCTCACCGGACATACGTGAACAAGAGAGAGAGAAAGAAACGAGGTGAATTGATGATGATACCAAGCTTGAATTTATAAAAAGGAGTGCTTGTAAGGTCGCTTTCAGTGATTGATGTAGGTGTGGTCACTTTCTGAAGTGTTAAAGAGGCTGTTGCTATCAGCTATTTGAAACGTAGTGTGCACTACAGTCTACAATTTACCTGAACTTTTTTTTTTTAAGTTGAACTTAATGAATAAGGTTATCACACTCGTATGTCTCATTCCAGTGAGTCGTTTTTGTTTTAATCGAGTTCACGCTGTTTTTAGAGTTTGGTTTTTTTCGACGTTCCACTGGGAAATCATACCGCCGCCTGTCACTTGACAATCATTGTGCCACCACAAGAGGAGAACTCTCTGAAGTAACCCACGGTGGGACGAAAACCCGGGTTGGCTCGGGAATCGAACTAACAACCTCACACAAGGCCTAATTCAAATCATTTATTGCCTATATCCACCGAACCCCATATAACACAAGTGGAAATTGAATTTGAGTTCAAAGCTAAGTCCCCTACCACTAAGCCACAAGTGTTGAGATCTCTACCCTAAACATTAAACAAGACTTTATTTAATTATTCCTTAATTATCAACGAAGTATTAAAAGAAGTATTGGATGATTCTTCAATTGTTTTTTTTAACGGTAAGGAACGGCGTGTCAACCACTGTGACACCGGACGCAGTGGCCAAGGTCAACTACTCGACCACCGCAGCCCCTTGGCTCTCCCAGATGTATAGAAACCCGACCTCCACCCGCCCAAAGGCATGACAGTCGAATAATCGGTAAAACCTCGCCTCCCATCCAAGACGAACCGACGGCTACCCGTATTCGTCCTTTACCTGAATGCCGCAAAAAATAAAGGGATGAGTGAAAGTCAAACCTGAGTTAAAAGGAACACCAAATCTTATTCAGCCACTTCACCACTACCTCATTGACAATTTTTTATTTGTTATTTAAACAATAAAAGGTAAAAACCATTTAAATCACTACTGAAGTTTTCCTTTTTTCTTTAAATAAAAAAAGCCAACTTTATTAACCCACCAAATTTACATAGCGAACATACATCTCGATGTGCACCGATATTTATATAATATAAATTTGTAACATTTCTAGGCATATAGTTTTGTACATTTCTAGGCATGGAACCGAATGTTGGGCCATTAAGGAAGTACAGGCACGCAAGATGGAGGTAGCAGAGATGAGAATGCTAAGATGGATGTGTGGCCACACAAGGTTAGACCGGATAAGAAATGATGTTTTTAGGGAAAGGTTAGAAGTAGCTAGTATATCAGATAAGATAAAGGAGGGAAGATTGAGATGGTTTGGGCATGTGAAGAGGAGGCAGATGATAGAACCAGTTAGAGTGGTTGAAACCCTCGAGGTGGAGGGGAGGAGGAGTAGAGGCAGACCCAAAATTACTTGGGATGAGCGGATTAGGCAGGATTTGCAAAAATTGCACCTCTCTGAGAACATGGTCCATGATAGGAGCTCGTGGAGACGTAGGATTAAGGTTAAGGATTTCTAGGAAAGGGTACAATTGTGTTTTTAGGTGTAGTGGAGTGTATGGTCGTACATAAGTAACTATGTGTATAGGATGTTTTGTACAGTTGTGTTTCTAGGTGTAGTGTATGGTCGTAAATATGTAACTATGTGTATAGACTGTTTGTGTTGTCATATTTGTTCTGTTCTACCATGCACTATTTTGCAACTCATACTACATTGGTAGCTTCATACACATACACACACACACCCCATGCTCTATTTATTTCTTTCCTGGGTGTTTTGGAGCCGAGGGTCTCTCTGGAAGCAGCCTCTCTATCCCTAGGGGTAGAGGTAAGGTGTGCCTACATCCCACCCTCCCCAGACCCTACAAATAGCTTTGCTCTTTGTGGGATTTTACTGGGTATGATTGATTGGTGTTTTATGTTTTAATTAGTTGTACCTTTAGTTTAGAAGGTTGTAGCTTTTGGTTTATTATATAAATTAGTTGATGTTTTATGCTTTAATTAGTTGTACCCTTAGTTTAGAAGGTTGTAGCTTTTGGTTTATTATTATATAATAAGAATTGATGTATTACCTCTTTGGTTTTTTATGGCTTTTTAATGGTTTTTTTATTGTAGTAATTTTTTTTTCTTTTATTGTTTTTTAGTTAAAATGGTTTATATGGTCTTCAAGTTTTGTGTTTTTTTTCGTTATGTTAAAGTTTTTTTGGTATAAATTCGAGTTTATCTATATTTTATGCCAACTCGCAGTATAACTTTGTGTTTATATTTGTCTACGTTTTACGTCACATGACGGTATAAATTCACATTTTTGTTTTCCAATTTATACCCTACGTTTTACGTCACGTGGCAGTATAGATTAATGTTTTTGTTTTACAAATTTTTGACGTCGTTTGTTTACTACTTAACACAGTTTTACGACTTACGCGCCCGCAACACGGGTGTTAAACACTAGTTACAAACTATATATCACATTTGAGTTTTTAGAATATAAATTTGCACCATTAATCCCACTTCAAGGGTCGATTCTTGATACATAGAAAACCCTAAGTCTTTATATTTCTAGTAATTTTCCAACCTCCACCTTTATAGACTTATATGTCACTATGTTATGAGTTTTCCAAAGTGCCCAACAACATACCACTATAATCGATTGCACCTTTTTTTTTTATTGAATGATTTCTGAATCAATCCTAACCTCTGTAGATTGATTATGTCCGACATCAAAAACACATATACCAGTGCGACTTTGCACCAACTAGATATTCTTTTCCATACTATAGACGCTACTATGCACGTTATAAATAGATTCTCCAAACTCTCTTCTGTCTCGTTACATAATGGACATAGGGTGCTGTTGACACATATATATTAAAAAACAACACATTACACTACTAGTGGAAATGCCCGCGCGTTGCCGCGGGTACATATATTTTTTTGGGCGCACGTTACGTGGCCAGTTTCATGAAATATGATTTGATATGATGAAAAACTACATGAGATGCCCACATCAGTGCTGTTACGCGACCAACTAAGATGACAAATGAGAATGACACCTTAAGCCCACATTACTATAACCACCAAAAGCTTAAATCCACCTATTAATCCATACAAAATCTTACACTCGCAAGTATTTCTACCTACCTGAAAGTACAAACACCAACTCAAGGTATTCCTTCAAGGCTTCATGGTTAAAAACAATTGAGCCCATAAACTACAATGTCAATTTCAGTATGGTCAACGCAACACTCTTTCTTTTACAAAGGACCACCCACCCGAGCTGCAAGAAACAAGATCAACACAAATAATAGTTATACACGGGTCAAAACAGTTACACGTAGAATCATATCCTGTTTTAGTGCACGTTTAAATGGGTTGGGTTGAATATCAAACATCTTTTTGTCTTAAAAATATATATTTGCAGATATTAATTCATTGGTTATGCTTAGATAAACAATTTTTAAACTGTGATAATCACTATGTTATATTAACAAAATATTAAGTTCTAGTAGTTGTCTACAAAATGAGTAACTCATGCATATTCAAGATGAATATTCATGAACCAAGCGTTCTCTTCGCTTTTTGTGTAAATGTAATAAAACCATCAATAACCTAATCCTGCTCAATAAGAATGATTCTAATAAATATATATGTGGTAGTAGATGATCTACACCATCGCACATGGACATATATAAAATATATTGCAAGTAATATAAGCTACTATGACGGAAGGAAATACTTACATTATGTGCAGCAAAAATATTATGACTAATAAGTTCCTTGTTCTTTGCATCCGAAATTTGTTTCTTCAACCTTGTTTCCGATTCACTATCAAATGTGCCACTTAGCTCCCGTTGCTTAGCTTTGGAGATTGGCTTTTTAGGAGACACGATTTCTTCTTCACCAAATGAAATGTGACTAATCCCAGCAACCGCTTGCTGATGAACATATAATTAGAATTAGAGAAAAAAAAAGTAAAATGTGTCTATTCGTTATCAAAACTGGCAAATGGTTACCCTGGTACATGCGTATGCTAGTTGGGTTCGATGGGGTGCGAGTTGCAGCATCAGTCTCTTCTGAACCATTCTCTTCGCCAGCTGCAAATATCCCACTTCCGGCTATCTCCTTTATTTATACCCCGATACAGGTTTCCTGAATAAATCGCACAAAGTTACTTTATAATAAAAACATTCACATGTTTTTACGATAAAAAGAAAAAAAAATCAAAATTGGGGAACCATAGCTCTAAATGATAAAATTCGGGTCTGAACATCTAAGAATCATACACTTTGGAGATGAGACGTTTCATCAATCCTGACGACGTAAAGAGAATATCATGCACTACTATGCGCTCTCGCATATCATGAATCAATGTGAAAAAAGTGTACAATAGATCCTCTATTGATGTGCGTGCAATGTTATAGGTTTTTACGTATATTTTTAGCCCTTTTTACACTTTAGTCAAGTTTTAAATTTATAAAACACGATATTTTACTAACACTAAACACACATATGGGCAAGTGCACCCATCGTGAGCGTAGTATAGCGTTGGTAAGATACCGAGGTCGTCCAAGGACACAAAAGCTTTTAATACCGGTTTATCCTCAACGTCTAATCAAATCAAAAGTTTAGAAAAAGGTTTTAAATATAAAAACTAAAAAAGCTGAAAATAAAAATAAAATAAAAACAGATAGACAAGATGAATCACTTGGATCCGACTTGCCTTTAGTGTAACCTTTGATTATTTCCGCACTTTTGCACCTTTTAAGAGATTATCTTAGTTATAGTAGTAGGCCCCTCTTTTGAAGGTGACGTTACCCTCAACCCAGTAGTTTGAGTCAGCAAGGATACAATCTTAAAGGGTTGGATTATTGAAAGATAATTAATTAAGTTATTAATGCGTAATGTGGTAGGCCCCTCTTTTGAAGGTGACGTTACCCTCGGCTAAGTAGTTTGTCAAGGGATGAGTTGCAAATGAGCCAAGCACCCCTATTTATAGTCTGAATAGAAGCCCGGACACGGCCCCGTGTCCATTGGGCACGGCCCCGTGTCCATTGGGCACGGCCCCGTGTCCACCCATCTTCTCTTTCTTCATTTAATACAGTTTGTCTGTATTAGTTGACCATGCCCCCGTGTCCGCTGGGCACGGCCCCGTGTGCAGAAGCGTATCAAGATTTGCTAAGATTCTGCGAATCTTTGTCTTGACCACGGCCCCGTGTCCGCTGGGCACGCCCCGTGTTGGGAAATAGAAGCTTCTACAACTTTGTCTTTTCTGCAGACACTTGGGCACGCCCCCGTGCTCACTGAGCACGGGGCGTGTTCAGTCTTCTGTTGTCTTGTTTTTGCTTGGGAGGATGCTGTCGAGGGGTCGGGCATGCCACGTTTATTCCTTTTCTTGTAAGTATGTTAGATTTAGCTGTCTTTTTGCTTCTTTTGTTCATTTGAGCTCATTTAATCCTGAAAATACAAAAGGAAGACAAAAGCATACTTTTTCCAACATTAGTACTAAAAAGGGGTTAATTTTATGCCTCATTTGATGTAATTTATATGTTGCATTTTACACACATCAAATACCCCCACACTTGAATCTTTGCTTGTCCTCAAGCAAAACTCTTTATTTTGTGGCTTACACTCCCAAATAGAATGGGTAGAAGAGAAGGTTTTGGGCTTGTCATAGAGTGTCGGGATTCCAAGATTCTTTATTAGGTTTTATTTTTATATTATTTACAATCCTATTCGTTATGATTTATTTAGAACATTACATAAGAAAAATTACTTATTTGGGCATAACATGCCTCTTTAAAATTCCATTTATAAACAAGTTCACATACCTCACGGGAGATCACTCAACACTCGGCCGAAGATGTATTTTTTTGTGAAACACTCAGGACCGGCATGGAACTTACTTCTACCATATGCTTGCCAAGCAACCATTCATCCTCTTTTTTAACTATACACCTTTGTAAATATCAAGAGGACTTTTTGAGGAAGGGTTAGGCTTGGGTTAAAGGTAGGTGGTTTTGGTTAGTGGTTAGTAGAAAAGGGTGAAAAGGCGTAAAAAGCATCGGTTTTCGTAAAACTTTTTGTTTTTGTGACTTTTTATTCTAATGAAGCATTTTTCAAACAAGGTTTCTTTTTGATGAGCTTGTTTGTTTATTGCTAACTTCATTTTTCTTTTCTTCTTTTTTTTCTTCATAAGGAATGTCACAAGAAAACCGAGCTTTGTTACTAAAATAAAGGGTTTAAAATAAAAAAGGTTTTGGTGGGTAAAGGGTGTTTGTTTTGTGGGTTTAGAAATGAAAAGGTTTAGGCTCAAAGGGGTTAACTAGGGGGATTTTTGGGTAGGTGGTAAAAAAAAAAGAAAAATAATGGTGTTGAAAAGAAAAGGGGTTAGTCCTAATGCCTCCATCATTTACTTACTTGGGTTTAAGTTGGTAAAGACCGGGAATGTATCGTCATAGCAAGTTCTAGAGTCGTAAGAAACTAAGCGGCTATTCACACAAGAAACGAAAAATGAGCATTTAGTTTAAAGATGTGTATTTGTATGCTCAATAAAGGCTCAAAACTCACTTTTTGTGGGAATGTATTTTTTAATGTGATCAAGTATATAAAATCAAATTTTAACTAGGTTTGTCGTGCCATTTCATAATTTTCTTATGTTGGTTCTTTTTATCACGACGCTATCGGTTGTAAATTAGTAAAAATATAACCTTTTTAGAACTTGTTATTCCCAATTTAAACCAAGACAAGTAAAAATGAAAATTTTTGAAAAAATTTGGGGTGATTAGCGGTTCCAATAGAGTTTTGTGTAAGGCTTATACTTAGGACTTGCAAAATTCAAGGTTTTAGCATCCCCCCCAGACTTAAATTACACATTGTCCTCAATGTGTCCCAAAAATAAGTTTTTAGGTTGATTGAATGTGTAAAAGGTGTGTTAAAAACAAATTTTTATGTTACTGGGCATCTGGACACGGCCCCGTGTTCAAGTTGCCAGTAACAAAAATTATTAAAAAGTAACAGAAGGCTGGGCACGGGGCCGTGTTTAGTGAACACGGCCCGTGTCCAGTTACCTGAACTGGGTATTTTCCCTGCAGATCATGGACACGGGGCGTGTTGGCTGGGCACGGCCCCGTGTCGAACTTGCTGTAATGAAGAAAAAAGTGTCGGGAGGCTCTGTTCATGGGGTGTTGGTTCAAGCTTCCCTTAGTATCCTTCACCATCCCGAGTGTGTTTTACCCATTACAACATCATCCAAACACTAATTTAATTAAAACAATTATTCATTAAATAGAGAGAGGTACACAAAGCTCCTAATAAACTAAAATTTTTAGATAGATAGGTCAGAAAACATAAGAAGTCTAAACCCGAAAAGAAGTTCTAGCCTAAAGTTTATTCTAATGGCAAAATTTCCGAAAATAATTTTCTCGATTGGTTTCGGCTTAAAAGAACTTCTTCCGCCGGATATGGGTCCCTCACACGTCGGCGAGCCATTCTTCAATCTCCCTAGGGAGAAGAAAAGCGGGCTCATTGGCATCATTTTGAGGGGGCGTAGCTTCCATCGGGACTTCTTGTAAGTTGTCAAGAGGAGGTTCCGCGGGGATGTCATCCCATCCGGTAGGATTGTTGACTCCAAGTGCTAGGTTCCAATCCTCTTGGGGGAGGATCGGTTCCATGGGAGGTGTCACAAGAATGTTCAACCTTTGGTGTAAGAGGTTGATTTCTTGAAAACTGTTTTCCAGCCCCACCGTAAGATAATTTATATGGTCTATCAGGACCTCTTCTACTGGTGTCCTTTCATCGAGAGCTTCACGTAGTGCCATCACATAGCGTACGAGAGTTGCTTCGATTGAAGGTCTTCTTTCTCTTCTACTGTTTCTGGAATGCGCTGAAGAAGTTCCACTGTTTTGGCTTGACATTCTACGAAAATAAACTGAAAAGAGTTCATTTTAATGTAACAGTAACCTCGGACACGGCCCCGTGCTCAATGAGCACGGCCCCGTGTTCACGTGTCTGCAGGTTTTTGGAACAAGGAATCTTGGAATTTCAAATTATTTTTCTGATTTTTAAAGCATTTTTAAGCAGAAATAACTTAAAACAATGTCGTAGAACTTATTGTTAACAAGATTCCTTGAATAAAAACCTAACAAACATCTCAATGAGCACGGCCCCGTTTTCACGTGTCTGCAGGTTTTTGGAACAAGGAATCTTGGAATTTCAAATTATTTTTCTGATTTTTAAAGCATTTTTAAGCAGAAATAACTTAAAACAATGTCGTAGAACTTATTGTTAACAAGATTCCTTGAATAAAAACCTAACAAACATCTCAATAAAGCTTGAAACCATGGTGATTTCAAACTCTAATGGAGGTGTTGAGGTAAAAAGAATGAAGAAGAAGGCAATGGACAAAAGAGGAAAGGACAAGATGGTTGTTGAGAAGCTTCTTTTAGAAAATATCTAGGATGGTATGTGTGAAGATCCCACCAAATCTCTGTCCCTGGAATGGTCCAAATGTGCAGGGATCTTGGCTGCATTTATAGAAAACGACAGCACCCTGCACACGGCCCAGTGTTGGCTGGACACGGCCCCGTGTGCAGACCAGATCCTGACACGTTTTGTCCGTATTCTGACAAAAAGTCAGACGGGAATCTTTTGGTGGACACGGGGGCGTGCTGACCTGGACACGGCCCCGTGTCTAGAAGCTGTTTATGAAGTTTCGTCTATTTTTAAGGAATTTATCCGGATCGGGTGGCTCTTTACTGCACGGAACAACACCGAAGTGCCTGAGATACCTAAGTTGCTCTAGATTTAGACGTGAACGCAAGAGGTTATCGGTAAGGGTGATTCCTATGTTAAATGTAGGTGGACAAGTCCAACCCTTTCTCGGGCTCCCGTTAAAGAAGGTGTATGCCGAATCGCTCAGGTCTATGTATGCATCGAACGAAGTCGATGGGGAATCCTTCACGGCACAATCGACACAGGGACGACTATCGCTCAAGTCTTCGCTAGAGTTAGAGGTGATATCGGGAACAACGAAGTTGTTTTTATCCGAATGTGACCTCAATAATTCTTCTTGGGTATTGTCTTGAGATGAATTTATTAGGTCCATCTCAAGCTCTTTTATCCAATTAAGAATTAAATCTTCCATTTGAAATAATTCATCAAGAAGCATTTCTCCTTGAAGGGATGCTTGAGAGCATTCGAGGGAAAGATAGGGATTATTTTTGCTTTCGCCCCTCTTAAGGCTACAGGAAAACAATGGGTCTATATAGCGGGGCTTGTAATTTAGAAAATAACATTCTAAATCCTTATGAGGGCCACCACATATTTGACACCACGTACCATAAGAGGGCCGATAGTAAAAAAAAAAATCATTATCGCTCATGGTTGTGTCAGAAATTACCAACCGTCGGGATCTTACGGTTCTGTTTTCAGTAACTGATACTTGGACACAAGGCGTATTTATTGAGCACGACCTCGTGTTCAGCTACTGTCTGACTTAAAACAGGATTGCCAGTACCAAAGATTGGGCACGGGGGCGTGTTCAGCGAGCACGACCCCGTGCTGAGCTTCTGCAGAAACTGAAAATCTAAGAAAAATCCTTAAAAAAAAAGAAAAATAGAAAAACCAATTAGGCCGTCGATTACTAACTTTCTTAAAATCATTGTGTCCCCGGCAACGGCGCCAAAAACTTGATATGCGTGCAGTGTTATAGGTTTTTATGTATATTTTTATCCCTTTTTACACTTTAGTCAAGTTTTAAATTTATAAAACACGATATTTTACTAACACTAAACACACATATGGGCAAGTGCACCCATCGTGAGCGTAGTATAGCGTTGGTAAGATACCGAGGTCGTCCAAGGACACAAGAGCTTTTAATACCGGTTTATCCTCAACGTCTAATCAAATCAAAAGTTTAGAAAAAGGTTTTAAATATAAAAACTAAAAAAGATGAAAATAAAAACAAAATAAAAACAGATAGACAAGATGAATCACTTGGATCCGACTCGCCTTTAGTGTAACCTTTGATTATTTCTGCACTTTTGCACTTTTTAAGAGATTATCTTAGGAGTTAATAGCCAAAATGGTCCCTTAGGTTTGCTCACTTTTGCCACTTTAGTCCAAAATCCAAAATTTTTAAATCTGGGTCCCTGAGGTTTGCATTTTGTTGTCATTTTAGTCCAAATTTCAAAAACCCCCTTTTTTTACTATTGCAAGCAGCCTATTTTGTCCTTTTATGCAGGGGTATTTTGGTCATTTTTATGATATATTATAACAACTGAATCATCATCATCTTCTCAAAGCAGATCATCAAACAGCTAATTACAAACCCAGATCGGTCATTTTTATGATATATTATAACAACTGAATCATCATCATCTTCTCAAAGCAGATCATCAAACAACTAATTACAAACCCAGATCATCTCTCTCAAAGCAGATCATCAAACAACTGAATCATCATCATCATCTTCTCAAACAACTGAACATCAACACCTGCAACTATAACGAATCAACAACACTAATTAACCCCGAAAATATCAAGTCAAAACCCTTGATAAAAATAAAAACGAAAATATGAAAAAGAAGAATTAAGAGGCTCAGATCTGTTAATAATAATCAAAACAAAGAGGAACCAACCGCCATGGCTGCAAACATCGCGGCTGCTTCAACAGCCGGATATTACCCCACCAAGATACGGTAAGTCTCAAAGCTTCACTCGATTCACTCAGACAACGAAAAAATCATCATCGCCTCTTTATGAGTTATTAACAAACAACTAATTACAAACCCAGATCAAGAACCCAGATTATCTCTCTCAAAGTAGATCATCAAACAACTGAATCATCATCATTTTCTCAAACAACTGAACATCAACACCTGCAACTATGACCACCACCAGAATTCCTGCCACCCCCAAAATGGCAGTTTACTCACAGAACTCCGTCCACACAACTCTCGTCTTCAAACCGCCACCACCACCGAACCCCTGACCTGCACCACCCCACCCCACCCCACTGCACCAAGGAAACAATATTCATACCTTAATCAAAAAATTAAACAACAGAATTCCAAGACTACCACGAATCTCTGTAACCGTAGTAAATAGAATCGAACCCCTGACCTTCACGCTTCCCTCATCCGAACTAACAAACCCTAGCTGTTCACCTCTATACTCAACCAAAACATTGATCGACGATAATCGAGCGACTAAACATCTGGATTACGAACTTTGATTCGAACACCTGGCTCGGTATCGAATGATACCGGAGCGGCGTGCACTTTGAGGCGATCGAGGCGGAGGACGGTGATGGCGATGGCGGAGGAGAGGTCGCGGTGAGAAGGAGGTGGTGGTGGCGGCTGTGGTGAGGAGGTAGTGGTGGCGGTGGTGAGAAGGGGAGGAGGTGGCGGTGGTGGTGAAGAGAGAGAGAGGCAGAGGGTGCTTTGAGAGAGAGAGAGAGAGAGTTAATCTGCTTTGAGAGGTCTGGGTTCTTGAAGAGGGTTTGTTATAATATATAAAAAAATGACCAAAATACCCCTGCATAAAAGGACAAAATAGGCTGGTTGCAACAGTCAAAAAAGGGGGTTTTTGAAATTTGTACTAAAATGGCAACAAAATGCAAACCTCAGGGACCCAGATTTAAAAATTTTGGATTTTGGACTAAAGTGGCAAAAGTGAGTGTTGGACCGTTTTGTGACCCTGAAAAGTCAGTCAAGGACGTTCATCTTCACGTATAAAGGCGGAATCAGTATACGCAGAGTAACAACAGCTTTTCCTTTCAATTTCCTTCTCTTTTATTGCTTTCTGAATCAATTTTGACAGAATTCCGTTACACAAGCAATGAGATGGTTTCGCTCCAACGTACACACTTGAATGATCAGGTTCGCTTATGATGTCTATATATAGGCTTCGTGATTTCGCTTATACGACCTGACAGATAAGCGAAACCCCTAACCTAATAAGCGAAACCTCATGCTAACATGTACATACAAGCGAAATACTATCAAATCCTATGTACACATAAGCGAAATACCTAAGTTAAACTCTAATTTGACTTTCAAGACCCTATGATGACCTATCTTGACCTAAGACTTGATATACACGTAGTCAACAGACATTCCGTGCACCAACAGACTCCCCCTTGGATGTTGACGAAGTCTTCAGCTCCGAGTCTTCAGTCTTGGTCTTTTCTCCATCTCTGTCTTTTCATCATAAACCCTCTATCTTCACAGGTTCAGGTTCACTTCCTAGCTCCCTCTTCAGACTTTCCTTTGATCATTGATCCAGACTCCCCCTTTCACAGACTCCCCCTCTCAGTATGCTAGAATATGAGGTATCTGGTTCAATCTTTGACAATTAGCTTCCTTGGGAATGATGAAGTCCAAAACCTGTGTCTCAAACATCAATCATTACAAACTATCTTTTTAACAATAAATCATAAACTCAATCAGTTTTAGAAATCCACTCAAGTATTCAGGTCCAAGTTAATGACCCTGATCACTCGATTAATCTACCAAGTTCAACTTAATGACCACGGTTGATCATTTGACGAATCAAACTGATTTTGAAAAACATTTTCAAATATTTTCTGAAAATAACAAGTATCAAGTTAATGAACTTGTTTTTGACTTTCCAATAAATCAAACTTCATCAAGATAAGCTCTCCTCATTCTTCAGTCCAGAATCTCCTGCATCTGCTTCAAACATCTGAGAATCCTACAATCAACTCTCCACTTTGGTTTGTCGGAAAATAAAGCAGAAATAAAATCTTTTTGGATTTTAAAAAGTGTTCTAAACTAAGAAATGAAATGCAGAAAACTTAAATTGCAGAAAGTAAACAAAGTAAACTATTTACAAACATATTTTTGACGAGCGTGTTAGGGAATCATATCAGCTATTCGACAAGACACAAGTACCGTTAAGCTTCAATTTCATACTCAGAATTAAACAATTCACGCAGATTGTCGATATACTGATCCATCTTAAATTCTCACACAAATTTCAATCTGTTCAGGATACGGATTTAGTGTTTTAGAGACTTAAACTTATACGTGTGTCCCACCTCTTGAATATACTCCCGTATCCAGATCCCGATATTCAGTCTTACAGGTAATTATAACACAAATGATATCTGTAGGGGTTAATAATTTATGAAGAATCATGAGAGCTCAGGTCAGAACTACCGTTCAGCAGAGAGATCATGACTCAACTTGTGGGTGGGTCCCCTTTAGAGGATCTTTTTTACAACAGCATTGCTAAGCAATTTTATTGTCTTATCATATATGCTGAGGGTGATGCTATGTTTCAAGCATTGCGGAAAGTATTATTCGAGGACTAGGTCAGAACTTCCATTCAGCAGAAGTCCCGGAATAATACCCCAGACATCATTGAGTATAAAGCCTAGTATATCAGAAAAAGGAATCTTTCAAACGAGATTTCAGGGGTTACCTATATATCCAAGTAGTGTTCCCCACGAAATAAGCAAGTAAGATTTAAGTTTATATCCCGAACAAACTTACTAAATGTGCAAAAACCTATCGACACATCATCAGCGAGACTGTTTAACCTTTTAAACATTCCATATCTTTAGCATACCGTGACTGTCAAGCCGATGTACTACCATTTTCCCTTTTTACACAAGCTCTTTTCCTGGTTTTCTATTGTTTTTTTTATTTTGAAAATATCTCATGTTTTTGTATTTTTGTCATTTTTTATTGTTTTTGTATTTTCTGAAATATTTACCCTATACCTCCCCCTAAATACCAAAACATGTAAAAAATCGACAAACCATTGCAGATTGTTTCTCGTCTTCATCCGCAACAGTACTCTCATCAACGCCCACAATTCCATCCGACACCGAAAGAAGCTTCATACCATTCAGTTTTAACAAATACTGAAACCGATTTTTATCAAAAGCTTTGGTATGTAAATCAGCTTTCTGTTCGTCAGTGTGGATTTTCTCAATTCGTATCAACTTTTTCTCAAAACAATCACGAATAAAGTGATGACGAATCTCAATGTGTTTCGTTTTAGCGTGATGTACTGGATTCTTTGTTATATTTATTGCGGCCTCATTATTAACAAAAAGAGGTGTGTTAAGAAACTGCAAACCGTAGTCGCACATCTGTTGTTGTATCCACAGGATCTGAGAGCAGCAACTGCTAGCAGAAACATACTCCGCTTCACATGTAGATAACGCCACAGACGTTTGTTTCTTACACTGCCAGGTAACCAATCTAGGTCCAAAGAACTGGCATCCTGCAGTTGTTGATTTGAAATTGACTTTGCAACATCCGAAATCCGAATCGGAATACCCTTCGAGCATAAAATCGCCTTTCCTAGGATACCACAACCCCAATGAGGGAGTTCCTTTCAGGTAGCGCAATATCCTCTTCACAATGATCATATGCGAAGCTCTCGGGTTAGATTGAAATCTTGTTGCGAGGCACGTTGGGTACATAATATCAGGACGTGAAGCTGTCAAGTACATCAGCGATCCGATCATGGAACGATACATCGTTTCATCAACCTTCTCTCCGGTGAGATCAGGGTTTATCCCATGATTCGTTGCTAATGGGGTGGCTGCTGGAGTAGAACCTGACATCCCGAATTTCTCCAAGATATCATGAACGTACTTCGTTTGATGAATGAAAATTCCCTCAGGAAGTTGTTCAACTTGTAAACCCAAAAAGAATTTCATCTCACCCATCGATGACATTTCAAACTTTTGCTTCATCACTGATTCAAAGTCTTTGCACAGACTCTAATTTGTTGACCCAAAAATTATATCGTCCACATAAATCTAAACTATCAGAAGATGACCATTGACCTCTTTGGTGAATAGAGTGGCATCCACTTTTCCACGAATGAAGCTGTTGGCTAGTAGGTGTTGAGACAATGTCTCGTACCAGGCTCTCGGGGCTTGGTGTAAACCATACAGCGCTTTGTCTAGCAAGTAGACCTTGTCTTTGTTGTGTGGATCGGTAAAGCCCGGTGGCTGACCGACATATACCTCCTCTTTTACCTTCCCGTAGAGAAAAGCCGATTTAACATCTAACTGATATACTTTGAAGTTTTTCCAAGACGCAAATGCTAGGAAGATTTTGATTGCTTCTAGTCGTGCTACAGGAGCATAGACTTCTGTAAAATCAATCCCCTCCTGTTGACAGAAACCCTGAACAACGAGTCGAGCTTTGTTGCGAACCACAACTCCTCTATCGTCTCTCTTACACTTGAACACCCACTTGGTGTTTATCTTCCTCTGACCATCTGGCAAATCCACTAACTTCCATACTCCCAACTTTTCGAATTGACTAAGTTCCTCCTGCATTGCATTGACCCAAGAATCTTCAGTAAGCGCCTCTTTGTAAGTTCTTGGCTCAACCTGCGAGATAAATCAACTCAATGAGAATTCAGTTTGCAAAGGAGAAACTTTTGTATAAAAACATGTAAGCCCTTTATCAATCTGTCTTCGAGTGCGAACGCCTGTCTGCAGCTCTCCAATGATCAATTCCTCCGGATGATATGAAAGAGTTCGTGGCATTACATCGCCTGAAACATCTACCTCACCTTCCAGATTAGTAACATTCTGATTTGCACCTTGTTCACTGACTTGGTTTGTTTGACTTAAAATCTGAATTTGCTCCCCCTTAGAATCTGAATCACCATGATCAAAGACTGGCATGTTTTCAGCTTCTTGATTATCATTCTGTTCCGACTGATTATCCTGAGCAACTCCATTCTGTTGGACATCATCATGTTCACCAGCATTACTCGGACCTGCTTCATCATCATTTGAAGTTTCCCGTGGTCGCCTCGAATACTCAGCTGGGAACCTTAGCTGTGACTCGTATTCACGCAAAATATCCAACTCATCAAAGAAATCTTCATCATCCTCTGATTCTTCTCTCATGTCAAACGAATCCCACAGTTTGTCATAATGATAACGCCATGAATCTCCAGGATTCTGTGGCGGCATAGTATAACCTTGACATTCAACATTTGCAGCTTCAATAATCCGCTTCTCACTTGGAACGAAGACACGTCGCATCGGATTTGCATAACCAACAAATATTCCCTCAATGCACTTCGGACCAAACTTTCCAAAAGGCTCTATAACAGTACAGGGTGACCTGAACGGTTCTAGATACTTCAAATTCGATTTGCGGTTATTGATTAGCTCAAAGCATGTTTTGTTTAACTTCTTGACAGTGAGAACCCTGTTGAGCGTATAGCATGCGGCGGAAACGGCTTCAGCCCAAAAATTTATTGGTAACTTTGAATCCGCGAGCATAGTTCTAGCCGTCTCGATTAGTGTCCGGTTTTTGCGTTCTGCGACTCCATTCTGCTGCGGAGTGTACGGAGCACTAAACTCATGCAATATACCTCTTTCATCACAAAATTCTTCCATCTTGCTGTTCTTGAATTCAGTACCATTATCACTACGAATTCTTTTGATACTCCTTTGGTACAAATTTTCAATCTTTCTGAACAACGCCATCAAACTGTCAAACATTTCATCTTTCGTCTTCAAGAAAGAAACCCACAAAAATCTGGAATAATCATCAGTAACAACAAGACAATATTTGTCTCCTGTAATACTCTTGACATTCACTGGACCAAACAAATCCATGTGAAGTCTCTCCAGGGGTCTTGAGACTGAATTGACTTGCTTTGTAGGGTGTGACTTTTTTTCTGCTTTCCTTTGATGCAGCTAATACACTCCCCTTCCAGATGAAAACCTTTGATATTAACTCCAAGAACCAAATCATTGTGCACCAAGTGATTCATCTTCCTTAGGTGAATATGCCCCATCTTGCGGTGCCACAATCTCGATTCTTTCTCAGTTGCTCTAGAAACAAAACAATGTGCTTGATCAGTTGTTGTAGTTGCTACACTCATGTCCAACACATATAAATCATTCACTCTAGGTGCCCGCATGATAATCCATTCTTCAGGGATAACAAATCCTGGTTTCAAGACCAAACATTCTTTATCAGTGAAGTGAGTGGTATACATATTGTCACAGATCTGCGAGATACTTAGTAGATTGTTCTCCAGCTCAGTAATGTAGTTAACTCTCTCAAACGTAACAATCCCATTGGATAACATTCCTTCACTGACAATTCGACCACCTTCATGACCAGCAAATCCCACATAACCACCATTGATATTTCTCACATCATACAGCAACGCAGTCTTTCCTGTCATATGTCGAGACGCTCCACTATCCATAATCCATCTTGAAATAGCTCTTGGAAGATCCTGCACAAATTACAAACAATTTAAGAAAGATTCCGATTCATGCTTCACGATTACCAACTAGGAAGCTCCGGCAATTCAAACTGCTTAGTCAAACATGGTGTCCACCCAGGCCTCGTCAGTCTTGGGTGTAACCTTGACTGTTTTAACTCTCGCAACTTGAATTTTAAAGTTTTCAGCCTTCAAAGGTGGAAAATTTGCATCATAATCAATTTGAATTGAATCCTCAGAAGGTGAAATATGTTTCTCAGTTTTTGGTTTCCAAACTTGTTGAGATAATGCAACCCGCTTGTAAAATTTGTCATTTTTAGTTACCACTTTCTTTACAGGTTCATTTTTCACTTTGGTGTTGTCATTTTTTGCATTCTTTTTCTCAACAACCATTTGTGCTTTACCCTTCACATCAACTTTCTTCATTTGTATCTCAACAACTTCAGTCTTAGGCTTGGTGTTGGTGCAATTTCTTGCAATGTGACCAACTTTGTTACATCTAAAACATGTACGAGTATCAACAACTCGACTTGTACCTTCAGACTGAGGTTGTGAGGCCCTCTTCTCAAAGAACTCTTCATTTGATTTTGAAAAAAAATCATTTTCTTCATCAGAAAGTGAACTTGAACTGTTCACAAACACCTTCTTTTCAGCAAACCTTTTGTTTGGAACATTTCTTTTCTGATAAGACTTACCCCCCTGATAACCACCCGACCAATTATTTCGATTGTTATTATAAAAACGCGGTGGAACTACAGATTTCTTGTAGTAAGCTTTATTTCTCTCAAAACTCATTTTTCTCTTTGTTTTACTCAGATTGTTCACTTCTGACAACTCAACTTCGACCAACTTGAAAACATTTGTCAATTTGTTCACATTAACATTCTCAATCGGAAACTCAGAATCCGAATACAACTTATCAGATCCAGCCATCTTGTACATCACAAGACCCGGTTCATCACTTAAGTTGGTTTTGGATTTTGGTTTCTGAATGTATTTGTCCAAGAAACACCCATCTTCCTCAGTAGTGTCACTATCCATTTTTAGCACATTTTCAACAACACCTTTTACAATATCATTTTGGACACTATCGTCATTGGAAGATGTGAACGTGACATCAATTGAATCTGGAAGATTCATTTCACTTTCTTCTTCAATTTTAACCAACCCTGATTGCTTTTTCGTGTAGTTATCAAGAACAGGTGGTGGAACTTGATGAAAACCCACCCCAGTTCCATCAAAATAAACATCTTCACCAGCTTTGTTTTTCCTGATGGGTTTGGGAACAATGTGTTGCAACACAAAGCTTGCGGAGCTGTAACTGTTAAGCTTCAACTGGATTCGCTCGTTTTCAATTTCAGCCTCTTGAAATTTAAGTTTCAGTTTAGCGATTTCATCCAGTTGTTGGTTGATTGATTCTTCTTTTACTCTAAGCACTGCTGTTAAGTGAACGTTTTCTTTATAAGTTTTACCATTTCGATCATCATTATCTTTCATTGTGCTTTTGAGTTTTTCAAACTTCTCAGAAATCTGACGGTTTTCAAGAATTAACTTTTCATTTTCTTGTTTAATTTTGTCATGATCAATTTTATCATTTTCAATTTGGCTAGTTAATTCTCTTATCCGTTCAGTTGAAGCTTTAACTGTTTTGTCACGATCAAGAATCTGATTCTCAACGCTTCTGACCTTTGCTGTCAGATCTTCAACTTTCTTACCGTTGAGATACGTGACTGTGTTACAAAATTTGCACTCTTTGTTGCAATTTTTGCAATCAGCATTTCCATCAATTTTCTTACCTGACACATTTGTTGACAAGTTTGAACTGACCTGGCTTTTTGACTCAGACACGGAGTTAGAGTCTACCTCAAGTGCCTTAGCAGCGAGCACTTTGTCAGCCATTTTTCCGAGGTTCTCAGCAATCAACTCCTGCGTTGTGTCAATAACTCCAGTATCAACTTTCTTTGATTTCTCTATCTCTTCTTTCTCCTTTTTCTCTTTTTCTTCTATCTCTTTCTCGTCTCCAGTTCCCCACCATTTATTTTGCCAATAATCATCCTCTTCTTTGTACTCCTTGATTATGGCTTCGATATCAAGCGTTTTGTCATCGATCGTAATATTTCCATATTCATCAAGATAACACTCTCTGTCCGGATCCCATCTTCTCGCTCTCTTCGCTTCCAAATAGATACGAGATATTCTAATTATTCTGTTTTCAGCCAGTATTTTTCTGTATCTATATTTCTGCTCTTCAGTTCTATCGTCTTTCCACGGAATAGGTTCGTCGTTTTTCGCCATGAATGCGTAACCAACTGCATCTTCCTCTGGTAGAACCTCTTGACTCCAATCATAACCCTCATCATCGTAAATCACCGCAAGAGCTCTAGATTTCTCTCTATTGTCTTCAACCTGCTTCAATCTAGGCGGCTCGGATTTATTCTGGTGATAAATCGCCTTCTTGTAGTAATCATCTCTGAAAGGGTTCTCCGACTCATCAGCATATGCGTTTCTGCATTCTCGTTTGAAGTGACCTTTCTGCTTACACTTGAAGCACGTCACCTTGGACTTATCAAACCCCAATTTGGTAGATGGACCACCAATTGTCTTCCTGCCGGTAATTTCCATGAAACGCTGTGCTCGACGAACAGCACTGGCCATGCACCAACGAATGTCGATTAGTTCCATTTCCTCAGGATCTATTTGGTCATAATCTTCTTTCGTTAGATTGGTGTTGCCTATCTTCCCTACTACTAACCCTTCATATGATTCCAACACCGATGCTAGGAAGATCATCTGCTGTTTGGCCGACTCCTCATCAAAATTCTGAGTATTCTTCAAGTCTATTGCTATGTTGCATTGAAACCGATTCTTTGCATCAGAATGACTTCTAGATGATGAATATCCACTGTGATAACCACTGTGACTTCCACTGCTTTGACCACTTTGACTTTCTTTGCTTGCTGTGGACACATTTTCAGCAGAAAACGCAGTCTTGGGAGAAGTTGCTTTTGGCATCATGCTATTTGGATAATACAAATCCAAATTCTGCTGGTAAGATGAGTGATTTACTTTGTATGTCTTCTTCAGTTCCAGCTCGTGACTCTCGAGTCTCCCAATCAGCAAATCTGGAGTAAGATCTTTCGGCAAGATAGTGTTTTTTAGCATGAGAGCATAATATCTCCAATCCATCTCTTCTGGCAACGAATCAAACAACTTGTCTACTTGCTCATCATCAGGATATTTAATTCCATGTCTAGCTAATTCCAGCTTCAGGTGCCCAAACCTCTGAATCATTTTTGATACTGATTCGTTTTTTAAACACCCAAACATATCAAACTCTTTCCTAAGTAATTTCTTTTTGTTTTTCTTGATTTCTTCACTACCTATACATTTCTTTTCTAACTTTTCCCAAAGATCTTTTGCATTTGAATAATCGATCAAGGCAATAATGTCTTCCCGGACGGACTAAAATAACAATGCCACACATTTTTGTTCAGCTACAAATGAATCAATCTCCTCAGCTGATCTTAAAGTTTCACCATTTTTTTTCCATTTACATAACCGTTTTTCAGACTCTTCTAGCTGGGAAATGCGAATGCCATCAGCCAATCTTCAAACTTTCTTGACCACCGACTGTATACCTCGATAGCCATTAGCTTTGGAGGTTTATTGAATGTCCCAAAGGCACTTTCAGATTCCCAAGCTTCCTTTTTCCTCTCTTTTGGCATATTCTCATTCGCATTGCTAGACGAAGAATCATCATTTCCGGAATCTCCAGCGAATGCGTACATGTCGCTAAAAGGGTTCAAGAATATATCATCCATCTTAAATGTACCTGCAAAATCAGCAATCGCTTAGAAAAATTTTCGTAATTTTGAAAAACAATGACAAATAAGCGAAATCAGCTTGTATGACTGATAAGCGAAATAGCATGTCACAACAAGGGAAATCAGAAATTGTGACACATAAGCAAAATCACATATGTCCGAATAAGCGAAACTATATTTGTCCGTATGAGCGAAACTATGTGATGTCCCTATAAGCGAAATCAGGTGATGTCACTATGAGCGAAAATATCAATTGTCCGTATAAGCGAAACTGGATGTTCAAATAAGCGAAATCAAACTTATGTCCTTATCAGCGAAATCAGAATGTCCGTATAAGCGAACCTACCAGATGTCACTATGAGCGAACCTACCTGATGTCCGAAAAAGCGAAATCACGTTTTAGTCAAATTTCACCATGTTTAGTCCAAATTTTAACCTGATTCTTTCTAGGGTTTGTTATTTCTGCATTTTACACGTTATACTAAAAAATCAGGCCATTTCAACCGTAGGAACTAGTTCAAAACGAAAAAGTATGAGAGAAAGTGAGTAGAAATGAGAGAATTTTGTAGATTCAGCTGTAGTAGTATGAACTACTCGTCCTGAAGATCTGATACCACTTGTTGGACCGTTTTGTGACCTTGAAAAGTCAGTCAAGGACGTTCATCTTCATGTATAAAGGCGGAATCAGTATACGCAGAGTAACAACAGCTTTTCCTTTCAATTTCCTTCTCTTTTATTGCTTTCTGAATCAATTTTGACAGAATTCCGTTACACAAGCAATGAGATGGTTTCGCTCCAACGTACACACTTGAATGATCAGGTTCGCTTATGATGTCTATATATAGGCTTCGTGATTTCGCTTATACGACCTGACAGATAAGCGAAACCCCCTTGAACCATATAAGCGAAACCCCTTGACAAATGAGCGAAACCTCTAACCTAATAAGCGAAACCTCATGCTAACATGTACATACAAGCGAAATACTATCAAATCCTATGTACACATAAGCGAAATACCTTAGTTAAACTCTAATTTGACTTTTAAGACCCTATGATGACCTATCTTGACCTAAGACTTGATATACACGTAGTCAACAGACATTCCGTGCACCAACAGTGAGCAAACCTCAGGGACCATTTTGGCTATTAACTCTTATCTTAGTTATAGTAGTAGGCCCCTCTTTTGAAGGTGACGTTACCCTCAACCCAGAAGTTTGAGTCAGCAAGGATACAATCCTAAAGGGTTGGATTATTGAAAGATAATTAATTAAGTTATTAATGCGTAATGTGGTAGGCCCCTCTTTTAAGGTGACGTTACACTCGGCTAAGTAGTTTGAGTCAGCAGGGATACAATCCTAAATAGCCGGGTTAATGTATTAATAGTAGTTTACATATGAGGGGATCAAGAAATTCGAACCCCCGCCATCCATTACCAGTGGGTATTGAAGGAGGTCCTACTAAGCTTGACCCAGGTGCTTGCAGGATCTATACACTGAACAAGGCAAGACGCTTACCAAACCATTCCCTTAACCCCCGACCAGGTAGCCAACATATCTCCATATAGACCGTGGAGATATGAATGGTGTAAATCTTTTATTTTATAAAGACAGTAAAATAACGCCAAGACACCACAGACAAATGATAAGGAAGTTTCACCTTCAACATAAGAAACTAGTTATTAAAGTCATTAATACATAACCAAATAAAAAGTGCGAAAAGATTAAAAATAAAAAGTATTACACTAAATGCTTGTCTTCACCAAGTGATGTAAGAGACTTAGGCAAACATGGCCTTTGATTGTCAAGAACTCTTACTATCAATATTGGATTCCGAGACTACTACACACACTCTATGATGGATGATGGTGGTGGATGTGGATTGTGATGGTGGTAGAGGGTGGGTGAAGTGTGAGAGAGGTGGTTTGTCAAGGGATGAGTTGCAAATGAGCCAAGCACCCCTATTTATAGTCTGAACAGAAGCCCGGACACGGCCCCGTGTCCATTGGGCACGGCCCTGTGTCCACCTATCTTCTCTTTCTTCATTTAATGCAGTTTGTCTGTATTAGTTGACCACGCCCTCGTGTCCGCTGGGCACGGCCCTGTATGCAGAAGCGTATCTGTACTATCAAGATTTGCTAAGATTCTGCGAATCTTTGTCTTGACCACGGCCCCTTGTCCACTGGGCACGCCTCGTGTTGGGAAATAGAAGCTTCTACAACTTTGTTTTTTCTGCAGACACTTGGGCACGCCCCCGTGCTCACTGAGCACGGGGCGTGTTCAGTCTTCTGTTGTCTTGTTTTTGCTTGGGAGGATGCTGTCGAGGGGTCGGGCATGCCACGTTTATTCCTTTTCTTGTAATTATGTTAGATTTAGCTGCCTTTTTGCTTCTTTTGTTCATTTGAGCTCATTTAATCCTGAAAATACAAAAGGAAGACAAAAGCATACTTTTTCCAACATTAGTACTAAAAAAAGGGTTAGTTTTATGCCTCATTTGATGTAATTTATATGTTGCATTTTTCACACATCATCTATATATCCAAGCTGACTAACTCAACAATGATAACCGACTCTATGCATACACATTGTATACATATGATGCAAGAGAGAGTTAGGCCCATTGTTTAAATACTAACTCAGCTTTAAAATCCAAAACTTTCTACTTATATGGATACAAAATAACACGACCCGTTCTGTACTAAAGGTTACCCATTTTCTCTCGTTACCCAACCCGGATACTTTTCTACCTCTAATTATTCATTTAAAAAATGTATCCGAAACAAACCGAAAATCAACCGAAAATGATCCGATTACACCGAAACTCGTCCGATTTCGATCGTGATTACGGCTTACACCAGTTTACTGCTTTGTTTGCAGCCATAAACACGCCGTTAAACGGCTGCAAACGCGGCAACAAACGGGTGCAAAAACGCATTTGTTTGGCGCCGTTTAACGGCGCGTTTACGGCTGCAAACGCAGCAGCAAACAGGTGTAAAAACGCAGCCGTTTGCTGCTGCGTTTGCAGCCGTAAACGCGCCGTTAAACCGAGCCAGGCCTTTACACAATTGCACCTCGATTAGCCTTCTAGTTCCATGTTATATATCAAAATTAAGGAAGCAAACATAACTTGGATTTCTAAAAGTAATGCGGCCTACAAAACAACATTTACAACTTGGGCAAAAACAATCAACAATTCATATGATATTTTTACCAACAAAACCACATTAAAATCAGTGATCTTAAAAAGTAAACCAACCTACAAAACTTTATTGAGCAACAACAATCAGTAGCTCAAACAACCTCGTTTCACCATTGTTAACCTTCACTCAACATGTGCTTGCCAATTGCTAGTTCGACCATGTTTTTGCAAGAGGACTCATCCTTTTTTTCTAGTTGGATGCAGAAAAGCCGTTGTCCCATTCATGAAGACTTCTAAAGAACCTCCGGGTGATGTTTCGTACCATTAATACCTATAAGACTTCTAAGGGAATTCATGTATCGCACCTTTTAAATTACACACTAATTTATACGGTGCAACCATAAAATATAACGCCAATGACATATAAGAAAAATGGGTCTGGGGCCATTGCCTACCCATACTTGACATAATAATTATTTATAATAAATTTTAAATCTTGGACAAAAACTGTCCCGACTAGTATAGATTAGTCATTGTTTTACAGAAATAGGAATTAAGAGGAGAAACCCTGGACTACTGGGTCCCTCTACTGTAACACCTCGAAAATTCATGTCCAATATTATATTGACACGTGCCATGGACTTTAAACGTGTAAAGAATTAAGTTAGAGGGACTAAAGTTGACATACAAGGAATCTATGTGTATAAAAGGATTCAAAGTGTCAACAATAGATAAATATATCTTTCAATAACCCTACATGATGTTTATACCCTTAAACGAATGAATCATGGATCATACGAAGCTAATTGTGGAAGAAAGTGAGAGATTACAAACTACAGGGGTTAAAAGTGTCAACATATTTAAATTGTACCTCTGAGTGATCTTTTAGCGAACCCGAAGCTTTATAACGGTTAATTATACTCACTAGAATAAGTGATAAAAATTTCACAAGGTTTCGATAAAGTATGAGAAAGTTATGATAATATTCGCATACGAGGGGTTAAAAGCGTCAACGTTGAAATTAAAGGCTTTTCGGGTGATCACAAAGTTAACCAAGGACTTAACAAAGTTTAGTTATGCCTTGGAGCCCTTAAAAGTCAAGTTAGAAGGTTGAAATTGTAAGAAACAAAGTTAAAACCACGTTTGGAAGGACCAGGGACCTAAATTGCAACATTTGAAACTTGCAGACCGGAGATCCACCCTCACACGGCCCGCGTAGACCCCCTAAGGGACCTTACGCAGCCCGCCTAAGACTGCCAGTGTCAGAAAATAAGCACAACTGCCTGTTCAGCATGTTTAACCGACTTATGGAGCTTGTTTTTTATACCAGGGGCTTGTTTGATGGTTTAGAAGGGCCTAGGGACACTTGGGATGATCAGGAATCATCCCATAGACTTATTTGTCATGATCTTGTGAAATCAAAGTTCCTATATAAGGTGTTCTTGTTGCAAACATTTTGATCATTCACTTGAAAACTTCACAACTCATTTTCTGGAGATTGCTGGAGCTCAAGGACATTTTCTAGAAGTCATTAGTCGTGCTTAGGACTATTGTAAGCTTCCTTAACCTTCCTTAATTCAGTTTTACTTAGTTAATTAGCCTAAAGTCAAACCGTCGTAACTAAGGTTTAACTTCGTGATTATTCATAATTTGTCCAGTTAAATTTCAAATTGAAAGTACCTATGAGTTGGTAATTATGTGGGCAATATACCCTTAAAAGGGCACCCTCTGATTCCCACTCTAATTAGGTCAATTGTCGGGTCAAAGCTAATCTTAAAAAGTCAACAGAAAGCTTATTTTGGCATAAATGCATAATTAACAATGTAGAAGCCATGCAACCTATTTTATCACTAATATAATTTGGTAATTAATGTAAGAACATGTCTAAACATGTTCAACCCGACAATTTTCAGTTTAAGCTCGGTTCGGAGCCGAAAGTCGCAAAAGTAGACTTTTGCTTTGACTTTTAGTTCTGACCCATTAGAGCATAGTTTAGAAGTGCCTTAGAGCTTTATTAGGACCAGGTTACATGTTAGTATAACCCTCTGTGATTATACAACTTGGTTCATTAGTTATCCGATTCATATGTATGTTTCCGTTAAATGCTTAAATGTTGACTAATATGCCCATATGACCTTAAAATGTGATTTATGAAAATGTAAAAGGGTAGAAACCTTAGTTACTGATTTATAAACTTGTCCCTAAAATTTGACATTAGTTTGAGGTCTAGATTAGGAGTTATGCTCATTAGCGTAAATGAAAAGCTTTTATTTAATTAAACGGCGTAATGAGCATATAGCCTATCTAAACCCAATTTTTAATACCAAACCTTTTACCTACTGATATAAAATAATATTTTTGGATTTTTGAAGATTTTTATTTAATTTTAGGCTGAGCATAACATAGGGTTCTAAGCTTGATTCGGTAATTGCCGGTTTTACCCTTTTAGCCTATAAAATGAGTTTTACAAAACTTTTTGACCCCAAACCTTTTGCTACTGATTTGATATGATAAATAAAATATTTTAAGCATTCTGGAATAATAAAAATATCAGCTTTTCTTTATAAAACCCGGAAATCGCTTAAAACTGTCCTTTTACGCATTTTAAACGCATAGTATGTATTAAACTATTTTAAATATATATGATTTGATACCTACTGATATTTTTAGTAAATTTTTATATTTTAACAGTAAGAAAAAGTTTTAAACTCAGATTTCCAGTTTTGACCCTTTAAGCTTATGTGAAATTACCAAAATGCCCCTACGGTGCATAGTTTAGTTATAAAAGATAAATTTCACATATATGTAATATCCTACTGTTATAACTTATTAAATTAAGTATTTTTACTAATTATATCAGACCTATAACTCAGATTAATATTTAAACTCTTTTATAACCTTTTAAATGACCAAAATACCCCTACGGGGCATAATTTGAGTTTAAATTCGTTTTGGGCATAATAGAAGGTATCCTACTGATATCACAACATGTTTAAGGCATATTAACTTAGGAAACTTGTATATGACTCATTTGGTTACCCGTTACGCACTTTCGCGTTCGGATCGGCTTATGTAACTAGTTTGCATATATTAGCCAAAAGGAGTCAAACCATATCATATTTCATCCAGAATGTGTTTAGTTTACCCATATTAAACAAGTATCTAAGCTTGTCGGGTCTAAACC
Source organism: Helianthus tuberosus (assembly GCA_030545235.1). Classification (NCBI taxonomy): domain Eukaryota; kingdom Viridiplantae; phylum Streptophyta; class Magnoliopsida; order Asterales; family Asteraceae; genus Helianthus; species Helianthus tuberosus. Next base: position 115,235,836 of record CM060379.1, read on the forward strand.
CTATTTTAATCCGGTCTTCACTTAATCACGCATTTTTGGACCGTATCCTCTTTTAAAACTAACCGGTCTAAGTTTAGGCGTAATTAAAGACCCGTTAGGATTCTAATAGGTTATTAAAAACCTTCGTTCCAGATTAGGAGCCCAGTAAAAGCTACGTGCACTTGCTGTTTTTGATTTATACTTTGCTCAGGTAAATACTCTTAACTTATTTTCCCTATACGGGCTTGGGATACGGTATTATAATAATACCGCTTGGTCGGGTGTGTAGTCATTTAAATCGTATTGTGATTAATGTATTTACATGACCCGTTTTAATCTGTATTATTTGGTGTATGGCCTTTGGGGGTTAAATGACCATGTCCCGGATATCCTTGGCATCATTTAAAGAAATGGCCACGACCTAAGCACGGGATGTAGGCGTACACCTGACAGTTGCATTATGTAAAAACTGGTAATCCACTTAAAGGAATCAACCTTGTGGGCATTATACCTGTGGCGTGTCACTTAATCTTGACCGGCTCTACCAACCGGCCCTGACGGGCGACAAATAAGTAAAACTGTATACAAGATTATTTTTAAATAATTGTCCCAAGTTATAAAAGATATTTTTTCCTTGTGCATTCAAATCAATTTTCTAAAAACGTTTTCAAAATGAGTCAGTTAATTGTATTTACCAGTGTAAACTGACGTATTTTCCAAAAAGGCTAAGTGCAGGTACTAGACGAAATAGGCTGGCTACTCCTGGCATCATTAATTAAGTCTCGCAAGCTCTAGATGCTAAAGTCTGTTGAACAATGATCTTATTTGTCTTTTGATCCGCCTGTGGATCCTTTACAGTCCGTTTGTAATACTTTGATATTACTATTTGTTCGGTTTGTAATGTGATTCATCTTTTGCTTCCGCTGTGCATTTAAAATTGTGTTGTTTGACTATGATGATATCAACTACGTCACGATACTCCCCACCGAGCCCACCGGTAATACGTGGAAATATCGGGGTGTGACAGGTTGGTATCAGAGCCAACGCTGAGTAAATTAAACACTAGCCTTTTGTGTTTAAACTCAGTTACACAGTTGCAAATTCCTCGATTCTCGAGTCTAGACAAAGAACTTAGGACTAATCCTAATTCGTTTTATTTTGTCCTTTATTTGTTTCCTTGTTATTTTCTGTTTAGCCCCTACATGGGCAAGTCATTTCAGTTAGAAGTCCCGTTTAGGGCAACCATGTACCTTTTTAAAATTTTAGTGGAATGTTAAAAATTTCATTATATGCATGACCATAAAATATGAAATAAATAAAAACTCTCATTCCTTTTATAAGATCTACCATTATAATAAAATGGCAAAATCTAAAAAGGGCAAGACCTAGCCCATGTGTCGTTCTAAGACATGGCCAAGATGGTAGCTCCTCAATTAGATTCAGATCCTTGTTAACATCTCAATTTAGGATTGTTTCGCATTAAATATAAAAAAAAAGAATCTTAAAGGTAAAACCTAGTCTATATGTCGTTGCAGACATGGCCAAGATGGTAAAACCTATTCAAAGGATTCCAACCCTTGTTAACATCTGAAAACATGTTAACATTCTTGGCAAAATGTGATTCGATAAAATCACATAAGTCATCTCTAAATTGGGTTATTCCAATTTCCCTTAATTATATAATCATCCCTTAAGGATAAAGTGCCTACGGGCTATAATTAACGTCATTTGGGACTAAAGACAGTGGTGGCCTACAACTCCCTGTCAAGAAAAGGTAATGAACTTTGATTCAACCTTAATACCTCGATTCTGTAAAATCCTGGTGATAAATTAAATCTATCCATGTGATGAACTCCGTACACTGATTGATACAGCTGTATCTAAAGCTGTGGATAGGCAATTCAGGGAGTCTAGTGGGACGCACAGTAGAACCTCATCAGTACCCCACACTAACTCTGACCCTAAGACTCATTCAGAGGCTCATAGCAAGCCACCCTCTAAAAAAGATGAACCAAAGAAGGATGATGATCGGCACTCATCCAATCAGCACAGTGTTCCATCGAAAAAGATTGTATTTGATCATGAACCACGTACCAGGTCCTGTACTTATAAATACTTTGTCTCCTGCAAACCCAGGGATTTTACTAGGGAGAAAGGAGCGATTGATTGTATGACCTGGTTGGATGAAATGGACACCGTGGTTGATATCAGCGGTTGTGCTGAAAGGGATGTAGTGAAATATGTATCCAATCATTCAAAGGAGAGGCACTGGCCTGGTGGAAGTCTCTCATTCAAGCTGCTGGAAAGATCCCACTTTACAATCTGACATGGGATCAGTTTGTTGCTCTTATTAAGGAGAATTACTGCCCTCAACATGAAGTTGAGGGGATTGAATCAGACTTTTTATCATTGGTAATGAAAAATTTAGATTGTCAATCTTACCTTACCAGCTTCAATACCCTGTCTAGATTGGTTCCGTATCTGGTAACACTGGAGCCCAAATGAATTGCTCGTTTCATTGGGGGTTTAGCCCCAGAGATCAAGGCCAGTGTTAAGGCATCTAGACCTGCTACTTTTAGGTCAGCAGCTGATCTATCTCTGTCTCTTACTTTGGATGCGGTTAGGCTAAAATCGCTTAAGAACTCGGAAGACAGTAAGAGAAAATGTGAGGACGACAACTCACGACAGTCTGAGAAGAAGTTTAAGGGAAACACGGACCACAAGAAGAAGTTTGGGTCTGGAAAGGGTAGTCAATGAGAAGAGGAGAAGCCAAAGTGCAAGACTTGCCAGAAACGCCACTTTGAGAAATGCAGGCTTGAGTCCAAGTCTCAGTCAGGACCATCTGCATGTGGGTTATGCAAGTCCAGGGAGCACAAGACAGAGGACTGCAAGAAAATTAAGGATGTTGCGTGCTACAACTGCAATGAAAAAGGGCACATCAAGACCAACTGCCCTAAATATGCCAAAAAGCCTGAGGAACCAAGAAGACCAATGCAAGGGTCTTCCGAATGGATGCACGAGAAGCTGTTCAGGACGATAATGTGATCACAGGTACCTTCCTCATAAATGATATTTATGCAAGAGTGCTATTTGATTCAGGAGCTGATAAGTCATTTGTAGATAATAAGTTTTGTAAGTTGTTAAACCTGCCCGTTAGAACCCTAAGCATAAAGTATGAGGTTGAATTAGCTGATGGAACCATAGAAACCACATCAACCGTATTAGATGGATGTTTCATATCCATTAGGAACCACTCTTTTCCATTAACCTTACTTCCTTTAAAGTTAGCCGGGTTCGAGATAGTTATAGGCATGGATTGGTTATCTCATAACCAAACCCAGATCATTTGCAACAAGAAGAAAGTGGTGATCAAGACTCCATCTGGTGAGCCACTTACCATTCAGGGAGATACCCAGTATGGGTTGCCTGAGCAAGTGTCTATGCTCAAGGCATCTAGATGTTTGAAGAAGGATTGTGTCATTTATATGGCACAGGTAACTCTTGATGAGCAGAAGCCCAAGGTTGAAGATATCCCTGTCATTTCTGAATACCCAGAAGTTTCCCTGAAGAACTACCTGGTTTACCACCAGATAGACAAGTAGAATTCAGAATTGACATCATCCCTGGAGCAGCGCCGGTCGCAAGAGCACCTTATAGGTTGGCACCAACAGAAATGAAGGAGTTGAGAACCCAACTAGATGATTTGTTAGCCAAGGGTTTTATTAGACCTAGTTCGTCTCCATGGGGAGCACCAATCCTGTTTGTGAAGAAGAAGGATGGATCGATGCGATTATGCATCGATTATCGTGAGCTTAACAAAGTCACTATCAAGTGTTGGACCGTGTTCGTGACCCTAAAAGTCAGTTAAGGCAGTTCATCTTCGAATACGAAGGCGGAATCAACGTATACAAAGTCACAACAGCTTTGTTCCTTTCAATTTATCTTCTATTAATCAATTCTGAGTCTTTTACAATCAATTCTAACAAAATTTCGGCAGCACCTCGACTCACACACAAACACCATTCCTCTTTCGCTTCAAATGACCTACTCACCTATTTATAGGCTTTAGGTTTCGCTTGGAATGGACTCAAGTGAAACCTGATCATCCAGTTTCGCTTGAGATTGACATGAACATCCATTCAAGCGAAACCTCATGAACATAATCTAAAACTTACATGTTCTATACAATCATGACATATATAAACCCTAGACTTAAGACGGAGTCAACAGACATTAAGTGCACCAACAGACTCCCCCTTGGATGTTGACGAAGTCTTTGGCTTCAAGTCTTAAGGCTTTGTCTCTTTCCAAATTTTGTCTTCTCATTGTAAAAACTCTCTCTTTACAGGTTCAGAAACTCAAACTAGCTCCATCTTCAATCTCCCCTTTGACTGTTGATCCAGAATCCTGACTCCCCCTTTCACAGACTCCCCCTCTCGGTAGACTAGGGCTCTAATTCTGATTCAAACTTTTGTCATTTTCATTGCCATGGAAATTCCTGTAAAATCTCTACCCAAAAAATAAGATATATGACAATAACAATTTTAATCCAAACTTACCATTTAACTTTCAGTGTTAGAAATCCATTTAAGTATTCAGGTCCAAGTTAATGACCCTGATTACTCAATTAATCTACCAAGTCCAACTTAATGACCTTGGTTGATCAGAGATAATTCACACTGACTTCTGTTAAATTTGTTTTTCTGAAAATTTACAAGTTTCAAATTAATGAACTTGTTTAAACTTTTCAACTTCTCAAACTTATCATGTTAAGCTCACGACTCATCATCCAGTCCAGAAATCTCCTGCATCTGCTTTCCACTTTTGAATCCGAAGATTAACTCTCCACTTTGGTTTGTCAAAAATAAAGCAGAAATGTCAAATCTTTTTGGATTTTTAATAAAGCTTCTAAACTAGAAATGAAATATAGAACTAAAATGCAGTAAATGTAAACTATTTACAAACATATTTTTGGTTAAGCGTGTTAGGGAATCATATCAGCTATCCGACAAGTCACAAGTACCGTTTAGCTTTAATTACATACTCGGAATTAAACAATTCGCTTAGATTGTCGATATACTGATCCACTTAAATTCTCACACAAATTTCAATCTGTCCAGGATACGGATTAAGTGTTTTAGAGACTTAAACTTATACATGTGTCCCACCTCTTGAATATACTCCCGTATCCAGATCCCAATATTCAGTCTTATAGGTAATTATAACACAAATGATATCTGTAAGGGGTTAATAATTTATGAAGAATCATGAGAGCTCAGGTCAGAACTACCGTTCAGCAGAGAGATCATGACTCAACTTTTGGGTATGTCCCCTTTAGAGGATCCTTTTTACAACAGCATTGCTAAGCAATTTTATTGTCTTATCATATATGCTGAGGGTGATGCTATGTTTCAAGCATTACAGAAAGTATTATTCGAGGACTAGGTCAGAACTTCCATTCAGAAGAAGTCCCGGAATAGTACCCCAGATATCACTGAGTATAAAAACCTAGTATATCAGAAAAAGGAATCTTTCAAACAAGATTTCAGGGGTTACCTATATATCCAAGTAGTGTTCCCCACGAAATAAGTAAGTAAAGATTTAAGTTTATATCCCGAACAAATCTACTAAATGTGTAAAAACCTATCGGCATATCATCAGCGAGACTGTTTAATGCATTTAAACATTCCATTTCTTTAGCATACCGTGACTGTCAAGCCGATGTACTATCATTTTCCCTTTTTACACAAGCTCTTTTCTGGTTTTCTATTGTTTTTGGATTTTGAAAATATCTCATGTTTTTGTATTTTTGTCATTTTTTTATTGTTTTTGTATTTTCTGAAATATTACCCTATACCTCCCCCTAAATACCAAAACAAGTAAAAAATCGACAAACCATTGCAGATTACTTCTCAACATCATCCACAATGTCTCCTTCATCAACGCCAAGAATCTCCTCCAACACCGATAAAAGCTTCATACCATTCAGTTTTAGCAAATATTGAAAACGTGTTTTGTCAAATGCTTTGGTATGTAAATCAGCTTTTTGATCGTCAGTGTGGATTTTCTCAATTCGTATCAACTTCTTCTCGAAACAATCGCGAATGAAGTGATGACGAATTTCAATGTGTTTGGTTTTAGCGTGATGAACTGGAATTTCGTAATGTTAATCGCTGCCTCATTATCAACAAAGATAGGGGTGTTTAGAAATTGCAAATCGTAGTCGCGCATCTGTTGCTGGATCCACAAGATCTGTGAGCAGCAACTGCTAGCAGATACGTACTCCGCTTCACATGTGGATAAAGCCACAGAGGTTTGCTTTTTGCATTGCCATGTAACCAATCTTGATCCAAAGAACTGGCACCCTGCTGTTGTTGATTTAGCATTAACTTTGCAGCATCCGAAATCTGAATCGGATTAACCTTCGAGCGTGAAATCGCCTTCTCTTGGATACCATAATCCCAATGATGGAGTTCCTTTTAGGTAGCGTAATATCCTCTTGACTATTACCATGGGCGATGCTCTCGGGTTAGATTGATATCTTGCTGCGAGGCAGGTTTGGTACATAATATCGGGTCTTGAAGCTGTCAAATACATCAGCGAACCATGTAACGATACATCGTTTCATCAACCTTCTCTCCGGTGAGATCAGGGTTTATCCCATGATTCGTTGCTAATGGGGTGGCTGCTGGAGTAGAACCTGACATCCCGAATTTCTCCAAGATATCATGAACGTACTTCGTTTGATGTATGAAAATTCCTTTGGGTAGTTGATCAACCTGCAATCCCAAAAAGAATTTCATCTCACCCATTGATGAGATTTCGAATTTCTGCTTCATAACACGTTCAAAATCTTTGCATAGATCCTCATTTGTTGACCCAAATATGATGTCATCCACGTAAATTTGAACTATCAGAAGATGACCGTCGACCTCTTTGGTGAACAGAGTGGCATCCACTTTTCCACGGATGAAGTTGTTGGCTAGTAGGTGTTGAGACAATGTCTCGTACCAAGCTCTCGGGGCCTGGTGTAAACCATACAGAGCTTTGTCTAACAAATAGACCTTGTCTTATTGGTGTGGATTGGTGAAGCCCGGTGGCTGACCGACATATACCTCCTCTTTTACCTTCCCGTAGAGAAAAACCGATTTTACATCTAGCTGATATACTTTGAAGTTTTTCCAAGATGCAAATGCCAGGAAGATTCTGATAGCTTCTAGTCGAGCTACAGGAGCATACACTTCGGTGAAATCTATACCCTCCTGTTGACTGAAACCCTGGACTACGAGTCGAGCTTTGTTTCGAACAACAACTCCTCTATCATCCCTCTTGCACTTGAACACCCATTTGGTGTTTATCTTCCTTTGACCATCCGGCAAATCAACTAACTTCCACACGCCTAATTTCTCGAATTGGCTCAGTTCCTCCTGTATCGCATTGACCCAAGAATCTTTAGTAAGCGCCTCTTTGTAAGTTCTTGGTTCAACCTGTGAAATAAAACAACTCAATGAGAATTCAGTTTGTAAAGGAGCAACTTTTGTACAAAAACAAGTAAGCCCTTGATCAAGCTGTCTTCGAGTGCGGACGCCTGTCTGCAATTCTCCAATGATCAATTCCTCTGGATGGTATGAAAGAGTTCTTGGCATCACTTTGCCTAGAACATCTACATCGCCTTCCAGATTAGTAACATTCTGGTTTGCACCTTGTTCACTGACTGGGTTTGTTTGACTTGAAATCTGAATTTGCTCCCCCTCAAAATCTGAATCACCACGATCAAATACTGGCATGTTCTCAGATTCTTGATTATCATTCTGTGCTGTCTGATTATCTTGAGCAACTTCATTTTGTTGGACATCATCATGTTCACCAGCATTGCTTGGACCTGCTTCATCATCATTTGATGCTCGTTGTGGTCTTCTTGAATACTCAGCTGGGAACCTTTCCAGCGATGACTCATACTCTCGCAAAATATCTAACTCATCAAAGAAATCTTCTTCTTCTTCTTCTTCTAGTTCTTCCATCATGTCAAATGATTCCCACAATTTGTCATAATGATAACGCCATGAATCTCCAGGATTCTGCGGCGGCATTGTATAACCTTGACATTCAACATTTGGAGCTTCAATAATCCGCTTCAGATTTGGAACGAAGACTCGTCGTAAAGGACTTGCATAACCTATGAATATCCCTTCAATACTCTTCGGACCAAACTTTCCAAAAGGCTCTAGAACAGTACAGGGTGACCCAAACGGTTCAAGATACTTCAAATTCGGTTTGCGGTTATTGATCAACTCAAAGCATGTTTTGTTGAATTTCTTGACAGTGAGAACTCTGTTGAGCGTATAGCATGCAGCGGAAACTGCTTCTGCCCAAAAAGTTATCGGTAGCTTTAAATCAGCAAGCATTGTTCTGGCCGTTTCGATTAGCGTCCTGTTTTTACGTTCTGCAACTCCATTCTGCTGCGGAGTGTACGGAGCACTAAACTCATGCAATATACCTCTTTCATCACAAAATTCTTCCATCTTGTTGTTCTTGAACTCAGTACCATTATCACTTCTGATTCTTCTGATACACCTTTGGTACAGATTTTCAATCTTTCTGAACAACGCCATCAAACTATCAAACGTTTCATCTTTCGACTTCAAGAATGATACCCACGAAAATCTGGAATAATCATCAGTAACCACAAGACAGTAGAGATCCCCTGTAATACTTTTGACGTTTACTGGACCAAACAGATCCATATGTAGTCTCTCTAACGGTCTGGAAACTGAATTGACTTGCTTTTTAGGGTGTGACTTTTTCTTTTGCTTACCTTTGATGCAACTAATGCACTCCCCTTCCAGATGAAAACCTTTGATATTAACTCCAAGAACCAAATCATTATGCACCAGGTGATTCATTTTCCTCAGGTGAATATGCCCCATCTTCCGGTGCCACAACTTTGATTATTTCTCTGTTGATCTAGACACAAAACAATGTGCCTGACCTGTTGTTGTAGAAGCTACACTCATGTCCAGTACATACAGATCATTCACTCTAGGTGCCCTCATGATAATCCATTCTTCAGGGATAACAAATCCTGGTTTCAAGATTAAACATTCTTTGTCTGTGAAGTGAGTGGTATACATATTGTCACAAATCTGCGAGATACTCAGCAGATTATTCTCCAGCTCAGCAATGTAGTTAACTCTTTCAAACGTAACAATCCCATTGGATAACATTCCTTCACCGACAATTCTACCACCTTGATTTCCTACGAATCCCACATATCCACCATTGATATTTCTAACATCATACAACAATGCAGTTTTCCCTGTCATATGTCGAGACCCTCCACTATCCATAATCCATCTTGAAATAGCTTTTGGAAGATCCTGCACATATCACAAACAATTCAATAAAGATGCCGATTCATGCTTCACAATTACCAACTAGGAAGCTCCGGCAAGTCCAAAATCTTTAATGAGATTTTGATGCTACCCAAGCCTCTTTCGACTCAGGTAACTGGACTTTAATATGAGATTTTGTAGTCTAGAGTGGCGGAAAATTTTTATCATTCATTTTTAAACTTTCTTCTGATCCAACCTCAACCTTTTTGTATAAGAAAAACTCATCTATTTTAAGTTGACCGGTTGGTTGATTTTTCTTTTGAACATTCTTCTTCTCTGGTTGAGTAGAAGATTGTTTCTCCAACTTTTCATAATAATCCAAAGGAACATCCATCTTTACCGGTGTGGTAGAAGACGATTGTTTTTCTAACTCTGAAATCTTTGGTTTTTCAACAACTTTTGGCTTCCATGTTTGTTGAGATGTAGAAACCCGTTTATAGAATTTGTCATTTTTAGTTACCACATTCTTAACAAGTTCAGTTTTGACTTTGATCTTGTCATTTTTCAAAACCTTTTTCTCAACAACCATAGGTGCTTTGCCCTTCACATCAACTTTTTTCTTTTGTCTCTCAACAACTTCAGTCTTAGGCTTGAAGTGGGTGCAATTTCTTGCAATGTGACCAACTCTGTTGCATCTAAAACATGTACGAGTATCAACTACCCGACTTGTGCCTTCAGACTGAGGTTGTGACGCCCTCTTCTCAAAGAACTCTTCATTTAATTTTGAAAAGATTTCATTTTCCTCATCAGAAAGCGAACTCGAACCGTTCACAAACACTTTCTTCTCAGCAAACTTCTTGTTTTAAACATTTCTCTTTTGATAACTCTTACCACCCTGATATCCACCCGACCAATTGTTACGATTGTTATTATAAAAACGTGGTGGAACTACAGGTTTCTTGTAGTAAGCTTTATCGTTCTCAAAATTCATTTGCCTTTTTGTTTGTTTCAAACTCTTTACTTCAGACATATCAATCTCAACCATTTTAAACACATTTGTCAATTTTGAAACATTTACATTCTCCAGAGGAAACTCAGAATCCGAATACAACTTATCAGATCCAGCCATCTTGTACATCACAAGACCCGATTCATCACCTAAGTTGTTTTTGGATTTTGGTTTCTGAATGTACTTGTCCAAAAAACATTCATCATCTTCAGCTGAATCAGACAACAAAACACTTTCAGCTGTACTTTTAACAATCTCTGTCTGAACACTATCATCAGATGATGAAGAAGAAAATGTCACATCAATTGAATCAGGAAGTTTCACATCATTTTCTTCCTCAAGATTAACCAACCCAGATTGCTTTTTCGAATAATTTTCTAGAACAGGTGGTGGAACTTGATGAAACCCAACCCTAGTTCCATCACAATATACATCTTCGCCTGCTTTGTCTTTCCCGATAGGTTTGGGAATAATGTGTTGCAAAAAAAAGCTTGCAGAGCTGTAACTGTTCAATTTCAAATTGATACGCTCATTCTCGATCTTGGCTTCTTCAAACTGAAGTTTCAATTTAGCAATCTCATCCAATTGTTTGTTGATTAATTCTTCTTTGATTCTCAAAACACATTGCAATTGGCAACTTTCTTTGTAAGTTTTACCGTTTCTATCATCATTATCTTTAATTGTGCTTTTAAGTTTCTCAAATTTTTCAGTGATCTGACGATTTTCAAGAACTAACCTTTCATTTTCTTTCCTAACCTTTTCCTGATCAATTTTATCACTTTCAATTTTGTTAGTTAATTCTTTTAATCGTCCAGTTGAAGCTTTCACCATTTTTTCACGATCAAGGTTTTGATCCTCAACACTTCTGACTTTAGCAGACAGATCCTCAATTTTCTTACCTTTGAGATAAGTGTTTGTACTACAAACCTTGCATTCTTTGATGCAATTTTTGCAGTCAACATCACCACTAACCTTCTTACCTGACTCAGTCGTTGACGTGTTTGAACTGACTTGGCTTTTAGACTCAGAAACGGATTTAGAATCTACCTCAAGTGCATTAGCAGCCAGCACCTTGTCAGCCATCTTTCTCATGTTTTCTGCATTCAACTCCTATGTCGTGTCAATGATCCCAGTGTCAATCTTCTTTGACTTTTCTTTCTCTTCTTTCTCCTTCTTCTCTTTCTCTTCATCTTCTCCGCTTCCCCACCATTTCTTCTGCTAATAATCATCTTCAACTTTATACTCTTGGATTATGGTTTCCATATCAAGAGTGTTATGATCAATAACAATGTTTCCATAAGGGTCAAGATAACATTCTCTGTCTGGATCCCATCTATTTGCTCTTTTTGCCTCAGAAAAAATACCAGATATTCTGATCAATTTGTTCGTAGCCAACATCTTTCTGTGTTTATACTTCTGTTCTTCAGTTCTGTCATCTTTCCAAGGAATATGTTCAGAATTTGCCATGAATGCATATCCAACCGCATCCTCCTCAGGTAACAACTCACTCCAGTCAAAACCTTCATCGTCACGAATCACCGCAAGAGCTCTAGATTTTTCTTTGTTATCTTTAAGCTGCTTCATTCTTGGCGGCTCCGATTTATTCTGATGATAAATCGCTTTCTTGTAGTAATCTTCTCTGAACGGGTTTTCAGATTCATCAGCATACGCGTTTCTGCATTCACGCTTAAAGTGACCTTTCTGTTTGCACTTGAAGCATGTCACCTTAGATTTATCAAAGCCAAACTTGGTAGATGGTCCACCAATTGACTTCCTCCCTGTTATCTCCATAAAACGCTGAGCACGACAAACTGCACTGGCCATACACCACCTTATGTCGATTAGTTCCATCTCCTCAGGATCTATCTAATCATAATCTTCTTTTGTCAGGTTGGTGTTGCCTATCTTCCCTGCTACAAGACTTTCATAAGATTCTAGCACAGATGCTAAGAAAACCATCTGTTGCTTTGCTGACTCCTCGCTGAAGTTCTGAGCGTTCTTTAAGTCTACAGCGATGTTGCATTGAAATAAGTTCTTTGCATCAGACTGGTTCGAATTTGATGAAGACCCACTGTGATATCCACTGCTTTGACTTTCTTTGCTCGTTGTGGAAACATTCTCAGCAGAAAATGCAGTCTTGGGAGATGTACTCTTTGGTATCATGCTCTTTGGATAATACAAATCCAAGTTCTGCTGGTATGATGAGTGATTGACTTTGTGCGTCTTCTTCAATTCCAACTCGTGACTCTCTAGTCTCTCAATCAACAAGTCTACTGTCAACTCTTCTGGTGGCTTGATAGTATTCTTTAGCATCAACGCATAATATTGCCAATCCATCTCATCTGGTAATGCATCAAACAATTTGTCGACTAGCTCTTCTCTAGAGTAGAAAATTTCGTGTCTCGCCAGTTCCAGCTTCAGATGCCCAAACCTCTCAATCATTTTACAAATTGATTCATTCTTTAAACACCCAAACAAATCAAACTCTTTTCTAACTAGTTTCTTTTTGTTTTTCACAATTTCTGTGCTTCCTATACATTTGTTTTTCAATTTGTTCCAGAGATCTGTAGCACTAGAGTATTCGTTCAAAGATATTATATCTTCTCGAACAGATTGAAACAGCAACGCAACACATTTCTGCTCAGCAACAAACAAATCTATCTCCTCATTTGTTGTTAAGGTTTCACCTTTTTTGTTTCCGTTATGGTATCCATTTTTTAGACTCTTCCAACTAGGAAAAGCAAAGGCCATCAACCAATCTTCAAACTTCTTGGCCCACCGACTGTATTCTTCGATAGCCATCAACTTTGGGGGTTTGTTGTAGGTTCCGAAAGCACTTTCAACCTCCAATGCATCCGATAGCTTTTTCTTTGTATTCGGCGTGTTCTCATTGGTGTTACTCGAAGATGTATCATTTCCACCGTCTCCAGCAAACGCAAAGACATCATAAAACGGATTGAAATCATCCATCTTGTACCTGAAACGAAATCAGCAAACACTTAGAATTTTCTTGATTTTGAAAAACTCAAATTCAAGCGAAACCACTTGAAACAAAATGGTTTCAAGCGAAAGCTACAACAAGTTCAAACAGTTCAAGCGAAAGCCAATATAAGTTTGAACAATTCAAGCGAAAGCCAATAATCCAAGTTTGAACAGTTCAAGCGAAAGCCAATAATGTGGTTTCGCTTCAAGTAAACAGATTTTCAAGCGAAACTTATGATTTTCAAGCGAAAGTTCGAAGAACAATTTCAAGTGAAACACTGTTTATGCCATTTTTTATCACTTTTAATTCATATTTTGATCTGATTCTTTGTAGGATTTGTTAATACTATGTTTTATACAACATATGCGAAAATCAGGCCATTTCAACCGTTAGAACTCGTTCAAATCAGAAAAGTATGAGAAGAAGTGAGTAGAAATGAGAAAATCCGGTAGAATCAAGCTGCTATGGTATGAACTCCTCGTCCTGAGCTCTGATACCACTTGTTGGACCGTGTTCGTGACCCTAAAAGTCAGTTAAGGCAGTTCATCTTCGAATACGAAGGCGGAATCAATGTATAAAAAGTCACAACATCTTTGTTCCTTTCAATTTATCTTCTATTAATCAATTCTGAGTCTTTTACAATCAATTCTAACAAAATTTCGGCAGCACCTCGACTCACACACAAACACCATTCCTCTTTCGCTTCAAATGACCTACTCACCTATTTATAGGCTTTGGGTTTCGCTTGGAATGGACTCAAGCGAAACCTGATCATCCAGTTTCGCTTGAGATTGACATGAACATCCATTCAAGCGAAACCTCATGAACATAATCTAAAACTTACATTTTGACCCCTGTTCTATACGATCATGACATATATAAACCCTAGACTTAAGACGGAGTCAACAGACATTAAGTATTCCAACATCAAGAATAGGTATCCATTGCCCAGGATAGACGATCCGTTCGATCAGTTGCAAGGGGCAAATTACTTCTCTAAGATCGATTTGAGGTCAGGCTATCATCAACTAAAGGTTAGAGATGAAGATGTACACAAGACTGCATTTGACTCATTATGGACATTACGAGTTCCTAGTGATGCCTTTTGGGCTCACTAATGCACTAGCAGCGTTCATGGATCTCATGAACCGTGTCTGCAAGCTATACTTGGACAAATTCGTTATCGTCTTCATTGACGACATTCTGATTTATTCAAAGAATCAAGCTGACCATTAGAAGCATCTTAGATATATTCTGGAACTACTTCAACAGGAGAAGCTATACCCCAAGTTTTCAAAATGTGAATTCTGGCTTCGTGAAGTCCAATTCCTTGGACATGTGGTTAGTGAGCGTGGTATCCAAGTAGATCCCGCTAAGGTTGAAGCTATCATGAATTGGCAAGAGCCAAAGACGCCTACATTGATTCGTAGCTTTCTAGGTTTAGCAGGATACTATAGGCGATTTATCGAAAATTTCTCAAGGATTGCTGCACCCCTAACTTCATTGACTAGAAAGAATACTAAGTTTGATTGGGGTCCTAAGCAGCAGGAATCCTTTGATATCCTTAAACAGAAGCTTAGTAACGCTCCTGTGTTAACATTACCTGAAGGGATTGAGGAGTTTGTAGTATATTGTGATGCATCGAACACCGGTATGGGATGTGTGCTTATGCAGAAAGGCAAGGTCATTGCCTATGCTTCTCGACAGTTAAAGGTGCACGAGAAGAACTACACCACCCACGACTTGGAGTTGGGTGCCGTTGTATTTGCATTGAAACTTTGGAGGCACTATTTGTATGGTACTAAGTGTGTGATCTATTCTGATCACAAGAGCCTTCAACATCTGTTCAATCAAAGGGATTTGAACATGAGGCAATGACGTTGGATGGAAACTTTGAATGATTATGACTGTGAAATACGATACCATCCAGGCAAGGCGAATATAGTCTCCGATGCCTTAAGTAGAAAGGAAAGGGTGAAGCCCATAAGAATCAATGCCAAGAGCATTGAATTAAAGAATAGTTTGAATGAAAGGTTGCTAGCTGCGCAGAAGGAAGCTGTGTTGGAAGCTAACTATCCTGTTGAAAAACTAGGAGTAACTGAAGAGCAGTTATCTCAGGGCAATGACGGAATTCTGAGATTAAATGGACGAATATGGTTTCTAGTTTATGGAGGACTTCGGGATGTTATCCTCCAAGAAGCCCACAGTTCTAAGTACTCCGTTCATCCTGGAACTGACAAGATGTACCAGGATCTAAAGGAAAATTATTGGTGGATAGGCTTGAAAAAGTCTATAGCTACCTATGTAGCCAAATGTTTGACGTGCGCACAAGTTAAAGCAGAACATCAAAAGCCGTCAGGTTTGTTACAACAGCCTGAACTTCCTACCTGGAAGTAGGAAATGGTGACAATGGATTTCATCACCAAATTGCCAAAGACAAAGAAAGAAAATGATACTATTTGGGTGATAGTGGATAGACTGACTAAGTTAGCACATTTCCTACCCATCAAGGAGACTCATAGCTCCGACATATTAGCCCAGTTGTACGTAGATAAGATTTTATCTCTTCATGGCGTACCAGTGTCTATTATATCTGATAGAGATACTAGATACACATCTTATTTTTGGAAAAGTTTCCAACAGTCTTTGGGCACACGCTTAAATTTTAGTATGGCTTACCATCCTCAGACGGACAGACAGAGTGTGTGTACGAACCAAACTTTGGAAGACATGCTTCGTGCATGTGTGATTAACTTAGGTGGTAGTTGGGATAACCACCTGCCATTGATCGAGTTCTCCTATAACAATAGCTACCATACAAGCATTAAGGCGGCATCTTTTGAAGCATTATATGGTAGGAAGTGCAGAACGCCTATTTGTTGGGCAGAAGTAGGAGAGGCTCAGTTATCAGGACCTGATATAGTTCTTGAAACGACGGACAAGATTGTCCAGATTCGTGATCGCCTGAAAGCTGCCAGGGATAGGTAGAAAAGTTATGCTGATAAGAGGCGAAAACCTCTAAAGTTTGAGGTTGGTGATAAGGTTCTGCTTAAAGTATCACCCTGGAAGGGGGTGATGCGATTTGATAAGAAAGGTAAGTTAAGCCCAAGGTATATAGGACCATTCGAGATCATCGAATGTGTAGGAGCAGTGGCTTATAAGTTAAACTTACCTAAAGAAATGTCTAGCCGATGTGCATATAGTGGTATTCACAACATGTTCCACATCTGCAATCTGAAGAAATGTCTAGCCGATGAATCGCTAGTCATACCCCATACGGATGTGCATATAGATGAGAGCTTGAAGTTTGTTGAAAAACCTTTGTCGATCGAGGATCGACAGGTAAAGAAGCTTCGAAGGAAGCAAGTGCCGATTGTAAAGGTCAAATGAGACGCCCGTAGAGGTCCCGAGTACACGTGGGAAGTAGAGTCCACAATGAAAGAAAAGTACCCTCACTTGTTTCAGTAAATCTCGAGGTTGAGATTTCTTTTAAGGGGGTGAGGATTTAACACCTCGAAAATTCATGTCCAATATTATATTGACACGTGTCATGGACTTTAAACGTGTAAAGAATTAAGTTAGAGGGACTAAAGTTGACAAACAAGGAATCTATGTGTATAAAAGGATTCAAAGTGTCAACAATGGATAAATATATCTTTCAATAACCCTACACGATGTTTATACCCTTAAACGAATGAATCATGGATCATACGAAGCTAATTGTGGAAGAAAGTGAGAGATTACAAACTACAGGGGTTAAAAGTGTCAACCTATTAAATTGTACCTCTGAGTGATCTTTTAGTGAACCCGAAGCTTTGTAACGGTTAATTATACTCACTAGAATAAGTGATAAAAATTTCACAAGGTTTCGATAAAGTATTAGAAAGTTATGATAATATTCGCATACGAGGGGTTAAAAGCGTCAAAGTTGAAATTAAAGGCTTTTCGGGTGATCACAAAGTTAACCAAGGACTTAAAAAAGTTTAGTTATGCCTTGGAGGCCTTAAAAGTCAACTTAGAGGGTTGAAATTGCAAGAAACAAAGTTAAAACCACGTTTGGAAGGACCAGGGACCTAAATTGCAACATTTGAAACTTGCTGACCGGAGATCCACCCTCACACGGCCCGCGTAGACCCCCTAAGGGACCTTACGCAGCCCGCCTAAGACTGCCAGCGTCAGAAAATAAGCACAGCTGCCTGTTCAGCCTATTTAACCGACTTATGGAGCTTGTTTTTGATACCAGGGGCTTGTTTGATGGTTTAGAAGGGCCTAGGGACACTTGGAATGATCAGGAATCATCCCATAGACTTATTTGTCATGATCTTGTGCAATCAAAGTTCCTATATAAGGTGTTCTTGTTGCAAACATTTTGATCATTCACTTGAAAACTTCACAACTCATTTTATGGAGATTGCTGGAGCTCAAGGACATTTTCTAGAAGTCATGTGCTTAGGACTATTGTAAGCTTCCTTAACCTTCCTTAATTCAGTTTTACTTAGTTAATTAGCCTAAAGTCAAACCATCGTAATTAAGGTTTGACTTCGTGATTATTCACAATTTGTCCAGTCAAATTTCAAATTGAAAGTACCTATGAGTTGTTAATTATGTGGGCAATAAACCCTTAAAAGGGTACCCTCTGATTCCCATTCTAATTAGGTCAATTGTTGGGTCAAAGCTAATCTTAAAAAGTCAACAGAAAGCTTATTTTGGCATAAATGCATAATTAACAATGTAGAAGCCATGCAACCTATTTTATCACTAATATAATTTGGTAATTAATGTAAGAACATGTCTAAACATGTTCAACCCGACAATTTTCAGTTTAAGCTCGGTTCAGAGCCGAAAGTCGCAAAAGTAGACTTTAGCTTTGACTTTTAGTTCTGACCCATTAGAGCATAGTTTAGAAGTGCCTTAGAGCTTTATTAGGACCAGGCTACATGTTAGTATAACCCTCTATGATTATACAACTTGGTTCATTAGTTATCCGATTCATATGCATGTTTCCGTTAAATGCTTAAATGTTGACTATTATGCCCATATGACCTTAAAATGTGATTTATGAAAATGTAAAAGGATAGAAACCTTAGTTACTGATTTATAAACTTGTCCCTAAAATTTGACATCAGTTTGAGGTCTAGATTAGGAGTTATGCTCATTAGCGTAAATGAAAAGCTTTTATTTAATTAAACGGTGTAATTAGCATATAGCCTATCTAAACCCAATTTTTAATACCAAACCTTTTACCTACTGATATAAAATAATATTTTGGGATTTTTGAAGATTTTTATTTAATTTTAGGCTGAGCATAACATAGGTTTCTAAGCTTGATTCGGTAATTGCCGGTTTTACCCTTTTGGCCTATAAAATGAGTTTTACAAAACTTTTTGACCCCAAACCTTTTGCTACTGATTTGATATGATAAATAAAATATTTAAGCTTTCTGGATTAATAAAAATATCAGCTTTTCTTTATAAAACCCAAAAATCGCTTAAAACCGTCCTTTTAGGCATTTTAAACGCATAGTATGTATTAAACTATTTTAAATATATATGATTTGATACCTACTGATATTTTTAGTAAATTTTTATATCTTAACAGTAAGCAAAAGTTTTAAACTCAGATTTCCAGTTTTGACCCTTTAAGCTTATGTGAAATTACCAAAATGCCCCTACGATGCATAGTTTAGTTATAAAAGATAAATTTCACATATATGTAATATCCTACTGTTATAACTTATTAAATTAAGTATTTTTACTAATTATATCAGACCTGTAACTCAGATTAATATTTAAACTCTTTTATAACCTTTTAAATGACCAAAATACCCCTACGGGGCATAATTTGAGTTTAAATTTGTTTTGGGCATAATAGAAGGTATCCTACTGGTATCACAACATGTTTAAGGCATATTAACTTAGGAAACTTGTATATGACTCATTTGGTTACCCGTTACGCACTTTTGTGTTCGGATCGGCTTATGTAACTAGTTTGCATATATTAGCCGAAACGGGTCAAACCATATCATCTTTCATCCATAATGTGTTTAGTTTACCCATATTAAACAAGTATCCAAGCTTGTCGGGTCTAAACCCTATTTTAATTAGGTCTTCGCTTAATCACGCGTTTTTGGACCGTATCCTCTTTTAAAACTAACCGGTCTAAGTTTAGTCTTAATTAAAGACCCGTTAGGATTCTAATAGGTTATTAAAAACCTTCGTTCCAAATTAGGAGACCAGTAAAAGCTACGTGCACTTGCTGTTTTTGATTTATACTTTGCTCAGGTAAATACTCTTAACTTATTTTCCCTATACGGGCTTGGGATACGGTATTATAATAATACCGCTTGGTCGGGTGTGTAGTCATTTAAATCGTATTGTGATTAATGTATTTACATAACCCATTTTAATCTGTATTATTTGGTGTATGGCCTTTGGGGGTTAAATGATTGTGTCCCGGATATCCTTGGCATCATTCAAAGAAATGGCCACGACCTAAGCACGGGGTGTAGGCGTACACCTGACAGTTGCATTATGTAAAAACTGGTAATCCACTTAAATGAATCAACCTTGTGAGCATTATACCTGTGGCGTGTCATTTAATCTTGACCGGCTCTACCAACCGGCCCTGACAGACGACAAATAAGTAAAACTGTATACAAGATTATTTTTAAATAATTATCCCAAGTTATAAAAGATATTTTTGCCTTGTGCATTCAAATCAATTTTCTAAAAATATTTTCAAAATGAGTCAGTTAATTGTATTTACCAGTGTAAACTGACGTATTTTCCAAAAAGGCTAAGTGGAGGTACTAGACGAAATAGGCTGGCTACTCCTGGCATCATTAATTAAGTCTCGCAAGCTCTAGATGCTAAAGTCTGTTGAACAATGATCTTATTTATCTTTTGATCCGTCTGTGGATCCTTTACAGTCAGTTTGTAATACTTTGATATTACTATTTATTCGGTTTGTAATGTAATTAATCTTTTGTTTCCGCTGTGCATTTAAAATTGTGTTGTTTGACTATGATGATATCAACTACGTCACGATACTCCCCACCGGACCCACCGGTAATACGTGGAAATATCGGGGCGTGACATCTACAACGCACTTAACACACTAAACTACCTGAAATAACGTCAATTTATCAAGAATTACACACCGAAACACATAAATTTAGTCCTAGAGACACAACAAAAACCCTTAATTCATCAAAAATTTGAATAATAGAGGAGGGTCAGGAGAAAACCGGCCAGTACATGAAGAGCTAAATGCCTAAATGGCTATTAGGAAATCTTTTAAAACTCGGCTTGCGTGTGGTGTTCATTGAGCATCTTTTGGACATGTTGACCTTCAATGGACATGCGAACCCATGGAGCCCTGACCTATCTTGGACCCAGAACAGCACCTACATGTACTAGAGTCGGTGTCACAGCCGCTTGTTTCCTGACCTGCCGCCCTCGGACTGACGTTTGCACCCACACCACTCCTTTCAAAGCTCTCAATGTGCATCTCGCCTATACCAAATTCAAACATATCATAAACAAAATTGTATCTATTACAATAATATTTACAATATGCCTCAAAGCAAAAAAAAAATTTGGCATTACAACAGCAACCTCTAACCAGTACCAACAATCTCTATGGTTCAGCCTACAATGTCGTTGCGCCTAAGCTCACATTCAAATTCATCATATGTTGGGTCAGGGAAAAAAAGAATACAACTGCAAATATTCACAAAGCGGATAAAAGCCCAAATGAAATCATCAGATAAAAAATAGGTACCAAGGGTAAAAAAAAGTGTTCAGGTCTAATTTGCTTTGATTGCATGATCACCTCTGATCTGTAGTGACCTCATTACTCACTTACTTCCCATTGACCACAATCTGTATTAACCTCATTTATCAGTAAAGTATTGTAAAAAATTAAACAATCAAGTTAAGTTATTGGGGTTGAGGTAGTACTAGGTACTCGACTTTCAGTCTGACTGTGTTGACCAGCTTAACAAAGTTGACTCGGTTGACCTACGTTAACTTCTGTTGAGCATGTCGAATCCAGCTTTGAGCCGATGTTTGACTCGAGTTCAACTCCACCCAAATACCCCAATCTCCATCAAACACTACCATATAATACACTGCCTCCAACCAAGTAACTACCACTGATATCACCAGAACCCTATCATCATTGTACAACACAATCCTATTTCGCAAAAATATATAAAAAGCCCGATGTTAGTTAGACATATACCTTTCCGAATAGCGAAACAAATTGATGAAACGTAGTTACTCGATCTCCTAGTTTCTTTTATCAGACCTGAAAAACACATATCCATACACCCTAGTATTGAAGAAGTGATAGCGGGACTTGAAATCCTGAACCACAAAGCACGAATACAATGAACCTTACTGTAAAAATTATCTTTTTTAAAGTAAAAAAGCTGAAATTAGTGATGAATCTGGATCCCAATTAGTGATGAATCCTGTTACCTTAATCACTAACAGGTTGAATCTGGTGAATAACATTGATGTAGCGATGAATCTGGAAGGGAGAAGCAGAATCCTTCAATTACCATCTTCCAATGGGTCTTCTTAGTTTCATCACCTTCAAGAATGGTGGACTTTGAGTGTTTGCTCATGTTCTTGTGTCCCTCTCCAATCACACAAATTCTTACCTGTGTCGCCGTTACAAACCGTTCATCTTTGATCGACCACAGAGCTTACCTATGTCGCCGGAACCCACCATCGAAACCGTAGCTTCTGGCCGGAATATCAAAGTTCGAATATTTCATCAGAACCCTAATTCAGGCAGGTTTGCCGCATCTTTCATCTTCAGTCCATCATCATCATCATCTAGGAGAGGCTATGCCTTTTGGATTCGATAGAGAGAGAGACAGAGAAAGAGAGAGAGATGATGAGAAATGGAATAGATTCAATTGCCAAGGAGGTATTGAGATAAAGGTAAAGTTGGGATTTATGATAAAATTGTGCATATAAATTTACCATTATAACCTTGAAGTGTCTTAAAATGTTGAGCCATTTCCCATTCTACCCTTCTAAAATGTGTTGTATTTCTTTGTACATATTGTTTCAAAACTTGTACGCGTTGTAAAATTACATCCCTGTCCGTCACATTTCCTTTATATAGTATATTATAGATATCTTAAAACAAAAAGTCGGTGGCTGTCACATCACAACCACCACATCTATACTATATAATAAAAGAAACCACTTTAGGGACACTTGTCATTATATTAGGCCATCTCTTATAGATAAATATTATTTTAGTTTAATCTCTTCTAATTAATTATAGATAACCCTCCTACTAAATATTATTAGTTTAATATCTTATGGATAAATATTATTAGTTTAATTTCAGTAAGTTTTATATATTCATAAATCTTAAATATAAAACGACTTATTTCACTCTTCCATATTTAGACCATGCACACTTTACTTTGTTATTTCACTTTACTCCATATTTAGACTATATACTCTACTTTAGTTCAATTTCTTTATAGTCTATTCGATTAACTTTATACTCGATATTTCATATCCACCTCCCCTTTTGTAGTGTTGTTTGTCACATTTGTAGCGTTGGTTATCGATCTGTGATATGAAAACAAATTATGTTATCGATTGAAACAACCGATGATGTGAACATCTATACTATATAATAAAAGAAACCAATACGTGACACGTTTCATTCATTGGAGGCGCCTATTTTTGGCGTTTTCCGCCTTTCTTTTATATTTATTATTTAGTACATAAATTAGATTTTTTACTATTATTAGTATTTTTATTATTTATCAAATATATTGATTAATTAAAATTTATATATAAGACTTTATCCAAAAATATATATATTTAATACACTATTAATCCAAAATTATATTTATTTAATATACTATTAATCTAAAATTACATTTATTCAACTCGTGTAATACATAGAGTTTTTAAAGATTTAACTTTTTTATTATTATTTGGTATATAAATTACAATACATGAGGTTATTAAAAATATAATATTTTTTTATTATTTAATATATAAATTTACATTTATTCAACCAGTGTAATAAATGAGGTTTTTAAAGATATATTGTTTATTATTTAGTATGTAAAATTACATTTTTTTTCAACCCGTGTAATACACGGGTTATAACCTAGTTTTATTTTATATATAAACAATGTTTGAGTATGAAAAAAACAAAATGAGAGTTTGATCTGGTGGTTGTTGCGCCTTAAGCTAAACAGGAGGCCAGGAGTTCGACTCCTCAACTGGAGCTTTTTCTCAAATGGAAATATAATTTTATGTGATCATACTTACATGTTACTCTTTAGTCTTGATTTATTAAAAATAATTACTTACATATACTTTCTAAATTGACATCTACACCTCCTATTATTTAAGTTAGTAGGTTAAATATTCACTTCTAACTTTTTGGTAATAACTTTGATTCTTTTTTTTTTTTTTGAACGGCGTCAAACTTTATATAAAAATAAAGCGCCCAGCAAGGAGCTGGCGAAAAGTACAGAACGACGAAAGGAAAACAACAAAAAACGACAATAAAAAACAATTGAAATTACAAAAAAGTTCCCAATCAGTCACTTTCGCCTTTGATCTATGTTTCAACCAAAGGAACGCGTCTTCCTTAACGAGGTCGAGAAGCCTGAGGACAGGAAGATGATTCCCTTTGAAGACCTTTTCGTTTCTTGCGAACCAGAGTCTCCATACCACCGCAAGAGCCGCCGTATACACAATCCGCTTCCAATCTTTTGAACCGGGAGTTTGCTGCACAAAATCCATCTAGTCTTCCATTTTCTCCATGTTGGTTGGACCTTTGACTTTTACCCATTTAAAGAACTGCATCCACAACACTTTGGAGAAAAAACAAGAGACAAAAATATGATCCGTGGTTTCGTCGTCTGTTCCGCATCCGTCGCAGACTAAGGAGGACAGATTCACCCCCCCTCCTCGACAAGTTAACTTTCGACGCCACTCTGCCAACGATCGCTCTCCAAGCCATATAATTTACTTTAAGCCAGATAATTTACACCGCCCCCCACTCCTCCGGCTCGTCCTTTTCGACTCCCACCAGCCGATGTTCACGGGCCTCAATTTCTCTCTCCTCACACACACACAGCTATACATACATACATATATATATATATATAAAGGGGTTCATCCCCCACCCCCTAGGTTCATCCCCTTCAAGCCCCTCCTACGTGGCGGTGACGTGGCGGCCCATCCCCTTGGGGATGAGGCTCTCCATACCCACTAGTCTCAATAACCATTTTAGTCGAAAATAACAAACCTGAGTCATTCGCCCACATCCAAGCGTCTTTTTTGTCATAATTCTGCAGTAGAAAGCATTCTCATCAGTTCCCCAATTTGCGCCCATTCCCTGTCCGAACTCGGGTCCCTACGCCAGCCCCACGTCCACTCCAAAAATCTTTCGTTTCGGTTCGCATACTCATAACTTTTCTTCTTAATAACTTAAAGTCTCATTTTCTTTTAATTACTTTTACGAACATAGACAATAGTGTGTCATAAATTACTATACTTTTTTATATCTATGCCAAACTATGTTAATGTCTAAATTACTTTTACGATTTTACACGGCTGTTGAAATTATTGTTACAACTTTACAGCGCAACGACTGAGACATACTCTTTTTTTATTTATTTCAAATGATGTTAATGTCACGAACGTACCATGTGAACAAAGTAAAAAACGCGTAATGTCACGTGCGGGTATTACACGTTAATGTCGTCATCGTAAATTGTAAGCGTAATGCTTATATAGGTTACACCATGTTAGATCGGATACATCGAAACACGTGTTTTCATATGGCTAACACATCACATAACTTGCCTCCATAAATAAACAACTAAGGTGCCGCATCTGTAACGCGTGGCGTATGCCAGTTTTGACGTACACGTCGGTTTAAACTCACGTTTCAACGTAAACGACTCACATTTTGGCGTAAACTTTTTCCTGAAACAAGTCTGATCAAATATAATATGTTTAAATACTTATTTTTTGTATGTTCGTAAACTGTGTTCGATAGCGAGTGGGTTAATATAATACTTTTTCATTCGACGGCGACCTAATTTTTTTCGAAAACAAGTCGGGTCAAATATACGGTATAAACTCGAGTCTTTTTTAACTTTCGACGCCGCCGCAAAGCGCGACGGGTCGAAATCCTAGTTTGTATTATTCTCAGTAACGTGGTGATAGGAATGTGCAGATCTGATCATTATAAATCTTTTTATTGATTTATAAATCGTTTAAAAAGCTTTTTTTTTTTCTAAAATAATCAATTCAATTTAAATATTGCTACAAGAATTATATTGTTTTTCTTGTTTAAAACGCAAAGGTAATGATTTGTAGTTTTGTGTTTACTGTTGTTGATTACATGTTTATTTTGTTTGTTTTTTGAAACGTTTGACACTGAATGAGATCTATGTTTTCGATTGATGATTGTTGGATAAGTTTTTTGGGTAGTGATACCTCCTAGTTTTGATGTTTTCTTTCTTTGTACAGATGATGCAGCTGCTCATGAGGACCACCACATGTGAGACCATCCTTTTGAAGGTTGTGGGCTCGGACACGTTTGATATTGTTATGGCGAAGATCAAGGAAATGGCGCACGAGTGCAGCTTTGAATACTGTTTGTGCCTTCCTTCCAATACCATCATCGCAGAGGTACCGATTTGTACTTTGTTGTTGATTACATGTTCAGTTTGGATCATCTCTTGATGATGTATGCTTCTTGTTATATATTTATTTCTACAGATGCTGCTGTGCATCAGGACCACAACAGGTAAGACATTCACTTTTAAGGTTGGGCGCTTGGACACGTTTGATCTTGTTAAGGCGAAGATCGAAGACATTTGTGCGTATTCTCAATGGAAAAACCTTCACTTTGTCACTCCAATCGGGCCAGAAAATCTCCAGCTTGCAATACAGGATCATGAAAAAAGAAGATATTCCCGGGTACATGCAGAAGCTATTCTTGGCCGGAATGACTCTGCAGGTGGGAGACCATACGCTGGCACACTACAACATTGTCGCGGGGTCCACCCTGGATCTTGTGGTGAATGGAAAGGAAGTGGCGCTAAACGCAGAGATATCTGTAGAGACCGCTTGTGGAAAGAAGTTCCCTGTGGTGGTTAATTACGACCTTTTTATCGAAGACGTGAAAAAGTTGATTGAAGATAAGGTTCACATTCCCCTGAAGCAGCAGAGGCTGGTCTATGTCGGAGTGGAGCTTGAAGACGCACGCCTCCTGCGAACGTACGACTTCCAGGAAAATGACACCTTCTGGCTTGTGATTGATGACGCATCCATGGAGATGAAGACAGGGGTGTCGATGAGGATTCAGATCCAGGTTTCCGCCACTAAGAAGACCATCCACTTAGATGTGGGAAGCACAGACACCATTCACGATGTGAAAGCCAAGATTCAGGCCAGGGAACACATTCCTACGGGTCAGCAGGTTCTGTTTTTGCCTGATAGGCGGCTATACGTGGACGCCTTTACCCTTGACGACTACTTTATCCACAATGGATCCACCCTCTATCTTGCTCAAATGCTTGGTGAGACGCTTCTCACTTAGGATCAGATCAATCAACACTAAGGATATCTAAAAAAGAATAATACAAGTACAAATAAACGCCACTGGGAGCAGAATGGTAAAGCTATACCCGCAAAACCAAATAAGGACCGTTATGAGTTATGACCCCATATGGTTGGTAGAAGAAGGTAGTTGTTAAGTGCACTGAAGTTGTTTGTTACTTGTTAGCATGTAGACTTAGAACTGGTATTATTGTAAAGATTTGTAGTAAAATTGTCCTGAAAGCTAAGATTCATGCCGAGAAAGGCATTCCTATGGACCAGCAGGTTCTGTTTTTGCCCCACAAGCGGCTAGATGACAGCTTTACACTTGCAGACACTATTTCCAGGAAGGTACCACCCTCTATCTTGCTCAAAATCCTCCTGCTAATGCTTGTTGATCAATGGCTGGCATACATGCTTTGTTTTCTATCTTTATGGTTTCCTTGGTTATTTATTACTGAACAACTTGTGTTTGAACGGAATGTAATCTTATATGTTTTTCTAACCTCTTCTTGGTGTGATTTATCTGCGTCAGTCAATGTGTATCCATCAAATTCATTTTTCGCACATGTTTACATTCTGTCTCCTCTGACACAACCAGGCCTAGTCGTGTACTAGAGGTGACGTGGTGTATGGTTATTCGCTCCAGCTCAGCGTCCTTTTGTGTCGGGTGTAGGTCTGTCTCATGAAGATCTTGTGACTGGCGCTGGCGTCTTGCCATTGGTGCCACCTGTCGTCCTTTCTGTTTGTTAAGAGCATCTTTTGTCGCCAGGTGCCTCCTTCCAGAATCTTCTAGATGTCTTCGTATGGCGAGATCGCATATTTGGAGTGGTGTGGTCCCGTTGACACGTGTCCATACGTGGTTTGGGACCATACCTCTTCAGGATGAATTCGACCGAACAAATGATCAAATTCGAAGAATCGAATTGTAATAATACTGGCTGGATTAGATGAATTTGAACGAGAATTGATCGAATCACGTGCTTGCATGCCAAGGAACAACAGCTCAGCTCTGATACCAATGGTAAGAAGTAACATAAGAGAATTTGGACACCAAATCGGTAACAGTTTCATTCACAAGTGTCAACGACTAGTTTTACACTAAGACCCCTCAACAAGACTCTAAAACCCCACTCTTTCACAAACAGATCACACCCTTAGACCGTGCGTAGTGGCTCCATTTTGGGGCGTTTTTTGGCTCGAAAACGCCCAAACACGCCGGAACTCGGCCCCCCGGGGCGTTTTTTTTGAATTTTTTTGTGTTTGGCGTTGTAAAAACAACGCTCTTGCCCGGCGAATTTTTCGAGATTTGACCGTTGTCAAACGGTAAAAACATTTAATATTTTATTTTTATTTTTATTTTTATTTTTTTATTTTCAGCTTTAAACCCTATATATATCCCACTTTTCATTCATTTTTTTTATAAACTTTCATCTCTACTCTCCATTTTTTTTAAAACTTCTCCACTTTTCACCCACAATCATGAATCTCTTCCGACCTCCATTTGGTGTGCCTTCGAGAACCAGTAACCCCAACGCCGGGTAGAAGAAGTGCCAAAAATAAGGGAAAAAAAGCGGAGTGCTCTTCTTCTAATCAATAAATATTGAAGCAAGATTTTGAAGAGATGAATCGACGCCTTCAAGACATTCGAGATCTCGGTCATAGGAAAGAAACGCCGAAAACAAAAAGTTTGTCGCGATACAAGAATCGAGACAAATGAAGAAAGATATCGAATTGTTGTCTAAACCCATCGACCATCTCACACGTGACGCGTTGATCCTAGCCCAAATGCGTCGGGAACAAATCCATCAAAAATACGGACTCTAGCTTATTTATTTGTTTCGGTTTTTTTTTAATTTATTTGTTTCGGTTTTTTTTAGGGTTTTATTTTTTTATTAATTCCGGTTTTTTTTATTAATGAAATTTTATTAGTCTTAATTAAAAAATTTAATAATTGTGTAATGATTGACGGGGCATTATTGGGCGTTATCACCACTACACTCCTTTGTGAATAACGCCCATTCGATGACTAGGATTACACGTGGCGCAAAACGCCCTAGGGTGGGGCATTATTTGATAAAAGCACTACACATGGTGTTACAACTTTTACGATGTTACTTACATTTAGGTCCATTGACTTATTACGGCATATCAAAATTAGAAACAAGTTCGGTGTTCATTTAGACTGCTTCCAATGCTTTAAGTGAAGGGGATGCATTTACTGATGTGGAGGCAGCATGTGGGAAGGATGCAATGGAGTGGGTGATGAAGGGGAAGACTTGTAGGTGGGGAAGTGCAACCAAATGCAAGAGAATGATGGGCCCATGTGAGAGAGGTGATGTGGAAGAGAGATGATGCATGTGAGAAGGATTGGTTGGAGTTAAAAAGAGGAGAGAGAGTGTATATGAGAAGAATGGGTAAAAAGTTGATATAGCAGTGATGACTAGAATGCATGTAGTAAATGCAGGCCGTTGCATTGGAGACAGTCTTAAGAGATAGAGGACTTGACCGACTCTTTTTGTGCAACAAACCAAACCCACCTTCATATAAATACAACCCTAAAAATTCAAAAGGAACTTGTCATCTGTTCCTTGAATCATCTCTCTCGAAGGTATTTCTTATTATTTGTTGATTTGATGCTGATATGATTGATTATTATTTATTGTTTGGCTTCCGTCGGAAGTATTACTCTGATCCTTGATTGTTTCTATCTACAGAAGTAGATGCAGCTTCTCATCGAGACCAGCACAGGCAATACCGTCACCATGAAGGTTGAGGGCTCGGACACATTTGATCTTGTTAAGGCGAAGATCGAGGAGCAATGTGGCCGCCGCCTTGACAACTACTGTAACATCCATTGGAACTCGTGCCTCCTGAACCTGAACCTCAACCTGAGTTGGACTTGGTTCAAGATCAGGCTGGTATTCCTACAGAACAGTAGAGGCTGGTCTATGCTGGAGACGAGCTTGATAACGACCACTACATGTCATTTTACTACATCCGAAATCAGTCCACCTTACGCCTTGTGGACGAAGCATTCAAGAGGATAAGGGTGCCGATGGGGATACACATCTGTATTCATGATGATGATGCCACACAACAAAGAAACATCTATCTAGTTGTCGAAAGCACTGACACCATTCATGTCCTGAAAGCTAAGATTCAGAACGTGCAAGGCATTCCTGCCGACCGGCAGGTTCTGTTTTTGCCCCACAAGCGGCTAGATGACAGCTTTACACTTGCAGACTACTATTTCCAGGAAGGTACCACCATCTATCTATCTTGCTTATTAGAATATATCGATAGAATAATTGTTTAATATGTTTAATATTTGAGTTAAATGCCATTTTAGTCCCTGTGGTTTGGGCCATTTTGTCAGTTTAGTCCAAAGGTTTCATTTTTAACCTGTGGGTCCAAAAAGGTTTCACAGTTGCCATTTTAGTCCATTAGGTTAACTTCATTCGTTTTTTCTGTTAACGAGAAGGCCAATTCGGTCATTTTATATGGCTGAATTGCCCTTTTAGTTAACAGAATTACATACAAAATGACCAAATTGGCCTTCTCGTTAACATAAAAATGGATGAAGTTAACCCAGTGGACTAAAATGGCAACTGTGAAACCTTTTTGGACCCACAGGTTAAAAATGAAACCTTTGGACTAAACTGGTAAAATGGCCCAAACCACAGGGACTAAAATGGCATTTAACTCTTAATACTTTCCCTTCCTTTTTTATCTCCTATTTTATCTAGGTTACCTAGGCCTATATATTGTATTGCCTTCTCTTCTTTTCTGATCAATTAATAATATCAATCATCTATTCACGTTGATTTGGTATCAGAGCCAAATCAGCTCCAATTTTTTTTTCTTTTCTTCTCTCAACCCTAAAACTGCCGTAACCTACTGCCGCTGCTTCTTTTCTGCCGACGTAACCTCCGGCCACAACCAAACTCAATTCCTTTTCAATGGCAGCGATTATCATGTTCTCCAATCAAGAAAAGACGACCCACAACTCTCACAAATTCTCCTTTACCCTCAAACCTACGAACTACGGCTATTGGCGCTCCATGATCGAGTCCTTTTTAACATCACACAACCTTTTCGGTTATGTTGACGGAACTATTCCCTGCCCAGAAAAGACTGTAACTGTTGCCACGGCAACCACTGATAACCCTAGTTATCTTCCTTGGATCTCCAATGATGCTCATATTCGGACGCTTCTTATTTCTACTGTTTCTGAAGAGTCTTATCAGCACGTTCAGGGCAAAACTTCCCGTGAAGTTTGGTTATCTTTGGAGCAGGCTTATGCTCCTATCACGGCATCTCATGAATTCACGTTAAAAAGTCAACTTCTTCGGATTACCATGAAGGGCGATGAGAAGCCCATTGATTATCTATGCCGCGCAAAAGAATATGCTAACGCGCTTGCCAAAATTGGGGAACCGGTCACCGACAAAGACCTTGTTATGTTAACTCTTGCAGGATTACGAGACGAGTACAATAATCTCAAAGGAAGTCTTCTGGGTCGCAAACCGCCTGTTACGTTTCATGAAATTTATGGCTTACTATGTGATCATGACTTTATGGTCACCAAACTGATGAATCCTAACCCACAGGCCATGCTCGCTGCTGCTGCCTCTTCATCCACTCCACAATTTGCAGCTCCACAGCCCTACATGGCTGTTGCCCCCTCTTTTTCACCATAGCCGAATGTTAAACAGCTCCAGCAGCAACTCCAAAGCCTTTAATTGATGGCTGCTCAATTGGGACAGCAGTTAAATCCATCTTTTTCCAACCGTCCCCAAGCTTATTTTGGTTCTCGCGCCTCCAACAACAACCGTGGTGGACGCAACAATCGTGGTTATTCGCGAGGCAACTCCCGTGGCTCCTACACTCCCCGTTCTGCAACAAATGGTGGCACTCGACAATTTTCATGGGCTTCAACTCAGAACACCGTCTACGGTCACTGCAACCGTTGCGGAATTGGTCATCTGCCGTCTCAGTGTCCAACTCAGCAAAATCAGCAATCTCGGCCCTCACCTCAGGCCAATTTTTCAGCCTTTTCGGATGCCGCTTCATCCTCTGGGAGTGCTTGGAAGCCTGACACTGGAGCCACTCATCATGCCACTCCGGACTTATCTAGCTTGGACAACTCCGAGGCATATTATGGTAACGATTCCTTACTTGTTGGCAATGGTAATTCTATACCTATTTTTCACATTGGCTCATCCAAAATTTATTCCCCAAACAAAACCTTTAAACTTTCAGATATTCTTCATGTTCCCGAACTCAAACAAAACCTGTTATCTGTTCAAAAATTCTGTCTTGACAACGATGTTTTCTTTGAATTTCACTCTGCTTATTTTGTTGTGAAGGACGAGTCTACACGCACTTCCCTCCTAACGGGCCCCAGTGACCAGGGATTATACTCTATCCACCTTCCACAACTCAAGTCTCTACCTAAGGTTGCCTTCACTGCTGTCAAAGCTCCTTCGGACATTTGGCATCAACGTCTAGGACATCCTCATGCTCAAGTCTTTAATTTCATTGTTTCTCATTGTTCTTTACCTGTTTCGAATAAACTTTCTAGTAATTTATGTTCTTCTTGTCAAATGGGAAAGTCCTCTAAATTGCATTTACCTGATTCTACTTTTAAAAGTCATAATATTTTGGATCTTGTGTATTGTGATGTTTGGGGTCCTTCTCCTTCATTGTCTCTTGACGGTCACCGTTATTTTTTGTTATGTGTTGATCACCACACTCATTATATGTGGATTTATCCGCTAACCCAAAAATCTGATGTTTGCACTATCTTAACCAATTTCATCACTATGACTGAACGTCAATTCAACACAAAATTAAAATGCATTCAATCCGATTGGGGGGGTGAATTTCGTATTCTCACCAGTCTGTGTCGCAACCTTGGCATCATCCATCGTCGTTCTTGCCCTCACACCAGTGAGCAAAATGGATTCGTTGAACGACGCCATCGGCACGTTGTTGAAACGGGTCTCTCCTTAATGGCTCAATCGAGCCTTCCTCAACGCTTCTGGAACTTCTCTTTCGAAACAGCCGTTTATCTTATAAATCGGCTTCCGTCACGCGTCTCTTCTCATAAGTCCCCTTTTGAACATATTTTTCATCGAAAACCCGATTACTCCTTCCTCCGAGTCTTTGGCTCTCAGTGCTTTCCTTATCTTCGTCCTTACAATCGACACAAAATCGATTTCCGTTCAACCCCTTGTGTCTTTCTTGGCTATAGCCTCTCCCACCATGGCTATAAGTGCTTTGACCCTCTCACCGAACGCATTTATATTGCCCGCCATGTTCGCTTTAATGAACATGTGTTTCCTTACCAACCCTCACCAACACCCAATCCCTCTCCACCATCTACTTCACCATATATTTCCATCTTCCCTAACGCACCACCCGGCTTTGCCACCGAGCCCCCCATCCCTCCTACCCAACCGGCTCCACTTACTCCACCTTCATTAACCTCACCCACTCCACCTACGGCTCCACCTACTCCACCTCCACCAACCTCACCCACTCCACCTACGGCTCCACCTACTTCCGCTCAAATTCCAACCGAGCCCCACCATCAATCCGCTGACTCACAAAACACAACCCAAAACACGACTCAAAACCCATCCACTACTCGATCTCGCCCCTCAAATCTTCGGCCACACCCCAAACAACCTGACCG
This sequence comes from Helianthus tuberosus, assembly GCA_030545235.1. NCBI lineage: Eukaryota > Viridiplantae > Streptophyta > Magnoliopsida > Asterales > Asteraceae > Helianthus > Helianthus tuberosus. The sequence continues at coordinate 115,269,455 of CM060379.1, forward strand.
GTATAACTCAGCCGCCTACACGGCTACCACCTCATCCACCCTACCTGTTGAACCCACCAGTTTTACCATTGCTAATAAGTATGTTGAATGGCGTCATGCTATGTCCGAGGAATTGGACGCGCTTCATAAGAATGGAACGTGGACACTTGTGCCCCTTGTGCCCAATTCTAATATTGTTGATTGTAAATGGGTCTACAGGTTAAAAACTGATGAAAACGGTAAGATTAGCAGGTATAAAGCTCGACTTGTTGCAAAAGGCTTCCATCAACAGCATGGTGTGGACTATCATGAGACGTTTAGTCCTGTTATCAAACCTGCTACCATCCGGACCATTTTGTCCTTGGCTGTAACTAACCAGTGGTCCTTGCGACAGTTGGACATTCAGACCGCTTTTCTGCACAGTGATCTTGAGGAAACTGTCTATATGCGCCAACCGCCGGGTTTTGTTGATCCCACTAAACCGGATCATGTATGTCTTCTCAACAAATCCTTATATGGTCTTAAGCAAGCTCCTCGTGCTTGGTTCAACAAGTTGTCTAGTGCTCTTCATCAACTGGGGTTTTATGGGTCCAAAACAGATCCATCACTGTTTATTCTCAACTCATCGGGCTCCTTGGTCTATCTTCTTGTGTATGTTGATGATATTATCATCACGGGTAATAATCCAGCCACGATAAATCAGCTTATTACTCGTCTTAATTCTCTTTTTGCACTAAAAGATTTGGGGCAATTACACTATTTTCTCGGGGTAGAAGTTGTTCACAAGAACTCAGATTTAATTCTATCCCAACGGAAGTATATTGGTGATATCCTACATCGGGCAGGTCTAGCTGATTGCAAACCTATTTCCACTCCCATGAGTCCTTCCACTGTTTTACTTCCTGATGATAGTCTGCCTTTGGATGATCCGTCTCGATACAGACAAACTGTTGGAGCACTCCAGTATGCTACTCTTTCTCGTCCTGATATTGCTTTTGCAGTAAATCGGGTTTGCCAATTCATGCATGCCCCTACTGAAAATCACTGGGCTGCCTTTAAACGGATCTTGCGGTATTTGAAGGGCACGTCGCACCTGGGGCTTTGGTTCCGTCATGATACAAGTTATCAGCTCCAAGCTTTTGATGACTCTCACTGGACTCATGATTTGCAGGCCTTCTCCGATTCTAACTGGGCTGGTTGTCCAGTTGACCGTCGCTCCACAGGCGGATTTGCCATCTACTTAGGCTCAAACCTCATCTCTTGGTCTGCTCGAAAACAGCGAACCGTCTCTCGCTCCTCAACAGAATCAGAATATAAAGCTATTGCAAACATAGTTGCAGAATTGCTTTGGCTAAACTCTCTCCTTCGTGAGCTCGGGTTGAACAGTGAAGCACTGTAACACCTCGAAAATTCACGTCCTATAATGTGTTGACACGTGTCATATGATTGAACGTGTGAAAGAATGTTATCGAAGGATTTAAGTTGACAATCATGGAAAGTATGTGAATATACGAGTTCTTAATGTCAACAGTGAATAAAAATATTGTACATTAACCATACATGATGCTCATACCTTCAAACGAATAAATCATGGATCATACGAATCTAAATATGAAAGAAAGTGAGAGATTACAAACTACAGGGGTTAAATGTGTCAACATGTTTAAGTTATACCTCTGAATGACCTTTTGACAAACCCGAAGCTTTGTAACGGTTAATTATGCTCACTAGAATGCACGATATAAATTTCATAAAGTTTCGTTATCGTATGAGAAAGTTATGATCAAATTCGTATGTAAGGGGTTAAAGCGTCAACGTCGAAAATTATGACTTTTCGGGTTAACATGAAGTGACCAAGGACTTAGAAAATGGGGTACAAGTCTTGAAGCCCTTGTATGTAAATGTGAAGGGGTCAAATTGCAAGATTTAAGTTGGTTGACCTTTCGGAAGGGCCAAATTGCGAATCTTAGCGTTGACCACGGCCCAGTGTTGAGCTGGGCACGCCCCCGCGCTGGGAATAGAAGCTTCTATAGCTTTATCTTTTCTTCAGACATCTAACCACGCCCCCCGTGATCGCTGGGCACGGGGCCGTGGTGAGCTGGGCACAGCCCCCTGGTCAGCTTCTGTCTTCTTGTTTTTGCTTTGGGAGATGCTGCCGAGGGGTCAGGCATGTCACGTTTCTTCCCTTTCTTTGTATTTTTGTTGGTTTTTGCTTCATATTTGTTTCTTTTGTTCATTTAAGCTCATTTGGTCCTGAAAATACAAAAGGAAGACAAAAGCACACTTTTTTCAACATTAGTACTAAAAAAGGGTTAGTTTTATGCCTCATTTGATGTAATTTATATGTTGCATTTTACACACATCAGTAAACGTAACTTAATCCTGAACCGAACAAAAAATAGGGGCATTTATTAAGCAAACCTTGACTATATTATTTGAGTGACTTTGTGGCTGTTTAGCAACTTCTGAATGGTTAAGTGTTGAACCAGTAAGAGGTCTGAACCATTAAGTGCTGAACCATTAAGAGGTCTGAACCATTAAGAGGCAGTATAATGCTAAACCGTTTAGAGACAAATGTCTGACCAATTCAGATTAGAGGTCTTAATCATTCAGACTTAGTATAATGCTTAACCATTCAGAGGCAAATGTATGAACCATTCAGACATGTGCTCGCGAAACAAACAGTCTAAACCATTAAGTGCTGAACCAGTAAGAGGTCTGAACTATTAAGAGCCTCATTAAGAAGTAAACAAACAGCCCATTCCTGTACTAAATCTCTTCTGGAGTCTAAATCATATCCCTCATTCCCCCTTACTACATATTATAAACATAAAGTGTTATGAACACATTTGGCCCAACCTAAATAGATCCAACTATGCAGCCCAGTTCAGTGTTAGTAAAAGGCCCACATGTTTAGGAACAACCGGCGTAGTTTATAAGCACAACAAGAGTAGAGAATAAGGCTATGAATGAATATTGTGAATGTTTTTTAGCTTCTTCTTCCCATCCCCAAATCTGTTATCTGTTCTTCCCATCCCCTCTATCTTAATTGTTCTTTAATTTCATTGTAATCATTCTTCAATATCAGTAGAAACATCAAGATTCCGTTCTTAATTTGGTCATTACTTATCCATTCACTTCATTGGTGCTTTCATTGAATCGTCTGCATCAATGGCAGACGACTCATTAATCCCTGATATAATGCTAATTGTTAGTGCACTACGTCTATTGACTTCGTCTTGTATCATGTAATAGTATAGGATAGGATTTTCGGTGTCCGAAGTGCAAGAAACGAAGTTTAGTGGGTTTACATGAGGTTCCCTTTGAAAGTGACATGTGACATGTTCAAAGGAAACCAGATCAGACAGGTTTCGTTTGAACTTGTCATGGTCAGTTTCAATAGAAACCTCCACCACTATATATAGGGCACTTGTCATTTCATTTGGTAACACTTCAGGATTTGTAACGACTGCCGAAATCTGTTCAGGTTGTAATTAGTGTTATAATCAATCAAAGTAATAGATTTAAGAGTATCAAGCTGTTTCCACGTCCGTTTCACTGATTCCGCCTTTGAATCGGATTTAAAGCTCTTCTGATTGACTCGTTTGGGTCCAACAACGATCCTACAAGTGGTATCAGAGCTCAGGAAGAAGAGTTTAGCTTGATATCATCTATTTTCTGACTTCTACACTTTCTTTCTTCAATTGAACGAGATTTCACGGTCCGATTTGGTTCAATTTTTCACAGTGTACTCAGAATTGGACATAGACAAACCCTTGAAAGTTTCAGATTCAAATTCAGACTAAAAATGACAAAAACAGACCAGAAACTAGGTTTAGTTTGAACGAACATCAGGTTTCTATTGAACGAACACTACAGGTTTCGTTTGAAACTGACAGGTTTCGTTTGAAATTATCAGGTTTCTATTGAAAATTCCATCAGGTTTCTTTTGAACATCAGGTTTAGCTTGAATCAGGTTTAGCTTGAATCAGGTTTAGTTTGAATCAGGTTTAGCTTGAATCAGGTTTAGCTTGAATCAGTGCTTTAGCTTGAATCAGGATTGGAGTGTTTTTGCTTAAAATCTCAGTTTGCTTGAAAGTGAAAATTCTGAGTCGAGATCATTTCACGACAACCAAGTGTCAGTGTATTTCAGATTATTGGATATAGTTTAAACTGATTGAGTTTGTTTGACTGTTCAGGTTATTGAAGATGTCAAGCAACGGTGAAGAGTTCTACAACACATTCTACAACGCGTTCACTTCCGAATCGTCAGATAGAATATCTGAGATGAAAGAATATTCAAGAGAGATTTCGGAGAATTTGAAGTTTGAGAACATGTATGGAAGCCAACAGAAGCCACCAAAGCTAATGAAAGTGGAAGATTATCACTGGTGGAAAAACAGATTTGAGGGTTGGGTAAAAGCTTTCGCTCCTGAAAGCTGGTTAAAAATGACAGATGGATACACTGAACCAGTAAAAGAGGGAGGAGAGTTAATAGATCCAAAAGATTTCTCAGACATAGATGTAAAAAATGTTGTGGCTGAATATAAGATGATCACATTAATCAAACAGTCAGTGAGAGAGGATATTATCTCGTTACTTGAACAAGAGAAAACTTCAAAGAGTTTGTGGGAAGCGTTAGGGAGAAAGTGTGTAGGAAGTAATGAAATTGTCAAAAACAAAAAGAAATTGTTGCGTAAAGAGTTTGATTTATTCAGTTGTATAAAAAATGAATCTGTTTGTAGAATGATTGAAAGATTTAGGCATCTGAAAATGGAGTTAGCCAGACATGAAATCACATATTCTGAAGAGGATTTGGTGGATAAATTGTTTGATTCATTGCCAAATGATCAAGAGTGGCAATATTTCGCTCTAATGTTGAAAAATACAATCAAGCCTGAAGATTTAAAAGTGGATTTGCTGATTGAAAGGCTTGAAAGTCATGAGTTGGAGATAAAAAGATCTAAAGTCAACAATCCAGCTTATCAGCAGAATGTAGAGCTTTACTACAGAGGAAATGTACCGCAGGCTGGGTCTCCAAGAACAGCATTTTCTGCAGAAAGTTCAAATTCAGTGAACAATGAAAGTCTTCAAAGTGGTTTTCACAGTGGATCTTCTTCAAACACTTCAAGTCAATCTGCTTCCAAGAATTTGTTTCAGTGTAATATCGCAGTGGATCTAAAGAATGGGCAGAATTTCAGCGAAGAGTCGGCAAAACAACATATGGTTTTCTTGGCATCTGTACTTGAATCGTATGAAAGCCTCGTTGCAGGGAAGATTGGCAATACCAATTTGACAAAAGAAGATTATGATCAATTAGACCCCGAGGAGATGGAACTAATGGATATAAGATGGTGCATGGCCAGTGCGGTTCGTCGGGCACAGCGGTTCATGGAGATCACGGGGAGAAAGTCAATTGGTGGATCATCTACCAAATTGGGATTTGATAAATCAAAGGTGACATGTTTCAAATGTAAACAAAAAGGTCACTTTAAGCGCGAGTGCAGAAATGCGTATGCTGCTGATGATTCTGAAAACCCGTTCAACGAAGATTATTACAAGAAAGCGATTTACCATCAGAACAAATCTGAGCCTCTAAGATTGAAACAGTCTGAAGAAAAATCAAGGGCTTTTGCAGTTATATATGATGATGAAGGTTACGACTGGAGTCAGGTTTACCCTGAAGAAGATGCAGTTGGATATGCATTTGTGGCTGATGCTGATCCTGATAGATATTGGAAAGCAGATTATGCAAGATGGGAAATCGGAAAATTAAATGAACCATTCAAAGAAGCCCAGAGAGCAAAAAGATGGAATGAAGAGTTGGAATGTTACATGGATCCACGGGGTAATCCAGTTGTTGACCCATCAAAAGTGGATTTCGAAGCTGTAACAAATTTGGTTCCAAGGCAGGCTACTTTCAACACACGAAGGTTATCTGATAAAGCATATTTGCCTGATTTGGAGAAGAAAATTAGAGAGGTTTGTGAAGCAAGTCTACCGAAGGTGGTAGAGATGAAAAAGAGAAAAGAAGAATAATTGAAGAAGATGATTGAAGAAGTAAAGAATGTTGTGAAGATTGCTGCTGAAGAGGAACAGAAGGCTGAAGAAGAACAGAAGAATGAAGAAGCTCAGAAAGAAGAAAAGGAGAAAGATCAGAAAGTTGAATCAGAAGAACCGGTGCTGAATGAGACTGAGGTTAGAAAATCTTCTGATTTACCGAATGTTGAATTGGTTGATGAAAATGAAAACAAGTGCAGGAATTGCATAAGAATGTGCAAAGCCTGTACTAAAAAAGATGACATTATAAAAGTAAAAGAAATTGAAGCAACCAAATTTGAAAATGTTTTCAAAATAAAATGTAAAGAAATGGTTGAAACAGAAGAAATGTTGAAATTAAAAGTCGAAAAGCTAACACAGAAGTGTCAAGATCTTGAAAAAGGTAATGATGTGTATAGACAAATGTGTTCAGCAAAATGTGTCGATTGTGTTGAAAAAGAATCTAAATTTCAAGATTTACAAAAACAGTATGATTCTTTAAAGTGGTCGAGTCAGAGAGTACAAGAAGCTTATGATACTTTGAAGAGCCAAGTCAAAAGTTTTGATCAAAGATTGTCAGAAACCTTAGTTACTAAAGAAATGTGTGAAAGAAAGTTTAAAGAAAAGCAAATTGAATTAAACAAATGTGTTGATGAAATTGCAAATCTTAAACAAGTCTTGGCTGAAAAAGAAAAGATTGTTACAAAACTTCAAAGTTATCATAACTATTCGTACATTCTTGAACGCATTTTCAACATCACACCAGATGACAAAGATACTGAAAATTGCAAAAAGGGTATTGGTTCAGAATTTCATCAGGTACCACCACCATTGAGAAACAATTATACTTTTTATGATGAGGAAAAGGTGGCAAAGGGTTTGAACATAGCTGACCAGTTACCTGAAAGTATCGATGTGACTTACTCCAAATCTGATGATGCTAATGATTCAGAGGTGGTAAGTAAGGTTGTTGAAAGCGTTTTGAAAGATGAGTCTACAAAAGGTAAGTCTGAATCACAGGATGAAGATGAAGGAAATCTTTATGATGGTTATCTGAAAAACACAAAATCCGAGAAAAATTTGAATGATGATTCGAAAGGATTGGTTTATACCATGATTGGATCGGACAAATTATTTTTAGATGTTGTATTCCCGATTCAGAATGTGATTTCAGAGAAGGTCGATAAAGTTTTCAAAATGGTTGAGATTGAGAAGTCTGAGATTCCAAAGTTTGCTGGTAAAGGTCATAAATCTTTTTATAACAAACCTGGTTTTAAGAAGAAAAACATGAAGGCTGGTTTGGGTTATAAAAAAAACGGAATTGGAATCAAAGTAAAAAATCAAATTTGCAACAAAAGATGAGTTTTGTTCAAGGGAAAAGCTTGAAAGAAGAGGAAAAACTCAAAATTGGACAACAGTCTAATGAGGAGTTTGATGTTATGAAAAAGAAACAACAACAGGCCAAGGATGTTTCAAGGAAAGTGTGTTTTAAATGTGATCAAATTGGACATGTTGCACGAAAGTGTCCAAATCCAAAGCCTGTTGATGTTGAAGAACAGAAATCTGAGGATGTGAAACCAAGGTCAACCAGATTTGATTCGAAACAAACTTGGAGGTACAATACAAACAAGTTTGTTTCAAATCAAAATTGGAAATCAAACCCGAACAGGTTCGATTCAAGACAGACCTGGAATTCTCACACATCCAGATTGAGAACAACACAAAGTTGGAGAACATCTGTTGATATGATAAAACCTCAAGAGTTTTGGAAACCTAAAAATGTTATTCAAAATCAAAAGGTTCAAAAAGAGACAAATTTTTACACAAGAGGTACTTCGAAAGGTCAAATGTGGAGTGCTAAGAAACAAGTAACGATGGTAAAAGATGAAAAAGTTGAAGTCAAAATTGAAAACATTTTAAATGACAAAGAGTTTCCGAAATTAAATGAACATTATTGTGTTGAAATGCCTAAGGTCCAACAGACCTGGGCTAAATTGCTCAAATGATTGATAAAGTTTGAATGTGCAGGTGCTCAACGAAGCTGAAGACTGTGAGAATGGTAGTTGGAGCAACCTGGCACAGGAAGAGGTTGCAGGACCCTGGTTTGGTTGAACAGGGATTTAGTTTGAGTGATGTTTTGTACATAAATAAACAATATTTTCAAAATCCTAAAAAAAATTGAAAAATTTAAAACCAAAAATATGTTTTTAGTTTGTTAAAATTTGAAAAACCAAAAATATGTTGTCTTTAATTTTGCTGAATAAATGTTGATTGAATACGCCGAAACCCTCACGGCTGAACAAACATGATTACTTTCATCAGATTGAAAAACGGTTTTCAAACTGTTATATATCAATGTGTTGTAAATCATGGGGGTATGTATATTTTCTGCAAATCAGAGCACTTGAAGCAGAAAATGGATGGCGAGACAAAGCTATCAGTATTGGTTGTCAAATTCTCTTTAAATGGTTTTGCATTTTAGGGGGAGAAAAATTGTCATTAGAAAATCCAAAAACATTAGAAAATTTGAAAAAGCCAAGAACATGATAAAATTCAAAAATTTGAGTTTTGCGTAAAAAGAGGAAATAATAGTACATCAGTAGACAGTTACAGTATGCTAAAGAATTGTAATGATTAAATAGTGTTAAATAGTCTCACTGATGATGTGCCGGTAGATTTTTATACATTTAGTAAACTTTTCGGGATATAAACCTAAATTCAAACTTGCTTATTTCGTGGGGAACACTACTTGGATATATAGGTAACCCCTGAAATCTCGTTTGAAATGTTCCTTTTTCTGATATACTAGGTCTTTATACTCAGTGATATCTGGGGTATTATTCCAGGACTTCTGCTGAACGGTAGTTCTGACCTAGTCCTCGAATAATACTTTCTGCAAATGCTTGAAACACAGCATCACCCTCAGCAGATATGATAAGACAATAAAATTGCTTAGCAATGCTGTTGTAAAAAAAGATCCTCTAAAGGGGACACACCCACAAGTTGAGTCATGATCTCTCTGTTGAACGATGGTTCTGACCTGAGCTCTCATGATTCTTCATAAATTATTAACCCCTTACAGATATCATTTGTGTTATAATTACCTGTAAGACTGAATATTGGGATCTGGATACGGGAGTATATTCAAGAGGTGGGACACATGAATGAGTTTAAGTTCTTAAAACACATAATTCGTATCCTGAATCAGTTGAAATTTGTATGAAAATTTAAGTGGACCAGTATATCGACAATCTAAGTGAATTGTTTAATTCTTACTGTGTAACTAAGCTCAACGGTACTTGTGACTTGTCAAAAAATGATATGATCCTCTGACGCATACTCAAACAAAAATATTGTTTGTAAATATGTTTGTACATATTTCTTTATTGCTTTATATTTTCAGAAAAATACAAAAAGATTTTGATTTCTGCTTTATTTTCGACAACCGATGTCTGAGTGTTGAGTTTCAAAATCTAAGTATGCTGATTGTGTTTCTGAAAATAAACAAGTTCATTAATTTGAAACTTGAATTAAAATCAAAATTCAAAAACAGTTTGTGATATCTCCAAGGTCATTAATTTGGACTTGGATGATTAACTGTGAGGGAGTTGGATTCTTTATTGCTGCTAAATCATTTAGTTTGTTGATAGGGGGAGTAGTTAAAGAGTTTAAAATTGCCAGGTTACGATTCCTGGATGTTCTAAATATTGTTACTTATAGATGTTTGAGTGTTTGCAGATAGTCCAGATTACGATCCCAAGAGCAGAGTCTAAGGGGGGGTCTGAAGACAAGCTTGAAGCAAGAGAGAGCTTGTAGATGGAAAGCTAGGTGTAGATCCCAAAGCACGGAAGCTTGACGAAAGGGGGAGTCTGAAGCTGATAGGAGAGAAGGATTGATGGATGCTTATAATGTTACAATTTGGATAAGAAGGCAGAATGATCAAGACCGAAGATGTGTCATACTGAAGACTAGACACTGAAGACTTCGTCAATATCCGAGGGGGAGTCTGTTAGTGCACTACGTCTATTGACTTCGTCTTGTATCATGTAATAGTATAGGATAGGATTTTCGGTGTCCGAGGTGCAAGAAACAAAGTTTAGTGGGTTTACATGAGGTTCCCTTTGAAAGTGACATGTGACATGTTCAAAGGAAACCAGATCAGACAGGTTTCGTTTGAACTTGTCATGGTCAGTTTCAATAGAAACCTCCACCACTATATATAGGGCACTTGTCATTTCATTTGGTAACACTTCAGGATTTGTAACGAAGTGCTGCCGAAATCTGTTCAGGTTGTAATTAGTGTTATAATCAATCAAAGTGACAGATTTAAGAGTATCAAGCTGTTTCCACGTCCGTTTCACTGATTCCGCCTTTGAATCGGATTTAAAGCTCTTCTGATTGACTCGTTTGGGTCCAACAACGATCCTACACTAATCTTCAGACCATGCTCGAGAACACTAATAAGATGCAAAGTGCTCTGAGGCGGATGTCTGCAACCCTAGATAAACAACAGTCGGCCGTTGTCAAACTGGGGGACCTACTTCTTTCACCACCTAAGGATGCTACCGATGATTCTGATCTAGGGCTCGACACTACTACTCCTTCGAATTTTGGTTCAATCGCATCTGGAATTGAGGTTGTTACTAATCAGTTGGATGTTATCAAATTAGATCTGCATAGCAATCAATCTAGGCCTCTGCAATTAAAAGATCTAATTCCCTCGCTAGCTCCGTCCAATTCAGATTCTGGCTCTACTATCCCCAATTTTGGGTGTTACTTAAGTTTCAATGGTGCACCTTCTACCGTAATGATTTCTCATACACCATGTGTCTATGTGCCCCCTGCTCATATTGATACTTTCATAAAGATGAAAGATGATCCTGGTGGTAATTGGGGAGATAAGAAGGGTGGTACAGACCACGAGGGGTTCGGTACGACTCTATGTTTGATGCCTTCCATCAGAAACTCACATCCAGATCAGGACGTTTTCATACATGTTGCCTCTCCGAATTGTGATTCAATTTACTCTGTTGGGCCGCTTAAACCTATTATCCAATTGCGGCACAAACCTAATTTCTCAACACCTTCAATTGCCTATTTCGATCCTACTCGCGCGGGTTGTCATGATGTGCTTCTGTATGCGAATGGCTCTATTCATCAAATTACTTCTAGTGCTGATGTGATTTTGGCTATTCGAGAAATTTCATCACTTGTTAATGGTTCAGTAGTGCCCGTTCTTCCTGAGATTAGAAATGATTCACTTACGCCGGCTAATACTCGGTTGTCAAAGCAGCGAATGCTTCAATTTCATGCAGTTGTAGCAAATGTGTATGTGAAGCAATGTCCAAAGCATCCTATTTCTTTTTATCCTTCTTCTACACAGGTGAGCCTAAGAGATGGCACTGCATTGGTTGGTGGGCTTGTATCTAATACGGCAATATTTTTACCCATTATACCATTGGTTCACAGTTACACTTCTGAGCTTTGCCCAACTTCTATGACAATTTTATTTGCGCAAAAATATTCACGATCTAGTATGGGAGTTGTTGTGCTAAATCACCAGCTTAGTATTAGTAAATTGGTGCTTCAATTTCAAGTTGGCGATAATCATATTGGTTGGAAAGGCGGAACAACCACTCCATCCTCTTACATGGATGTCAATGCTCTCAAACAACCACTCGACACTCACACATCCTTTACACCAAACACTTGTGCACTCAAGGCTGCGCAGTTTGCATCTGCATTTCTGGTGCCGGAAATTGGTTTTGTTTACGGTCCAAATTCTGTTGCGCACTCTTATTTACAGGACGGACTTAATGTCAGTGCTTGCCATACATATTGTGCAAACACACAATAAAGAGGTAAGGCTTCTGCCTTTTACTTTCAAATTATGTAGGCCTTTTACTTTTAATCGATTTAGGCCTTCAAAGTCTGATTTTTCTAGTTTGCTCCAAGACTCCAAGTTTTATGTGTAAACTCATAGCTTTAATTTCTGATTTCTTATGTTACGTTTCTGTGATTCAGGAGGTTTACTGTATACATTTAATCCTTACAAAACAAACATAAAGCTTGGTCAAGTTGTATATTTATTTGCTAAACTTTTACAAGTATATTTGTTGACTTTATGAGGCATTTAAGTTTTGACTTCATGTGTTTCTCAGTTGAATGGTTTTACCAATTTTATATTCAGTCATGAGTAGTAGTACTCACTGTTTAGTTTTAGGTTTTATAATTTATGAAACCAAGTAAATAGCAATATAAAGTGCTATTTTCATATGTAAATGTGAGTTTGTCATTTAGAGAAAGATATGTAACTGTGGTTGCAGAACAAGTTGTTCCAGTGCTTGTGTTTTGATACTAACTAATATTAGTTTTAATTGTTTTCAATCACTTTGCATCATAGAGATTGAATAGGGCTGGCTAGTGTTAATTGTCATAAATTAATAGGGATCTTTGTCCCTAAGAAGGCACGAATGCACCTTTTTGGGTGAGTTATGCAAGTTTTTGTTTGCATATATGTATTCTTCAAATAAAAAAATATTGCACTTGTGTTCTATAATTTTTTTAATAGATGTGTTTCGTATGGGGCATTATATTATTCATCTTGCCCAGGGCAACAAAACCCAATGGACCGCCCTGGTAATCAAAATGCACTCTTTAAAGTTGGAACTTTTTGGCAAACTGATGAAACATGAAAACCAAAGTTCCAACTTTACCGAGTGAATTTTGATTACCTTTGCAAAGCGTGGAAAATCATCAATACTAGGGACCAAATCTGTAAATAATTTCAATAGAGGTACCTGTTTTGTAAATATTTAAACCATTTGCCCATAAAAGCTATGCAATTACATCTGATGTGTGTGACATCCAAATCAGAAGTACCACAGGTTCATCTTTTAATTTCATTGATGAACTTACAATCTACCCTTATTCAAATTCTTTTAAGATTATTTTTTATTACAAATGTATTTTCATGTATATTTTCTTTCTTTTAATTGATTATTTTATAGCTTAAAAAAATATTGCAAGAAGAGATAGTAAGTTTAGTAGACCTAAAACAACATCATCAGTTGGTCATTTCGAAAAAAGAAAAAAGGAACATTAAATAGTGTTTGGTGATGCAGAGTGTGAATCTTAAACAACAGGTGGATTTGCAAGCATATCCCGGATATATTGGACCTGATCTGCTGGCAGATGCTTCCCCAAAAAGAGACGAAGCCCTACGCGGGTAGTAGATCTTCTAAACTGAGCACTTACTAGATCCACCTCAGCCACAGTCACTAGATTCGCGGAATGAAGAGCCGCAAGAGCATCGGCCAGACGTGGTTCCCACTCATTCCAGTCATCATTTACATCCTGCCTCAAACTTTGACTTGCACCACTAGGCCCTCTTGCATCACTAAGCCTACTTGCACCAATAGATCTAGCAGACTTACTGGAGCTAGAAGAGTTACTGGAACTTCCAGTAGATTTTTTTCTCCGGAAACGCGGCTTACGTGTTACAAAGACTTTGAAAAGTGATTGCTTTAGTTGCTGTGGTTGAATTAATTGTTCTACATGATGCTTTTCAATCGCCCTAGAAGTTTTCTGCAAACCACAAAATGTATATGAGCTCAATGAATATCCTGCAAAATAGCTACTGAATTAATCTTTTGGACAACTGAAATTCCAAAATCACTAGTTTCCAGTCAAAAAGCAATCAACAACACAATCTGTTCAGAAAGCAACCAACAGTTATATCATCAAAACTTTTCTAAGTCAAATTGAAAACTAAACTGAAATTCCAAAACCACTAGTTGCCAGTCAAACTTTATGGCATATTAAGCCCTAAAAGCAACAATCTTACTCATATTTAGGATTCATGAAATCAAATTTTAGGGAATAATTACTATAAAAGCGATAGACAATAACAGAAAGCATAAAACAATGTTAAAATTGAAAGAAAAACTTCAAAAACAGCTTTAAATATGAAGAAAAAAAAGTGTTAATATCACCTCCATTGCCAGGTGCAAGTCTTTAAGGGACCTTCCAAATCTTTCGCATTCGGCAACAGTTTCTTCTGTTATCACTATGTCAAGCTTGAGATCCTGTACCAATCTAAAAGTAAACCTCTCCCAGAAAATTTCAGGCATGTTAGGAGATCCCATGGTATTGTCGGTCCCATCGCAAGCGCTTACTAAAAGTTTTATGAAGGCATCACGATTAGCATGACAAGTTGCCTACAATAAAATATTTTCTTTCAAATGATTTCTTAAACAATGATTTATTATTCAAAATTCTTGTACTCCTATGCCTCTATGGACTAAAATCAAACATATGAGAACTTACAAACATTGGGTTCGGGGTATAATCACCCAAAAACTGCTGCACCTCATTGGGTATGCTCCTCTTTATTTTTACACCTAGTTGGGCCATATGAAATCTTGGCCTTTTTATATGTGTCCTCTGTAAAAAGGGAAAAATAAATGTTTATTAGAAATGCTATTGCTCAAAATAAGATATGTTATATTTCAATGAAGAATGTTTCTACAAAGATATGTTTTTTGCTTAAACTGAATGATGCAATTTTTTGATTTCTTATTTTATTCAGAGGAGTTATGCATTTGAGAAACTGATATTGCGCATAGAAAGAGGTTTGAACGCAAAATCGGCTATCCATTTAAGGTATTTTACACTAATTTAATAGCCAAATCATACGAGGTGAACACCAAAAGTGCAAACCGAAATCGTTTAATAGCCAAATAGTAACCGAATGAGAAGTGGAACAAACCGATGTTCGTCGATAATCTTACATTTGATGAACAACAGCTTGCATTAACAGAGTTACAAGCCTTCGTCAATAACCTTGCATTTGATGAAGAAGAACAGGTTGATTCAATTTCGTTCGTCAATAACCTTGCATTTGATGAAGAAGAGCAGATCGATTCCATTTCGTTCCCCTCTTTCTTCATGATGACGGAGGAAAGTGTAGTTGAGATTTGACAGTCTAGGCTAGTCGTAGCCTGGTTTTGATATGGGAAATACGCAGAATAGTAAAAGTAGCGAATATCTTTATTATTATTATTATTATTATTAGAATAAATTACTTAAATGGTCCCCGTGGTTTGCAAAAATTTCACATTTGGTCCCTATCTTTTTTTTTCACTCTGGCCATCCCTAACTTTTGTTTTTAGTACGTCTTTGGTCCCCGATAAATATTAAAAGACCATATTACCCTTTATATTTTCTTTTTCATTTTTGTTATTATTAAAACCTATAACAAGGACACCGCCCCCAGAAAGCCACAGAAAACTTTGGCGAATGCCCTATGTTGTCGAATCGCACAAAGTTTGGGAGAAGACTTCCATTTATCCCCCCGCCAGAAAGCCGTCATTGAATGCCTACAGAGGCCTCACGCCCAGGATTTCTTAACTGTTATTCCTATTGAAGGTCTAGGTCAACGTATGTCAGCGGTGGAGTACCGGTCAATCCTTAAGTACCGTCTGATGATCCTCATGTTCCCAAATGATGAAACTTGCCCAGTCTGTCGTAAAGCGTGCCTGGATAAATATGGGGAGCATGCGTTACACTGTAGAGAGTTGCCGGGGTTTAAGTATCGTCATGACTTTGTTCGAGACGCGTTAATGGATATTCTCAGACGGGCAGGGATCTTGGCAAAGAAAGAGGCACCGGTTAATTTTCTTACAGACCCGACGGAAGGGAGGTCCACCCTACGCCCGGCTGACGTGCTAGTTTTTGGTTGGGAGGGCGGGAAACATGCTTGTGTCGATCTCACAGGTGTATCCCCCCTAGCCGGGTTTCGGGAAAATGGGTTTGTGGCGGGGCAAGCGGTATTGAAAGCAGAGTCTAAGAAAGTGGAAAAGCACGCGAAAGCTTGTGAGGATAATCAGCATGCCTTTGTCCCCCTAGCGTTTGACACGTTCGGCTCCTTGGCGCCGGAGGCGGTTCGGTTCTTGGCTAGAGTTCAGCGTGTGGTCCACAGCAACTTTTCGACCCCTCAGGGGCGAGGCTTTGTTTTTAGTAGATTAGGGTTTTCCATTCAGAAGGGGATGGCGGCGCAGTTTGTTGCCCGTCTACCTGCTATTCTTATGTAATTTGCCGTGTTGATTTGAATGAAAATTGGATTCTTCAAAAAAAAAAAAAAACCTATATAAATTAGCAAACTTTTTGTGCATAAGGACTTGTAAGTCGTGCTTTGGGTGTTTTCAAAAAAAAAAAACTTGATTTTTTAGTTTTAATCCAAAGGTTTGTACATTTTCCAATTTTAACCCTCATAATTTGTTTTTTTAACTTTAACCCAAAACTTTTCATTATTTGCAATTTAACTTCACAACTTTTGTCACTTATACTTTTCATCTTTCGCAAATTTTCGTTTTACTTATAGTTCTAAAATTTTCTAGTTAATACAACGCAACGTGCATGTGTGGTTCAACGTTTTTACCTCTATTTTTCCATGTTTGACAGGTTCGTCGCAATACGCATATTATAGGTCGAGTCAGTGTTGGTTGTCGATGACGGTTGTGTGACATTGATACTATTTGACACCGTTTTACGCCCCGCCGCAACGCGGGGTGTGCTTTGGGGATTTTTCAAAAAAAAAATTGTTATGCATATGGTTGTCGTAATGTTGCCTTTGGGGGTTTTCCAAAAAAAATTGATTTTTTTTACTTTTCACCCAAAAGTATTTCATAAATTACTTTTAACCCAAAACTATTTGTTTTTTACTTTTAACCCAAAACTTTTTATCTTTTCCAATCTATCCTCATAACTTTTTTTACTTTCAACTTTGGTCCTTTATAGTTTTCATTTTCCACAAATTTTGCGCTCTATGCTTGGTTCTAAATTTTGTGACTTAACACATCACAACGTGCGTCTTTGGCTTAACGTTTCGTTCTAAATTTTGCGAGTTAACACGACGCAACGTGCGTGTGTGGGTGAACGTTTTTACATCGTCTATTTTTACCCCGTTTGACAGGTTTAACATAACGTGTGGGTCGTAGATCGACTTAGTTATAAATAAAGAATCCCCGCCGCATTGCGGCGGGTCGTAATCCTAGTTAAGTTATTATTTATAAAAGAAATACCGTTTAGTTTTTACTGCATAGGTACCATTTCTGTAAAAAAAAAAAAAAAAAAAAAAAAAAAATCATTCACAAAGACCTCACAGTCAAATGTATTTTAGGAATTTTGAATTGTACTGCTACTGTAACAAAGTACAATGTCTTATTTGTAGATTCCTGGAATACATTGCTTTAATTAGACTGGAAGGTATGGGGGCCGGCTTAGGCCCGGCGTGACCCGGCGCCGCACACCCACACCGCCCCCATAGGAACGGCGCGTCTTCTCCGGCCTCCCAACGACGTGCTCGACGGGCCCATCATTCAAAAAAGTAGCCGTTGTAACGGCTATTTTAATTAAAAAAATAAAAAAAAAAACTTTTTAACTTTAAATAAATACCCCTTCTCTCATCCATTTTTATATCCAAAATCTCATTACTTCTCCCTTCTTTCATCCATTTTTATAAAAAAAAAAAACTCCATCTTTATACCGGAGGATGAAAGAGGAGGTTAAGAAAAAATGGACGTCGTAGGTTGTTTATTTTTTTAGTCGTATCGTTATTTTTTTTTCGCTTTTATGTTTTCCGTTTCTAGGATTAGTAATTTTAATTTTTAGGAAATGGAAATTTTTTATGTTATGAAATGAATTTAATTATGTTGTTTTATGTTTTAATTTTATTTAATTTTTAAGAAGTTTTTATCAAGCTAACAAAAAAAAAGTTAGAAAATTATAAAATAATTGTGTGGGGTAGGCTCATCCTCCACCCCCTTCAAAATGCAAGGAGGACCATCCTCCATGGGATGGTGATGTGACGTCTACGCGACGGCCCATCCTCATGGGGATGGGGCTCTCCATACCCTCCGGTCTTAAAAACATTGAAAGTGCACAAAATTCAATTTATGCATTCGGCCTCCAACGAAAAAAAAAAGTAAATAAACAAATTTTAGGATAAAAATAATAAATAAAAAGAGATAAAGACTTATTTTTTAAAAGCAAAATAAAGCGGAACCTTATGATGCTCATTTTGCTCAGCTCTGGTCTGGAAGAGTGAACAAAGAGGCTCGTCTATGGGTATATGGTAAGAAGAGAAGTGAACAAAGAGGCTCACAATTTAATAACTCGTTCTTAAATAATTTAATAAATATAAAAAACCAATAAAAATCAGTAAGGGTAAATGTGTCTTTTTATATTGGGTATTGTTAAATACACCCGGCAAGTCAAATCTTTTTTAGTTTTACCCAGAAGTCAACCATATTTCAGTAATTTTTCAATATTATTTCAATTTTCCATAAAGCAAATTTAACGGAACAAGTTTCCAAACCAACAGTATCATCTCCTTCAATGAGTCAAATTATACCTGATACACAAACATATACATATTTCTATATAAACTATGTAATCTAAACCACCCACCGCACACCTCCGGCCACCACCCCACCGCACACCTCCGGCCACCACCACCCCACCACACACCTCCGGCCATCACCACCCACCGCACATGATGGCTGGTTTCTCCGGGGGTAGATACATACATATGTATGTATGTCCTTCAAGAATGTTCTTGTGTTTACCCAAAAAAAAAGAATGTTCTTGTGTTTGCAAGAGAAGGGGGTATAGAGAGAAACAGGAGACCATATGTTGGTGAAGGAAAAATAAAGTGGGTCTTGTGAATTTTGGAGTTCTTTAGACTATGGGGTATGGGGCGCGGGGGTTTGGGCGTGGGTTGGAGAGAAACGCCCAAGTCACCACCCAGGGTGGGCTTGGGTTTGGACGTGGCCCCTTGGGCGGGAGTTTAAGGCCGGGCGTGAGGCATGCTAGCAATCCTATGTGGCCGGCTCTTATTGGCTAGGGCATATTTTAAATTTAAAAAAAATGATGTGGTCGGGCCACGCCAGCCCAGCCACGCCCACCATACCCCTATGAAACTTGGGTTTGTGTATTGAGTGCCCCATATCCATGTGTCAACCCATGCCCCAAACCCCCGCCCCACCATATCCCACGTCTTATATATTTCAAAAATAGACGACATGTGAATTGATTTAATAATTTATTATATATGAATTGATTCAAAACAGGCAATGTTTATTGATTTATTTATATATATGAATTGATTTCAAAAATAGAGGACATGTGTCCTTATATAATAATTTATTATATATAACAAATATACGAAATGTTAAACCCGATGGAAATTGTGGATTTCGAGCACTAGCTGTTTGCCTCGGACTTGATGAACATGAATACTATGAGTACATTCGACAGCAAATGAGAGAAGAGTTACAAGGAGGGTACCCAATGCCTACAATCACGCCTTATTGGAATTTTCGCAAGATTAGCATGTCTGCGGCTGGATGGCAGACCATGTATAGGTGGCGTCTAGAATTATATACCCAACCTTATCGTCGTGAAAGTGGTTTTGTCGATCTAGAGGATTAAATGTTTTAATGTTTGCATGTTTACTGTTTTATTAGAGACTCATTATTTATTTATGATTAACTTTTTCACTTTCGTATTTATAATAAAGTGTATTGATTATTTATTTATTAATATTGATATTAATACTAATAATAGTATAACAAAATATAAAAAAGTAACAAAGTATTATAAAATAAAATAAGATAAAAAACATAATTATTACTTTTGACTTTATAATAAAACATAATTATTACTTTTAACTTTATAATAAAATAATATAATAAAGTAGTTAATCATTACTAAATTTGACTTTTGGGTATATTAATCTTTAATTTGGGTATATTTATCACACCCCCTTAGACTGTAGGGTATGGGGCGGGGGTTTGGGCGTGGGTTGGCTGAAAACGCCCAAGCCATCACCCCGGGTGGCTTGGGTTTGGGCGTGGCCCCTTTGGCGTGGGATTCAGCCCGGGCGTGGGGCGGGGCTACGAGCCTGACATGGCGGGATGTCATTGGCCAACAAAACTAGCCGGGATGTCATTGGCCAAAAAAAATTTGATATGGCTTGGCCACGCCAGCCCAGCCACGCCCACCATACCCCTATGAACTTGGGTTTGTGTATTAGGTGCCCTATAATCCACGTGTCAACCAATGCCCTAAACCCCCGCCCAACCATACCCCACGGTCTTATATTGATTAGGGATCAAGTGTAACACCCACACTTTTTATGCTTTAAAATGCTAAGGATTTAAACAACTTTTTGTTGACACTTTTTGACCATTTTCTCATTTAACTAGTCACTATGGTGACCAAATTGCACAAACGGTTGCCACATGGCAAATAGGAAAAAAAAATTTAGAAAATTATTTTAAATAAATAATTGAAATTTATGGAAAACTAGGTTGGTATGGCAACCAATGGTTGCAACCAACAACCAACATAATACTAATTCTTTATTCTTTTTTCCATTATTTAACTTTAATTTCTTTATAATATTTAATTCTT
Source organism: Helianthus tuberosus (assembly GCA_030545235.1). NCBI lineage: Eukaryota > Viridiplantae > Streptophyta > Magnoliopsida > Asterales > Asteraceae > Helianthus > Helianthus tuberosus. Next base: position 115,289,951 of record CM060379.1, read on the forward strand.
TTTTCATTTTTTATTATTTAACTTGTATTTCTTTATAATAAAATATTAGTTTAGGTTGGGTTGTGAATGTGGGTGAAAAATTGGATTAGGGTGGGTTGTGTAGGTGGAAGAGAGAGAAATTAGTATTTTAATAAAAGATTGGGTTGGGTTGGGTTGTGATAGTGGATAGTCCATCCTACTTTGCCCAAACGTGATTTCTCGGGATTTAGCATGTTAATTTAATGACTTTCTGGTCCAAACCTGTTTATAAGTCATTAGGCTATGAGGTGTGGATGGAGCCCCCTTAGGCTTTATCATGTCACCTAAGCTCCACGTCAGCGCCACCTAGAATCCACCTCAGCCATGGGGCTTTATCACGCCCCTCTTTAACTTGCATGGTGTGGATGGAGCCCCCTATTAAAAAAATTAAAAAAAAAAGTTTTCATTGGGTGAAATGACATGGGCCCCACCTGATAAAGCCCTTCGAGCTCGTTACCATGATGGAGCCCCATCAATGGCGCCTCGAATTGAATTGGTGGGTGTGGTGTGATAGCGCCGGGGGGCGCTATAGAGGGTGACATGGCGGGGGTGGCGCCCCCACACCCTCCTGCCTTACTAATGCTTAGATTTCAAAACATATCCCATTGGATCTTTTTTTATGCCATTTTTAGCTTTATAAATCGATAAAGTTTCTAAAAATGAAAACCCTTGTAAAAATTATAAACTTGATATTTTACTATCAAATTTCTATGAACATGTTCACAACACTTTATAATTATTATTCCAAGTGTATTCATTACTTGATTCATTTTGTGATCATTCTTTGAAGAAATCTCCAATCCCATTTTTACCCTCTTTATTAAAAGATGGAATTCGTGATTCCATTCCACTCTTTCCTTAATCAACTTGTTTGAACTTTAAGATTATCATATATAAACAGGTTCTTGTTCCAATTAACCAACTACAACTTGTTTCTTGACCATACATAAGAAATTCCAATTCTTGTTAAATTAGACTTCTACTAAAAGTCATTTTGTCCCTCTTTTAGGCTAAATGATTACACCAATTTAAATAGCTTCAATTGCATGTTTCTTTGGGGTTTCTAACTCCTTACTACTTGTACTTCATGAATGCAAATTAAATTTCATCATGTATCAAAGATATTCCTACTAATTTCCATTTTAACCCATCGTTTGACTTTGACAGAAAAAGTCAAAGCTGTCAAAATTATTAGGAGTCAATTTACATGCTTTTGATCATCTTTATAAATCCAATTAACACAAGGGTACATCTAATGGACTCCAACTAGTTGCAACATGCATTTGGCTATTCTAGATTTCCAATTTTAGTTCAAACATGCAACCAACAAACCTTAAAGAAATTTACATTTATTTAGGTTTAGGTAGTTACCTTCAATTTTCTGTCCAACTTGAGGAAGATGGAAGTGTTTTAAGGTTGCTGCATCATCTTCTAACCACAACCAGTCAACTCCGACCTCCATGGCCACCACTGGCCACCGTGATTTCCGCCTCCGGTCACCACGACCACCAGAAACGGTGGTGTTGCCGCCAATCACAGCTAGGTTACTACCCAGCCTCTTTCTCGGCCTCCCCTGTCTCCCTCTATCTCTCGCTGTATCTCTCTTTCGATTTCTATCTCTCTCTCTATCTAAAGAGTGTATACCTCTATTTCTTAAATGAAACCTTAAGAGGGATCCTTAAATAAGACCTGGTTCCCACCTTTTGGTTTTCAATAAAACCTTAAGGGGTATCCTTAATCCCGGTACCGTACCTACAGGTACCGGTTCGACACCGTAACTACAGGTACCGGTATTTATCGACTTTTACATTCAAATACCGGTCTGTGTGGAAATGATGCGGGGCTTTCGTCAACCTTAGAAGGGGATATTTCGCTGACGACTTAAACATTAAAAACAATTGTCTTAAAACATACAGCTAAAAACATTAAAAATTGTCTTAAAAATTTAGAAATTGCCTTAACACCATTTGAAATAAGCTTGAACCTTGAAGAGGAAGACAGCAGCAAGAGTCCCAGTCCCCCACAACTCTTTTAATCTGCAAACGCTACAAAGATACCGAAATTTAAAGACTACGGACGGACACTATCTAATAACAAACTAATAAAACGACTCTTTCATGTCAAGATTATGTCAAGGAAATTGAGGTCAATTTGCACATTATGACTTCTTTGGCCCGTTTGAGTCAAACTTAGCCCATTCACCAAACAGATACGTTTGATACATGCCAAATGGTTTATTTAATTTCTAATCAAGCAATTAGACGTTCATGAAGTATGTTGAGGTCATTTTGCACATTATGACTTCTTTGGCCCGTTTGAGTCAAACTTAGCCCATTCACCAAACAGATACTTTTGATACATGCCAAATAGTTTATTTAATTTCTTCTAATCAAGGAATTATATGTTCATGAAGTATGTTGAGGTCATTTTGCATATTATGACTTCTTTGACCCGTTTGAGTCAAACTTAGCCCATTCACCAAACGGATACTTTTGATACATGCCAAATGGTTTATTTTGGTTTATTTAATTTCTAATCAAGCTTATTAAAACCAATCAACGTATCTATTTCAGCTCTTAATCGCATTCTAGCAATATACAAATATAATTTAAATCACATAAACAAGTAATACCATATGAGGGGCTTAAAAAGCAAATAAACTTACTGGTATAACCACTCAGATCAAGATCATTTATAAAATTGAGCCTTTCGGCATGCCCTTCCAAGTTCAAAAACACTCGACTGACCAACTGTTTTCGCTCACAGAAAGATGAAAAGAGCGTTAATCTGTTGGCCTCCAGCCCATGTTGGCTATGTAGGTGTGAAAGAACACGGGCAAGCTCGTCCTCCAATGTTATTTTGGGGTCGGTGGCTACCGCAGCTGCAGTTCGAGCTACGGAGGAAGTGCTATCGAAACTGCGAGATCGCCTGCTTCCCAGATTCCGCGGGACTCTTATGTTCTTCTTCTCAATACCGAAGCATCTTATAAGCAACTGACCGTATTCAGAACTGCCAATATGAGTATGCTGGAATTTAGCCGGATTAGCCTGCAAATCACAAAAGATGTACATTTTTAGCAACCAGATTTTCCTATCAAATATTGACACTTTTAAGCTTGACTTTGATAAAAACTCACCTTATAACTTTTAAAAACAGCTCTATGATGACGCACACGGTCGGCAACATCACATCATCTGATATAGGAACAGCTAGATCATCGGCTGAAAGTCTTGCAGCAAAGTTTTTTATAAAATGCGTTATTGGTATATGTCCCCATAGACACTTCTTCTTCATCGCACACCTTGGCTAATAGTGTCAATAATTGTTCATCACACGGACACCATTCCGAATTATCCATCTACCTCAGGAAAAAAAACAATTTGATACCAATTGAATAAACAGTTATCAAAGGCGCGAGGCGCACTCAAGGCGATTAGCTCCGCCTAGGGCCTAGGCGATAGGCGCAAAAAAGCGTGGGACTCAAAAAATAAAAGCGCAATTGATTATATACACAAAATAGTGTTTTTTCATCAACTATTTCGTTTTCGCCGGAGACTCGCCCGTAAGTCGCCGTAGACACGCCGGAATCTCCAAAATCGCAGGAATTTGGCCGGAAATTTGCTCATTTGTATCAATTTTGACTCAATTTCATGATTTCTAAAAAAAGACCTAATTTTGACCCAGCAAGCCTGTTGCGCATCGCCCTGAATTATCAATTGAATAAACATACATTGAAATCTATGAACAGATTCATCTTACCTTTTTCCTTTTGCAATTTGATGAGCAATGAGAAGTTGGTAAGCTTTCTTGAGATCTTTTTCTAGTTTTCATTTTGTATTAGGAATAATGACGCTAGGTTAGGGTTATTGGTAGTGCAGAGGCGGAGGAAATAAATTCCTGGATGACAAGACTGGTATCCATATAACCCAGAAGAGTTTAAGTTCATTTTCAAAAAGAAATGATTAATTGGACTCGTTTATTTTTATTATTTTTTTTTTTGTAGTATTTTCGGGGAAATTATATATATCAATTAAGTGTAACCAACTTTGAAATCAATTTTGTCCATTGGATCTTGCTGAGATTAAATCTCAGCCCTTTAAACTCCAATTTTTTAACTGCTATTATGGCAGTTCACAGCAGTTTCTTCTACCTTCAACCCACGTCTTATATCCCTCCACCGGCGGTTATTGATAAGTTTGATTGGTTTATCTGGAAACTCCCCACTCCCCTACTACTTCGCCTGAAACAAGTAACAACCTCAGTCCCCAGATTCCACCGTTACAAATAACCGCAAAAAGAAGGCCAGTTACGCACAGACTTACAAACCCTGGAACCCCTTCTTCTCTTCCCCCCCCCCCCTCCCTCTCTCTAGCGACGACATAAGAACTTCCAAAAAAAGATCAATGCAATTCTGATAGTTGCACCGCAACAATCGAACCCTAATTGAACAACCATTGCCCTCGCTTTGACGACTCCAGCAATTCGATTTGTTTTGTATCACATGACCAGGTAACGGTCGAACCCTCTCTTCAATTTTTCTGATTATGGCTTTGTCAATTTTTATTTGGTTTATCATCACGATGACTAAAACATAGAATCTAATTTCTCACATTGATGGATAGATTCTATCGTGGTGGTATGAATGGTTTAAGAGGTGAGGGAACTCCACTGTTTAACAAAAAGGTAAGCTTAAAAAAACTCTCACATAGAACTGAAATTGGACTTCTTCGTTAAATGTTTTGAAATCTGGCTGAAATGGAAATTGTTGAGTTGTGATGTATGTTTTCATCATGTTTTTGCTACTTAATTCGTAGATTTTAGTTCTATGTCTGTTTGTCAAAATAAATCTTTTAGAGCACAATAATTACACATGTTTGATTCTGTTTTGAATTGGAAGAGCATCAAATTGGTACCCCTGCAGTTTTATAATCTACTGAACTTTGGTTTCATATGTTGTTTACAGGATTTGGGGAGAAATGATGAGCAGGGGGATCCTGAACTTGGAGATGCAGTACCGGTAATTTGGACTTTTGGAGTATTTTGATTTTGGTTTACCAATACAACCTGTTTGATGAAATGCCTAAGTAAAATTCAATGTAAGGTCCTTTTAATTTTGTTCTTGGAAATTAAACAGGCTACATCTTTACTTAGAAGTGCTTTATCGAGAAGAATTAATGTCAGCCGATCTGTCATCTAAAACTCATGAACTTTTTAGAGTTACAGAACTTCTTCAACTTCAGATTCAAATAACAAAGACGATGAAATATACACATTGGTGTGTGTTCTAACTTCTATTACGAACTTTAGAACTATGCATGTCCTTTATATTTTCTGTTGGTTTAGACTTTAATGTGGTTTGTGTAGGCCGGTGCTCTTGAAAACATTATATAGCAATTTCAGATTGAGAGTCTTGAGCTGAAACATACTGTTGATGAACTGAGGTATAATCGTTTTCTCTTGTATGATTCTATATGTATCTTTGGGGGTGTGTTTATCAGAAGTTGGTGGCCTTCATGAGTTTTAGATATTTGCTAACCATCAACTGTGGTGTGTTTTGTAATTTAAGGGCAGAGACAAGGTTACTTAAGGAAAATGCTGACGCTCAAGCAAAGGAGCTTATGCAAAGAAGAGAACAGGTTGACGAATTTATAGAAAAGGAGAGTGGCCGCCACTGAAGATGTAAGTTACATATTTGTGATCATACATTTTATATCTTTATTGCTCTATTTTTGTGTGAAAAAAATGCAAGATGTGGTGACGGCTAGGGTTTTTTATTTTTGTGTGGCGCGGCAGAAACGGAATAGAGCGCGGGCTCTGATACCATGTAAGAATATGAAAGACTTGATTGATATTATTGATATGTTTGATTACAATATATAGAGATCACAAGGAACCCTAGAAACCTAATCGAGCCCGTGGGCTTACACTAATAAACCCTAGTCTAAGAATGCAGTCCAATAGTAACAACCTTAAAATGTATAATGTAACAAGCTTAAAACAGTTTATGTAACAACCAGGATCCTCCCACAGCATGTCCATGGTCTCAATTGCATATTTAGTCTTATGTGGGTAGGGCTGTAAACGAACCGAACGAACACGAACAAGGCCTTGTTCGTGTTCGTTCGTTAAGGGAATAAATGTGTTCACGAACGGTTCATGAACACTTATCGAACGAGATTTTGTGTTCGTGTTCGTTCATTAAGGAAATGAGCGTGTTCGCGAACGGTTCACGAACACAAACGAACACAAATAAATTTGGCGAACGCTACGAAGAATACAGATAGATGGCCTAGAGAGTAGCACTCGAACTTGAATCCCTTATTGTGGAAAGGGGGTCGATCGTATTCGCCGATGTAAATAATGAGAAATGAAGGAGAAATAGTGCATAAACAGGGTGAAAGAGGGTTTCCTAGTTTAATTGTTAGGGTAATAATATAAATAAAAGTTTAATAATATAAAAAGCACACATAAAATATATGTAAGTACAAAGATCTTCAATTAAAGCAAAAACATACGAACATAAAAGAACGCAAATCAACGAATGTTCTTGAACACGTTCACGAACACCTTACCGAACGTTCACGAACACAATCGAACGAACGGGACCTCTGTTCGTGTTCGTTCATTTAACTAATCGAACGGAAATTTTTGTTCATGTTCGTTCGTTTATTAAACGAACGAACATAAACGAACTTCCCGCCGAACGGTTCACGAACTGTTCGCTGAACGTTCGGTTCGTTTACAGCCCTATATGTGGGTAAATATGCTATAGTTACTCAACGTCAAACACATCTAGTATCTTCTTTGAGTATTTTTCATATGCTATTTATGGTTATTGAAAAAAATAATACCACTAAAGAATTCTGGTGTTGTGACTTATGTTAGCCAAATAACACATAACCATTCACTTCCGTTTTGGTTTTGATGGCCTCTTTGTCTGTCGACCTACAGGACTATAAAAAACTCTCGTTTTTATCACCCGTCCCATTCTAGTCGTGCGACGTGCTTCTTCGTCAACCAAACCGACACTTCATCCGGCACTAATCGAGTTTTCGATTAATCGGTCCGGATCAACCTGATACCCGAACCAGTACGACGAGCATATTAGAGGGCAGGCTTCTTTATTCGGGTGGAGCTCGTCAGACGCTTTTAGATTAAGCTCATAAAACCAAATTCTCTATTCACCCAACGGAAACGAAGATATATCGGGATCTTCATAATGATGATTGGTGGCCAGGAATGAAGCAAAGTGTCGCTTGGTACGTCGAGCGGTGTTTGACTTGAAGGAAAGTCAAAGCCGAGCACGAGAAGACACATACTTATATTCCGGGGTGTTACATTAGGGCTCCTAATTGGTAAACAACCGATTATAGTTTGAATGGTAAAAAACAACCGGACCATTCAACCATCCCCCTTCCCCTTCTCCCGCCTACTCCATCTCCGATTGATCACCATCCGCCTGCCTGCCGCCGCCTGCTCCTCTCACCTCCGACTGACGCCGGCTCCTCCTACCTTCGACTGACGCCAGCTCCTCCCACGTTTGGCCTCCGTCCAACGCCGCCTCCATCTTCCAGTGCCAGCCTCCGTCCAGCGCCTACTCCTTCCAGTGGTAAGAAAAACCGATTTCCCTATTCCTCCATTTTTTTCGATTTTTTCTATACCTTGTTTGCAAACAGGAAAAGCAAAAGTATTGTACCAAGTTTGAAAATTGTATGTTAAATTCAAGTAATTTAAGGCAATTTATATGCATTTTTTTTTCTTCAGATTTTGCCTATTGAGATTCTTGTTTTATCAAATTTTGTCATAGTTTTGAATTGGGTTCTACATAAGTACATTTTGCTTGTTCGTTGGTTGTCAATGTATTATAAAAATATAATATTTTTATAAAAATCTATTGGAATTGTTCTAAAGTATTTTCTGGAATTTTTGTAAGATTTTTAGGGGTCAAAATCTATTTTTAACGAATTTATAATATTAAACTGAATATTAATTAAATAGATTTAAAATAAAGGGAAAAAACGTCAAAAAAAAATGGGGTCGAACAGGTCCCTGTGAGGCTCGAACTCGGTTTTTGAGTCTTATGAAGTTAGCCGCAAACCATCGAGCCATGTGTGCTTGTTCAAATTCGTTAGGGGTGAGCAAAAGGAAAAACCCGACCCTACCCGACCATTACCCGACCTGACCCGAGAACCGATCAAACATAAAATACAGAACCGATTCACTACCCTAAATATAGGGCCGGTTCCGGTCCATAGGTCCAAGTCGGGTTTCACCATGAAAAGAACCGAGAACCGACCCGACCCGATTTTATATGAAAAATTAGAACCGATCGAAATACCTGGGTACTTGGGTTCGGGTCGGGTTGGATATATTTTTGGTTCGGTTCTCGGTTATTTTCGGTTCGGACCTAAACTTGCTCACCCCTAAAATTGGTGATCATTTTGTTTATAAACAGGCTTCCAATCCAATACGAAAGACAGGTATAAACCCTAATTTCTAAATCGTTAAATTCACAAAAAGATTTTATGTCGAGACTAACAACTTATCACAATCGAACCTAATCATAAACCGAATAAAAACTTTTTTATTTTGTACTATATAAATATATACAAGATTCATAGAAAAGAATGAAAATTTACCATTATATAGGATCCAAATCCAAAATTCCGAGACCACCTATTCCAACAACGAGAGAGATAATTGCCATGCGATCTTGTAACATAAAAGCTCCTACACAAACACACCCTCATGGCTGAGATTCGGAAAACCATAGCCCATCAAAGATTTACTATTCACATCGTCACATCAATATTTGTTTTACATCATAACATCACCATATGCTTTAGTAAAAAAGGGTCAACTAAGTTCCGTCTAATTTAGGGCTGCCATCGTCGGCGTCTACTTCATTCACCCTGTGAACTGTAACGCCGGGCCCAGATGTTTTCTTTATACCAATTAGGACCTAAATTAGAGTAAAACTCACACCAAAACCAAGTAATAACTCTCAAAATCAATGTTTTCTTTATGCAAATTCAAAAGGGTCCCAAATTTGTTCTATTAGGGCCTCCAAAAACTAGGGCCGAGCATTTGGGAAAAATCGACCCGACCCAAAAACTTATGTTATAAAGGACAGATAAATGGACCTAATTGTAAATATCGGGTTTCGGTCCTACACAATGTCGTGTCATCGGTTTTCAAGCATAGACCGAGACCGATCCTTCCAAAGGTTTAGCTTTCCAAGAAACAATACTACGATTATTTCAACTTCCGAGTTTATAAAATATAAACGTTATATGTCAATATATACACACCGATTTATGTTCTCAACAAAAAAGTGTGTTAGTTTATTAATTACTTTGCATTTTCAAAGAATTAATGGCCTTAATTGAATTTATATCTAGATTATTTGTAGATTTATATCTACATTTTTGTAGGTTTCAACTTTCAATTTTCAAGCAATTTTTTTAATTTGAAATCTTCGGTTTTGTTGTAGAAAGGTCGGTTACCCTCTGCTCAAACCCGAGAACCGACCTGAACCCGAAATTGCTATAAAATACGAACCAGAGACCAACCAAATTACATAATAAATGGTTCGGTTTCGGGCATATTCGCTATTGATTTTCGGGTACTTTCGGGTCAACCCGATTTATGCTCACCCCTACCAAAACATTGGACCAGACTTGTTTAATAGTAAGAAGTGAGTTCCACAACTTAGAGGTCGTGAGTTCAAACCTTACCCGAGACCAAAAAAAAAAAAAAAGTTTCCATTCAAAAAAAAAATATTATAAAAAGGATATTAACTCCTTTTTTTTAAACATTATCCTAATAAAAAGGATACATAAAGTTCAACATATTAGGCTATGAACCTTTCTTTTAAATCAGAATGTTTTAAACCATTTTATATTTCCGTTCGTTCCAGTTATATATAAAAGGGACACATTATACTCTTAAATATTTGTAAAAACTTAACTGACGCTAGAATATGTATACAGGTTTCGATTTGGTACCTCCGTCGTGATGATGTCGAGTGATGAACGGCGGTGGTGTATTTTTGTCTCCGGTGCGCACGAAAAGGTTGCAGTAGCCGGAGTGTTAAGGAACGCCTGCAACGACGGTTCTAACGGTCGGTAGATAATGAAGGGTCGCCGGAGATCCATAGATCTCACCGGACATACGTGAACAAGAGAGAGAGAAAGAAACGAGGTGAATTGATGATGATACCAAGCTTGAATTTATAAAAAGGAGTGCTTGTAAGGTCGCTTTCAGTGATTGATGTAGGTGTGGTCACTTTCTGAAGTGTTAAAGAGGGTGTTGCTATCAGCTATTTGAAACGTAGTGTGCACTACAGTCTACAGTTTACCTGAACTTTTTTTTTTAAGTTGAACTTAATGAATAAGGTTATCACACTCGTATGTCAGACTATGTCTCATTCCAGTGAGGCGTTTTTGTTTTAATCGAGTTCACGCTGTTTTTAGAGTTTGGTTTTTTTCGACGTTCCACTGAGAAATCATACCGCCGGCTGTCACTTGACAATCATTGTGTCACCACAAGAGGAGAACTCTCTGAAGCAACCCACGGTGGGACGAAAACCCAGGTTGGCTCGGGAATCGAACTGACAACCTCACACAAGACCTAATTCAAATCATTTATTGCCTATATCCACCGAACCCCATATAACACAAGTGGAAATTGAATTTGAGTTCAAAGCTAAGTCCCCTACCACTAAGCCACAAGTGTTGAGATCTCTACCCTAAACATTAAACAAGACTTTATTTAATTATTCCTTAATTATCAACGAAGTATTAAAAGAAGTATTGGATGATTCTCCAATTGTTTTTTTTTTTTTCTAACGGTAAGGAACGGCGTGTCAACCACTGTGACACCGGACGCAGTGGCCAAGGTCAACTACTCGACCACCGCCAGCCCCTTGGCTCTCCCAGATGTATAGAAACCCGACCTCCACCCGCCCAAAGGCATGACAGTCGAATAATCGGTAAAACCTCGCCTCCCATCCAAGACGAACCGACGGCTACCCGTATTCGTCCTTTACCTGAATGCCGCAAAAAATAAAGGGATGAGTGAAAGTCAAACCTGAGTTACAAGGAACACCAAATCTTATTCAGCCACTTCACCACTACCTCATTGACAATTTTTTATTTGTTATTTAAACAATAAAAGGTAAAAACCATTTAAATCACTACTGAAGTTTTCCTTTTTTCTTTAAATAAAAAAAGCCAACTTTATTAACCCACCAAATTTACATAGTGAACATACATCTCGATGTGCACCGATATTTATATAATATAAATTTGTAATATTTCTAGGCATATAGTTTTGTACATTTAAATTAGTTGGTGTTTTATGTTTTAATTAGTTGTACCTTTAGTTTAGAAGGTTGTAGCTTTTGGTTTATTATATAAATTAGTTGATGTTTTATGCTTTAATTAGTTGTACCCTTAGTTTAGAAGGTTGTAGCTTTTGGTTTATTATTATATAATAAGAATTGATGTATTACCTCTTTGGTTTTTTATGGCTTTTTAATGGTTTTTTTATTGTACTAATTTTTTTTTCTTTTATTGTTTTTTAGTTAAAATGGTATATATGGTCTTCAAGTTTTGTGTTTTTTTTCATTATGTTAAAGTTTTTTTGGTATAAATTCGAGTTTATCTATATTTTATGCCAACTCGCAGTATAACTTTGTGTTTATATTTGTCTACGTTTTACGTCACATGACGGTATAAATTCACATTTTTGTTTTCCAATTTATACCCTACGTTTTACGTCACGTGGCAGTATAGATTAATGTTTTTGTTTTACAAATTTTTGACGTCGTTTGTTTACTACTTAACACAGTTTTTCGACTTACGCGCCCGCAACACGGGTGTTAAACACTAGTTACAAACTATATATCACATTTGAGTTTTTAGAATATAAATTTGCACCATTAATCCCACTTCAAGGGTCGATTCTTGATACATAGAAAACCCTAAGGTTCTGTTTGTTTTTTGGCCAGAAGTACTTCTGGCCACTTATGTCTGCGCCGCGCAGACGCGGGCAGACGTTTGGAGTTCGCAGATTGTTTGTTTTCTTGCAGACCTTTCATTAAAAAAGGTCTGCGAGACCTCTTCACCACGCAGACAATGACCCATGTCTTCTTGGAACCTCTTCACCACGCAGACCTCTTCTTCCCTGTTCACCCATCTCCTGCCACCACCTCCACCCACATCTCCGCCACCACCGCCACCCCAGACGTCTGCTCGCGAACATCATCGTCATCATCTTCATCGATCGAACATCATCATCATCTTCATCGATCGAACATCATCTGTTATCATCATCATCATCCAACATCATCGTCATCATCTTCATCGATCGAAATTAGGGTTTCAAAAACCCCCAAATCGTCATCTTCATCCATCGAAATTAGGGTTTCAAAAACCCCCAAATCGATCTGTTTCAGAAACCCCACCGTAACCTCTCTGTTTCTCTCTCTCTCCTCGTACTCTCTCTCTCTGGATCTCTCTCTCTCTGTTTCAGAAACCCCCAAATCGAAGTGGTGGCGGTGGTGCTTGGTGGTTGAACGGCGGGGGTTGAACGACGAAGACGGGGTGGGTGGTTGTGGTTGTTCTTGGCGGTAGATGATGGCGGTGGTGTGATGGCTGAGGTGGTGCGGTGGTGGTGCTATCTTGTAGAGAGAGAGAGAGTAGAGAGAGAGAGAGAGAGAGTTGCAGTGTGTGTTTTGGCCAGAAGTGTGTGAGAAGTGTTTTTGTAAAAGAAAAAAAAACAAACCCTCTTCTCCTTGCAGACTGCAGACATTTGGTCCACCTCTTCTCCTGCAGATGCCTGCAGATGTGGTCCGCAGACTGCAGACCTTTTCCCGCAGAAAAAACAAACAGCACCTAAGTCTTTATATTTCTAGTAATTTTCCAACCTCCACCTTTATAGACTTATATGTCACTATGTTATGAGTTTTCCAAAGTGCCCAACAACATACCACTATAATCGATTGCACCTTTTTTTTTTATTGAATGATTTCTGAATCAATCCTAACCTCTGTAGATTGATTATGTCCGACATCAAAAACACATATACCAGTGCGACTTTGCACCAACTAGATATTCTTTTCCATACTATAGACGCTACTATGCACGTTATAAATAGATTCTCCAAACTCTCTTCTGCCTCGTTACATAATGGACATAGGGTGCTGTTGACACATATATATTAAAAACAACACATTACACTACTAGTGGAAATGCCCGCGCGTTGCCGCGGGTACATATATTTTTTTGGGCGCACGTTACGTGGCCAGTTTCATGAAATATGATTTGATATGATGAAAAACTACATGAGATGCCCACATCAGTGCTGTTACGCGACCAACTAAGATGACAAATGAGAATGACACCTTAAGCCCACATTACTATAACCACCAAAAGCTTAAATCCACCTATTAATCCATACAAAATCTTACACTCGCAAGTATTTCTACCTACCTAAAAGTACAAACACCAACTCAAGGTATTCCTTCAAGGCTTCATGGTTAAAAACAATTGAGCCCATAAACTACAATGTCAATTTCGGTATGGTCAACGCAACACTCTTTCTTTTACAAAGGACCACCCACCCGAGCTGCAAGAAACAAGATCAACACAAATAATAGTTATACACGGGTCAAAACAGTTACACGTAGAATCATATCCTGTTTTAGTGCACGTTTAAATGGGTTGGGTTGAACATCAAACATCTTTTTGTCTTAAAAATATATATTTGCAGATATTAATTCATTGGTTATGCTTACATAAACAATTTTTAAACTGTGATAATCACTATGTTATATTAACAAAATATTAAGTTCTAGTAGTTGTCTACAAAATGAGTAACTCATGCATATTCAAGATGAATATTCATGAACCAAGCGTTCTCTTTGCTTTTTGTGTAAATGTAATAAAACCATCAATAACCTAATCCTGCTCAATAAGAATGATTCTAATAAATATATATGTGGTAGTAGATGATCTACACCATCGCACATGGACATATATAAAATATATTGCAAGTAATATAAGCTACTATGACGGAAGTAAATACTTACATTATGTGCAGCAAAAATATTATGACTAATAAGTTCCTTGTTCTTTGCATCCGAAATTTGTTTCTTCAACCTTGTTTCCGATTCACTATCAAATGTGCCAGTTAGCTCCCGTTGCTTAGCTTTGGAGATTGGCTTTTTAGGAGACACGATTTCTTCTTCACCAAATGAAATGTGACTAATCCCAACAACCGCTTGCTGATGAACATATAATTAGAATTAGAGAAAAAAAAAGTAAAATGTGTCTATTCGTTATCAAAACTGGCAAATGGTTACCCTGGTACATGCGTATGCTAGTTGGGTTCGATGGGGTGCGAGTTGCAGCATCAGTCTCTTCTGAACCATTCTCTTCGCCAGCTGCAAATATCCCACTTCCGGCTATCTCCTTTATTTATACCCCCATACAGGTTTCCTGAATAAATCGCACAAAGTTACTTTATAATAAAAACATTCACATGTTTTTACGATAAAAAGAAAAAAAAATCAAAATTGGGGAACAACCATAGCTCTAAATGATAAAATTCGGGTCTGAACATCTAAGAATCATACACTTTGGAGATGAGACGTTTCATCAATCCTGACGACGTAAAGAGAATATCATGCACTACTATGCGCTCTCGCATATCATGAATCAATGTGAAAAAAGTGTACAATAGATCCTCTATTGATGTGCGTGCAATGTTATAGGTTTTTATGTATATTTTTAGCCCTTTTTACACTTTAGTCAAGTTTTAAATTTATAAAACATGATATTTTACTAACACTAAACACACATATGGGCAAGTGCACCCATCGTGAGCGTAGTATAGCGTTGGTAAGATACCGAGGTCGTCCAAGGACACAAAAGCTTTTAATACCGGTTTATCCTCAACGTCTAATCAAATCAAAAGTTTAGAAAAAGGTTTTAAATATAAAAACTAAAAAAGCTGAAAATAAAAATAAAATAAAAACAGATAGACAAGATGAATCACTTGGATCCGACTCGCCTTTAGTGTAACCTTTGATTATTTCCGCACTTTTGCACTTTTTAAGAGATTATCTTAGTTATAGTAGTAGGCCCCTCTTTTAAAGGTGACGTTACCCTCAACCCAGTAGTTTGAGTCAGCAAGGATACAATCTTAAAGGGTTGGATTATTGAAAGATAATTAATTAAGTTATTAATGCGTAATGTGGTAGGCCCCTCTTTTGAATGTGACGTTACCCTCGGCTAAGTAGTTTGAGTCAGCAGGGATACAATCCTAAATAGCCGGGTTAATGTATTAATAGTAGTTTACATATGAGGGGATCAAGAAATTCGAACCCCCGCCATCCAATACCAGTGGGTATTGAAGGAGGTCCTACTAAGCTTGACACAGGTCCTTGTAGGATCTATACACTGAACAAGGCAAGACGTTTCCCAAACCATTCCCTTAACCCCCGACCAGGTAGCCAACATATCTCCATATAGACCGTGGAGATATGAATGGTGTAAATCTTTTATTTTATATAGATAGTCAAATAACGCCAAGACACCACGGACAAATGATAAGGAAGTTTCACCTTCAACATAAGAAACTAGTTATTAAAGTCATTAATACATAACCAAATAAAAAGTGCAAAAAGATTAAAAATAAAAAGTGCAAAAAGATTAAAAATAAAAAGTATTACACTAAATGCTTGTCTTCACCAAGTGATGTAAGAGACTTAGGCAAACATGGCCTTTGATTGTCAAGAACTCTTACTATCAATCTTGGATCCCGAGACTACTACACACACTCTATGATGGATGATGGTGGTGGATGTTGGTTGTGATAGTGGTGGAGGGTGGGTGAAGTGTGAGAGAGGTAGTTTGTCAAGGGATGAGTTGCAAATGAGCCAAGCACCCCTATTTATAGTCTGAACAGAAGCCCGGACACGGCCCCGTGTCCACCCATCTTCTCTTTCTTTATTTAATGCAGTTTGTCTGTATTAGTTGACCATGCCCCCGTGTCCACTGGGCACGGCCCCGTGTGCAGAAGCGTATCAAGATTTGCTAAGATTCTGCGAATCTTTGTCTTGACCACGGCCCCGTGTCCGCTGGGCACGCCCCGTGTTGGGAAATAGAAGCTTCTACAACTTTGTCTTTTCTGCAGACACTTGGGCACGCCCCCGTGCTCACTGAGCACGGGGCGTGTTCAGTCTTCTGTTGTCTTGTTTTTGCTTGGGAGGATGCTGTCGAGGGGTCGGGCATGCCACGTTTATTCCTTTTCTTGTAAGTATGTTAGATTTAGCTGTCTTTTTGCTTCTTTTGTTCATTTGAGCTCATTTAATCCTGAAAATACAAAAGGAAGACAAAAGCATACTTTTTCCAACATTAGTACTAAAAAATGGTTAGTTTTATGCCTCATTTGATGTAATTTATATGTTGCATTTTACACACATCAAATACCCCCACACTTGAATCTTTGCTTGTCCTCAAGCAAAACTCTTTATTTTGTGGCTTACACTCCCAAATAGAATGGGTAGAAGAGAAGGTTTTGGGCTTGTCATAGAGTGTCGGGATTCCAAGATTCTTTATTAGGTTTTATTTTTATATTATTTACAATCCTATTCGTTATGATTTATTTAGAACATTACATAAGAAAAATTACTTATTTGGGCATAACATGCCTCTTTAAAATTCCATTTATAAACAAGTTCACATACCTCACGGGAGATCACTCAAGACTCGGCCGAAGATGTATTTTTTTGTGAAACACTCAGGACCGGCATGGAACTTACTTCTACCATATGCTTGCCAAGCAATCATTCATCCTCTTTTTTAACTATACACCTTTGTAAATATCAATAGGACTTTTTGGGGAAGGGTTAGGCTTGGGTTAAAGGTAGGTGGTTTTGGTTAGTGGTTAGTAGAAAAGGGTGAAAAGGCGTAAAAAGCATCGGTTTTCGTAAAACTTTTTGTTTTTGTGACTTTTTATTCTAATGAAGCATTTTTCAAACAAGGTTTCTTTTTGATGAGCTTGTTTGTTTATTGCTAACTTCATTTTTCTTTTCTTCTTTTTTTTTTCTTCATAAGGAATGTCACAAGAAAACCGAGCTTTGTTACTAAAATAAAGGGTTTAAAATAAAAAAGGTTTTGGTGGGTAAAGGGTGTTTGTTTTGTGGGTTTATAAATGAAAAGGTTTAGGCTCAAAGGGGTTAACTAGGGGGATTTTTGGGTAGGTGGTAAAAGAAAAAAGAAAAATAATGGTGTTGAAAAGAAAAGGGGTTAGTCCTAATGCCTCCATCATTTACTTACTTGGGTTTAAGTTGGTAAAGACCGGGAATGTATCGTCATAGCAAGTTCTAGAGTCGTAAGAAACCAAGCGGCTATTCACACAAGAAACGAAAAATGAGCATTTAGTTTAAAGATGTGTATTTGTATGCTCAATAAAGGCTCAAAACTCACTTTTTGTGGGAATGTATTTTTTAATGTGATCAAGTATATAAAATCAAATTTTAACTAGGTTTGTCGTGCCGTTTCATAATTTTCTTATGTTGGTTCTTTTTATCACGACGCTATCGGTTGTAAATTAGTAAAAATATAACCTTTTTAGAACTTGTTATTCCCAATTTAAACCAAGACAAGTAAAAATGAAAATTTTTGAAAAAATTTGGGGTGATTAGCGGTTCCAATAGAGTTTTGTGTAAGGCTTGTAATTAGGACTTGCAAAATTCAAGGTTTTAGCATCCCCCCCCCCCCCCACACTTAAATTACACATTGTCCTCAATGTGTCCCAAAAATAAGTTTTTAGGTTGATTGAATGTGTAAAAGGTGTGTTAAAAACAAATTTTTATGTTACTGGGCATCTGGACACGGCCCCGTGTTCAAGTTGCCAGTAACAAAAATTATTAAAAAGTAACAGAAGGCTGGGCACGGGGCCGTGTTTAGTGAACACGGCCCGTGTCCAGTTACCTGAACTGGGCATTTTCCCTGCAGATCATGGACACGGGGCGTGTTGGCTGGGCACGGCCCCGTGTCGAACTTGCTGTAATGAAAAAAAAAGTGTCGGGAGGCTCTGTTCATGGGGTGTTGGTTCAAGCTTCCCTTAGTATCCTTCACCATCCCGAGTGTGTTTTACCCATTACAACATCATCCAAATACTAATTTAATTAAAACAATTATTCATTAAATAGAGAGAGGTACACAAAGCTCCTAATAAACTAAAATTTTTAGATAGATAGGTCAGAAAACATAAGAAGTCTAAACCCGAAAAGAAGTTCTAGCCTAAAGTTTATTCTAATGGCAAAATTTCCGAAAATAATTTTCTCGATTGGTTTCGGCTTAAAAGAACTTCTTCCGCCGGATATGGGTCCCTCACACGTCGGCGAGCCATTCTTCAATCTCCCTAGGGAGAAGAAAAGCGGGCTCATTGGCATCATTTTGAGGGGGCGTAGCTTCCACCGGGACTTCTTGTAAGTTGTCAAGAGGAGGTTCCACGGGGATGTCATCCCATCCAGTAGGATTGTTGACTCCAAGTGCTAGGTTCCAATCCTCTTGGGGGAGGATCGGTTCCATGGGAGGTGTCACAAGAATGTTCAACCTTTGGTGCAAGAGGTTGATTTCTTGAAAACTGTTTTCCAGCCCCACTGTAAGATAATTTATACGGTCTATCAGGACCTCTTCTACTGATGTCCTTTCATCGAGAGCTTCACGTAGTGCCATCACATAGCGTACGAGAGTTGCTTCGATTGAAGGCCTTCTTTCTCTTCTACTGTTTCTGAAATGCGCTGAAGAAGTTCCACTGTTTTGGCTTGACATTCTACGAAAATAAACTGAAAAGAGTTCATTTTAATGTAACAGTAACCTCGGACACGGCCCCGTGCTCAATGAGCACGGCCCCGTGTTCACGTGTCTGCAGGTTTTTGGAACAAGGAATCTTGGAATTTCAAATTATTTTTCTAATTTTTAAAGCATTTTTAAGCAGAAATAACTTAAAACAATGTCGTAGAACTTATTGTTAACAAGATTCCTTGAATAAAAACCTAACAAACATCTCAATAAAGCTTGAAACCATGGTGATTTCAAACTCTAATGGAGGTGTTGAGGTAAAAAGAATGAAGAAGAAGGCAATGGACAAAAGAGGAAAGGACAAGATGGTTGTTGAGAAGCTTCTTTTAGAAAATACCTAGGATGGTATGTGTGAAGATCCCACCAAATCTCTGTCCCTGGAATGGTCCAAATGTGCAGGGATCTTGGCTGCATTTATAGAAAACGACAGCACGCTGCACACGGCCCAGTGTTGGCTGGACACGGCCCCGTGTGCAGACCAGATCCTGACACGTTTTGTCCGTATTCTGACAAAAAGTCAGACGGGAATCTTTTGGTGGACACGGGGGCGTGCTGACCTGGACACGGCCCCGTGTCTAGAGGCTGTTTATGAAGTTTCGTCTATTTTTAAGGAATTTATCCGGATCGGGTGGCTCTTTACTGCACGGAACAACACCGAAGTGCCTGAGATACCTAAGTTGCTCTAGATTTAGACGTGAGGTTATCGGTAAGGGTGATTCCTATGTTAAATGTAGGTGGACAAGTCCAACCCTTTCCCGGGCTCTCGTTAAAGAAGGTGTATGCCGAATCGCTCAGGTCTATGTATGCATCGAACGAAGTCGATGGGGAGTCCTTCACGGCACAATCGACACAGGGACAACTATCGCTCAAGTCTTTGCTAGAGTTAGAGGTGATATCGGGAACAACGAAGTTGTTTTTATCCGAATGCGACCTCAATAATTCTTCTTGGGTATTGTCTTGAGATGAATTTATTAGGTCCATCTCAAGCTCTTTTATCCAATTAAGAATTAAATCTTCCATTTGAAATAATTCATCAAGAAGAATTTCTCCTTGAAGGGATGCTTGAGAGCATTCGAGGGAAAGATAGGGATTATTTTTGCTTTCGCCCCTCTTAAGGCTACGGGAAAACAATGGGTCTATATAGTGGGGCTTGTAATTTAGAAAATAACATTCTAAATCCTTATGAGGGCCACCACATATTTGACACCACGTACCATAAGAGGGCCGATAGTAAAAAAAAAATCATTATCGCTCATGGTTGTGTCAGAAATTACCAACCGTCGGGATCTTACGATTCTGTTTTCAGTAACTGATACTTGGACACGGGGCGTATTTATTGAGCACGGCCCCGTGTTCAGCTACTGTCTGACTTAAAACAGGATTGCCAGTACCAAAGATTGGGCACGGGGGCGTGTTCAGCGAGCACGACCCCGTGCTGAGCTTCTGCAGAAACTGAAAATCTAAGAAAAATCCTAAAAAAAAGAAAAATAGAAAAACCAATTAGGCCGTCGATTACTAACTTTCTTAAAATCCTTGTGTCCCCGGCAACGGCGCCAAAAACTTGATGTGCGTGCAGTGTTATAGGTTTTTATGTATATTTTAGCCCTTTTTACACTTTAGTCAAGTTTTAAATTTATAAAACACGATATTTTACTAACACTAAACACACATATGGGCAAGTGCACCCATCGTGAGCGTAGTATAGCGTTGGTAAGATACCGAGGTCGTCCAAGGACACAAGAACTTTTAATACCGGTTTATCCTCAACGTCTAATCAAATCAAAAGTTTAGAAAAAGGTTTTAAATATAAAAACTAAAAAAGCTGAAAATAAAAACAAAATAAAAACAGATAGACAAGATGAATCACTTGGATCCAACTCGCCTTTAGTGTAACATTTGATTATTTCCGCACTTTTGCACTTTTTAAGAGATTATCTTAGGAGTTAATAGCTAAAATGGTCCCTTAGGTTTGCTCACTTTTGCCACTTTAGTCCAAAATCCAAAAATTTTAAATCTGGGTCCTGAGGTTTGCATTTTGTTGCCATTTTTGTCCAAATTTCAAAAACCTCCTTTTTTGACTATTGCAAGCAGCCTATTTTGTCCTTTTATGCAGGGGTATTTTGGTCATTTTTATGATATATTATAACAACTGAATCATCATCATCTTCTCAAAGCAGATCATCAAACATCTAATTACAAACCCAGATCGGTCATTTTTATGATATATTATAACAACTGAATCATCATCATCTTCTCAAAGCAGATCATCAAACAACTAATTACAAACCCAGATCATCTCTCTCAAAGCAGATCATCAAACAACTGAATCATCATCATCATCTTCTCAAACAACTGAACATCAACACCTGCAACTATAACGAATCAACAACACTAATTAACCCCGAAAATATCAAGTCAAAACCCTTGATAAAAATAAAAACGAAAATATGAAAAAGAAGAATTAGGAGGCTCAGATCTGTTAATAATAATCAAAACAAAGAGGAACCAACCGCCATGGCTGCAAACATCGCGGCTGCTTCAACAGCCGGATATTACCCCGCCAAGATACGGTAAGTCTCAAAGCTTCACTCGATTCACTCAGACAACGAAAAAATCATCATCGCCTCTTTATGAGTTATTAACAAACAGCTAATTACAAACCCAGATCAAGAACCCAGATCATCTCTCTCAAAGTAGATCATCAAACAACTGAACATCAACACCTGCAACTATGACCACCACCAGAACTCCGGCCACCCCCAAAATGGCAGTTTACTCACAGAACTCAGTCCACACAACTCTCGTCTTCAAACCGCCACCACCACCGAACCCCTGACCTGCACCACCCCACCCCACCCCACCCCACTGCACCAAGGAAACAATATTCATACCTTAATCAAAAAATTAAACAACAAAATTCCAAGACTACCACGAATCTCTGTAACCGTAGTAAATAGAATCGAACCCCTGACCTTCACGCTTCCCTCATCCGAACTAACAAACCCTAGCTGTTCACCTCTATACTCAACCAAAACATTGATCGACGATAATCGAGCGACTAAACATCTGGATTACGAACTTTGATTCGAACACCTGGCTCGATATCGAATGATACCGGAGCGGCGTGCACTTTGAGGCGATCGAGGCGGAGGACGGTGATGGCGATGGCGGAGGAGAGGTCGCGGTGAGAAGGAGGTGGTGGTGGCGGCTGTGGTGAGGAGGTAGTGGTGGCGGTGGTGAGAATGGGAGGAGGTGGCGGTGGTGGTGAAGAGAGAGAGAGGCAGAGGGTGCTTTGAGAGTGAGAGAGAGAGAGAGAGAGTTAATCTGCTTTGAGAGGTCTGGGTTCTTGAAGAGGGTTTGTTATAATATATCAAAAAAATGACCAAAATACCCCTGCATAAAAGGACAAAATAGGCTGGTTGCAACAGTAAAAAAAGGGGGTTTTTGAAATTTGGACTAAAATGGCAACAAAATGCAAACCTCAGGGACCCAGATTTAAAAATTTTGGATTTTGGACTAAAGTGGCAAAAGTGAGTGTTGGACCGTTTTGTGACCCTGAAAAGTCAGTCAAGGACGTTCATCTTCACGTATAAAGGCGGAATCAGTATACGCAGAGTAACAACAACTTTTCCTTTCAATTTCCTTCTCTTTTATTGCTTTCTGAATCAATTTTGACAGAATTCCGTTACACAAGCAATGAGATGGTTTCGCTCCAATGTACACACTTAAATGATCAGGTTCGCTTATGATGTCTATATATAGGCTTCGTGATTTCGCTTATACGACCTGACAGATAAGCGAAACCCCCTTGAACCATATAAGCGAAACCCCTTGACACATGAGCGAAACCTCTAACCTAATAAGCGAAACCTCATGCTAACATGTACATACTAGCGAAATACTATCAAATCCTATGTACACATAAGCGAAATACCTAAGTTAAACTCTAATTTGACTTTCAAGACCCTATGATGACCTATCTTGACCTAAGACTTGATATACACGTAGTCAACAGACATTCCGTGCACCAACAGATTCCCCCTTGGATGTTGACGAAGTCTTCAGCTCCGAGTCTTCAGTCTTGGTCTTTTCTCCATCTCTGTCTTTTCATCATAAACCCTCTATCTTCACAGGTTCAGGTTCACTTCCTAGCTCCCTTTTCAGACTTTCCTTTGATCGTTGATCCAGACTCCCCTTTTCACAGACTCCCCCTCTCAGTATGCTAGAATCTGAGGTATCTGGTTCAATCTTTGACAATTAGCTTCCTTGGGAATGATGAAGTCCAAAACCTGTGTCTCAAACATCAATCATTACAAACTATCTTTTTAACAATAAATCATAAACTCAATCAGTTTTAGAAATCCACTCAAGTATTCAGGTCCAAGTTAATGACCCTGATCACTCGATTAATCTACCAAGTTCAACTTAATGACCACGGTTGATCATTTGACAAATCAAACTGATTTTGAAAAACATTTTCAAATATTTTCTGAAAATAACAAGTATCAAGTTAATGAACTTGTTTTTGACTTTCCAATAAATCAAACTTCATCAAGATAAGCTCTCCTCATTCTTCAGTCCAGAATCTCGTGCATCTGCTTCAAACATCTGAGAATCCTACAATCAACTCTCCACTTTGGTTTGTCAGAAAATAAAGCAGAAATAAAATCTTTTTGGATTTTAAAAAGTGTTCTAAACTAAGAAATGAAATGCAGAAAACTTAAATTGCAGAAAGTAAACAAAGTAAACTATTTACAAACATATTTTTGACGAGCGTGTTAGGGAATCATATCAGCTATTCGACAAGACACAAGTACCGTTAAGCTTCAATTTCATACTCAGAATTAAACAATTCGCGCAGATTGTCGATATACTGATCCATCTTAAATTCTCACACAAATTTCAATCTGTTCAGGATACGGATTTAGTGTTTTAGAGACTTAAACTTATACGTGTGTCCCACCTCTTGAATATACTCCCGTATCCAGATCCCGATATTCAGTCTTACAGGTAATTATAACACAAATGATATCTGTAGGGGTTAATAATTTATGAAGAATCATGAGAGCTCAGGTCAGAACTACCGTTCAGCAGAGAGATCATGACTCAACTTGTGGGTGTGTCCCCTTTAGAGGATCTTTTTTACAACAGCATTGCTAAGCAATTTTATTGTCTTATCATATATGCTGAGGGTGATGCTATGTTTCAAGCATTGCGGAAAGTATTATTCGAGGACTAGGTCAGAACTTCCATTCAGCAGAAGTCCCGGAATAATACCCCAGACATCATTGAGTATAAAGCCTAGTATATCAGAAAAAGGAATCTTTCAAACGAGATTTCAGGGGTTACCTATATATCCAAGTGTTCCCCACGAAATAAGCAAGTAAGATTTAAGTTTATATCCCGAACAAACTTACTAAATGTGCAAAAACCTATCGACACATCATCAGCGAGACTGTTTAACCTTTTAAACATTCCATATCTTTAGCATACCGTGACTGTCAAGCCGATGTACTATCATTTTCCCTTTTTACACAAGCTCTTTTCCTGGTTTTCTATTGTTTTTGGATTTTGAAAATATCTCATGTATTTGTATTTTTGTCATTTTTTATTGTTTTTGTATTTTCTGAAATATTTACCCTATACCTCCCCCTAAATACCAAAACATGTAAAAAATCGACAAACCATTGCAGATTGTTTCTCGTCTTCATCCGCAACAGTACTCTCATCAACGCCCATAATTCCATCCGACACCGAAAGAAGCTTCATACCATTCAGTTTTAACAAATACTGTCACACCCCGATTTCCACGTGTCACCGGTGGGCCCGGTGGGGGAGTATCGTGACGTCATGGTTGGCAACGTAATAGGCAAACAACACAATATGTAATATGCACAGCGGAAGCAAATTTAAAGATATAATACAACCGAATAAATTATTGTAATATCAAGTATCACAATGTTCGGATGTTTATCCACAGATGGATCGGAATAAAATAGAAACAATGGTTCAACAGACTTCAGGCATCCTAAGCTTGCGAGACTTTTTATTGATGCTAAGGAGACAATCCAGCCAATTTCGTTTAGTACCTGCATTCAGTCTTTTTGGGAAAATACGTCAGTTTACACTGGTAAATACATTCAACTGACTCATTTTATAAAATGATTGAAAATTGGTTTGGATGCACGTGGCATAAACATTTTTATTTTAACTTGGGAGAATTATTTAATATTATAATCTTGTGAACGAATTACATGTTACTTGTGCGTTCAGTAGCCCGGATCTTGTCCGGGTTAAAGATCAATGGACACACCACATCATAGAGTTATACACTGACAGGTGTACGCCTACACCCCGTGCTCAGGTCGTGGCCATCTCGTAAGATGATGCCGAGGATATCCGGGACATGGTCATTAACCCCCCAAAGGCTTTAAGTAATCAAGACTGTTTAAACGAGCCGATCAAATTTATTCAACTACCCACTCAATCGGTGGAGAATTTGATGCCCGATCAAGCGGTATGCTATATACCGTAACCCAAGCCCGTATAGGGAAAATAAGTTAAAAGTATTTACCTTAGCAAGTATCAATCACAATAAGAAAAATGCACGTAGCTTTTACTGGTTCTCCTAATCTGGAACGAAGGTTTAATATAACCTATTAGAATCCTAACGGGTCTTTAATTAAGCTTAAGCTTAGACCGGCTAGTTTCAAAGATACGGTTCGTACGCACGATTAAGCGAAGACCGGATAGAATGTGATTTAGATCCGACAAGTTCAGAGACTTGTTTAATATGGGTTTATTATTCACATTCTGGATTTTGAGATAAAACCGTTAAGGTTTGACCCGTTTCGGCTAATTTATGTAAACTTGTTACATAAACCGAGCCGTACGCGTAATAAGCGTGACGGGTATTTATGAAAGCTATATACAGGTTTCCTAAGTTATTTATGCCTCAAATATGTTGTGACATCAGTAAGATGTCTTTCGTTATGCCCGAAACGTGTTTAAACACAAACTAGGCCCCGTAGGGGTAGTTTGGTCATTTAAAAGTTTATAAAAAACGTTTAAGTGTTTAACTGAGTTACAGGTCTGATGTAATCAGTAAATATACCCCACTTGCTAAGTTATATCAGTAAGTTAAGGCATATATGTGAAACTTATCATTTTTAACCAAACTATGCCCCGTAGGGGTATTTTGGTAATTTCACATAAGCCGCAAAGCTCAAAACCGGAGTCTGAGTTAATCAACTTTTGCTTACTGTTAAAATATCATAATTTGCCTATAATATCAGTAGGTATCAACCCGGGTATGCTCAATATGAATTTAAAACATACTATGCGTTAAAAACGCTAAATAAGGCGATTAAAGGCCATTACCGGGTTCGGTACTTAAATCTGATAATTTTATTTTTCCAAAACGCTTAAAATAATTTATTTATCATATGTGATCAGTAGCAAAAGGTTTGGAGTCATTTAGATATGTAAAACTCATTTTATGGCCCGTAAGGGCAAAACCGATAAGTACCGGATTAAGCCTACGACTATGAGTTATGCTCAGCCTAAAATTAATTAAAAATCTTTAAAAATCCTAAAATAATATATTACATCAGTGGGTAAAAGATTTGATACCAAAAAGTATGTTTAACTAGGCTATACGCTAATTACGCCATTTTATTAACATAAAGCATTAATTTTGCGATAATGAGCATAACTCTTAATTTATAAGTCAAACTGATGTCAAAATTTGCATACAAGTCTATATATTAGTAATTAAGGTTTCTACACTTTTACATTTTCATAAATCACGTTTTAAGGTAATAAGGGCATAACGGTCAACATATGAGCAATTAGCGGAAACATGCATTTTAATTGGATAACTAATGAAACGAGATGTATAATCACAGAGGGTTGTTCTAACAAGTAACCTAATCCAATTAAAGCTCTGAGGAATTTCTAAAACATGCCTAAACGGGTCAGAACTGAAAGTCAAAGTGAAAGTCAAACTATGTGACTTTCGGTTCCGAACCGGGTCTAAACAGGAAATTGTCGGGTTGAACATGTTTAGACATGTTCTTACACTTATTACCAAGTTATAACAATGATTAAACAGGTTGTATATGGTCTACATTGCTAATTATGCATAAATCGCATTTTAGACTTTCTGTTGACTTTTTAAATATAAGTTTGACCCGACTTTTGACCTGTTTAGAGTGGTGATCAGGGGAAACCCTTTTAAGGTTTTATTACCCACATAAATACCAACATATAACTACTTTTGATTCGAGAATTGACTGAGCCATTATTGACTAATCTCGAAGTCAAACCGTAATTACGACGGTTTGACTTTTAGCTAATTAACTAAGCTAAAACCAATTAAAGAAGGACTAGCAGACTTACAAGGGTCCAATGCACGAAGTATGATCACTTGAGGCTGCTTGATAGCTCCAGAAATGATCCAACAATGCAGGAGAAGGTGTGGGAATGTTTGTAACTAAAGAGGCTTTATATAGTGATCCAAGACACCATAAAAGCTTGACATCTTAGTCTAACACCCATCCACAACTGATTAACACTTGTCCTAGTGCTTAGGGGGTGCCTAGGGGTCGTCCACAAGTGAGAAAAACCGGCTAGAATGGTCACAATCGCGCATAACAGGCTGCTGCCTGTTTTTCTGGTTCTGGGCGCCTGATGCGGCCCGCATTAGTTTTAACTAATGCTGAAGCGGGCCGCCTGGCCCTCATAAATCAGATTTTTCATTTCTTTTGTTTGCAAAGTTGACCTTTGGCTTCACGAAGGGGCAACCGGGTTTATTTCTTGCATTTTGACCCCCTTACATTTACCCACAAGGGCTTTAGGACTTATACCCACTTTGCCAAGTCCCTGAACACTTCCGATTAACCCGAAAAGTCTTAATTTTCAACGTTAGCGCTTTAACCCCTCGCACACGAATTTGATCACAACTTGCTCATACGATTACGAAACTTTATGAAATTTATATCGTGCATTCTAGTGAGCATAATTAACATTTACAAAGCTTCGAGTTTGTCAAAAGGTCACTCAGAGGTATATCTTTAAACATGTTGACACATTTAACCCCTGTAGTTTGTAATCCCTCACCTTTGCTTCGTATGATCCATGATTTATTCGTTTGATGTTATAAACATCATGTAGGGTTAATATGCAATATATTTATTCACTGTTGACACTTAGAATACGTATATTCACATACTTTCCATGTTTGTCAACTTTAGCCCTTTTATAACATTCTTTTCACACGTTCGAACATTATGACACGTGTCAACACATTATAGGACGTGAATTTTCGAGGTGTTACAAATACTGAAACAGATTTTTATCAAAAGCTTTGGTATGTAAATCAGCTTTCTGTTCGTCAGTGTGGATTTTCTCAATTCGTATCAACTTTTTCTCAAAACAATCACGAATAAAGTGATGACGAATCTCAATGTGTTTCGTTTTAGCGTGATGTACTGGATTCTTTGTTATATTTATTGCGGCCTCATTATCAACAAAAAGAGGTGTGTTAAGAAACTGCAAACCGTAGTCGCGCATCTGTTGCTGTATCCACAGGATCTGAGAGCAGCAACTGCTAGCAGAAACATACTCCGCTTCACATGTAGATAAAGCCACAGACGTTTGTTTCTTACACTGCCAGGTAACCAATCTAGGTCCAAAGAACTGGCATCCTGCAGTTGTTGATTTGAAATTGACTTTGCAGCATCCGAAATCTGAATCGGAATACCCTTCGAGCATAAAATCGCCTTTCCTAGGATACCACAACCCCAATGAAGGAGTTCCTTTCAGGTAGCGCAATATCCTCTTCACAATGATCATATGCGAAGCTCTCGGGTTAGATTGAAATCTTGCTGTGAGGCACGTTGGGTACATAATATCAGGACGTGAAGCTGTCAAGTACATCAGCGATCCGATCATGGAACGATACATCGTTTCATCAACCTTCTCTCCGGTGAGATCAGGGTTTATCCCATGATTCGTTGCTAATGGGGTGGCTGCTGGAGTAGAACCTGACATCCCGAATTTCTCCAAGATTTCATGAACGTACTTCGTTTGATGAATGAAAATTCCCTCAGGAAGTTGTTCAACTTGTAAACCCAAAAAGAATTTCATCTCACCCATCGATGACATTTCAAACTTTTGATTCATCACTGATTCAAAGTCTTTGCACAGACTCTCATTTGTTGACCCAAAAATTATATCGTCCACATAAATCTGAACTATCAGAAGATGACCATCGACCTCTTTGGTGAATAGTGTGGCATCCACTTTTCCACGAATGAAGCTGTTGGCTAGTAGGTGTTGAGACAATGTCTCGTACCAGGCTCTCGGGGCTTGGTGTAAACCATACAGCGCTTTGTCTAGCAAGTAGACCTTGTCTTTGTTGTGTGGATCGGTAAAGCCCGGTGGCTGACCGACATATACCTCCTCTTTTACCTTCCCATAGAGAAAAGCCGATTTAACATCTAACTGATATACTTTGAAGTTTTTCCAAGACGCAAATGCTAGGAAGATTCTGATTGCTTCTAGTCGTGCTACAGGAGCATAGACTTCTGTAAAATCAATCCCCTCCTGTTGATCTACACTTTCTACCATATAATGCCTCAAAAGGCGCAACCTTTATGCTGGTGTGGTAGCTATTGTTGTAGGAGAATTCGATTAATGGTAGGTTCTTATCCCAACTACCTCCCAAATCGATCGCACATGCGCGTAGCATGTCTTCCAACGTTTGAATAGTACGCTCACTCTGACCGTCAGTCTGAGGGTGATAAGCTGTACTAAAATTCAAGCGTGTGCCCAAAGATTGTTGGAAACTCTTCCAAAAATGTGACGTGTATCTAGTATCTCTGTCAGAGATAATAGACACAGGTATGCCATGTAAGGCTACAATCTTATCAACGTATAATTGGGCTAACATATCGGAGCTATAAGTCTCCTTGATGGGTAAGAAATGTGCTGACTTAGTCAGTCTATCAACTATAACCCATATTGTATCATTTCCTTTCCTTGTCTTGGGTAACTTGGTGATAAAATCCATAGTTACACATTCCCACTTCCAAGTAGGAAGTTTAGGCTGTTGTAGCAAACCTGACGGTTTCTGATGCTCGGCTTTGACTTGCGCACATGTCAAGCATTTTGCTACATGGGCGGCTACAGACTTTTTCAAGCCTATCCACCAATAATTTGCCTTTAGATCCTGGTACATCTTATCAGCTCCAGGGTGAACGGAGTATTTGGAACTATGGGCCTCCTGAAGGATAACATCACGGAGTCCTCCATAAATTGGAACCCATATTCGTCCATTCAATCTTAAAATTCCGTCCTTGCTAAGAGTTAACTGCTCCTCAGTTACTCCTAACTTTTCATTAGGATAGTTAGCTTCCAACAAAGCTTCCTTCTGTGCAGCTAACAACCTTTCTATCAAATTATTCTTTATCTCCATGCGCTTGGCATTGATTCGGATGGGTTTAACCCTTTCCTTTCTGCTCAAGGCATCGGCGACTACATTCGCCTTGCCAGGATGGTACTTGATTTCACAATCATAATCATTTAAGGTCTCCATCCAACGGCGTTGCCTCATGTTTAACTCTTTCTGATTAAACAGATGCTGGAGGCTCTTGTGATCGGAATAGATCACAAACTTGATCCCATATAGGTAATGCCTCCACAGTTTTAGTGCGAACACAACGGCACCCACTTCCAACTCGTGGGTGGTGTAATTCTTTTCATGCACCTTTAACTGTCGTGATGCATAGGCAATAACCTTGCCTTTCTGCATAAGCACACACCCCATGCCGGTGTGTGAAGCATCGCAGTAAACTACGAATTCTTCAGTGCCTTCAGGTAGTGTCAGAACGGGAGCATTGCTCAACTTCTGTTTCAAAATATCAAAAGCCTCTTACTGCTTAGGCCCCCAGTCGAACTTAATCTTCTTCTTAGTTAGGGAAGTTAGGGGTGCAGCAATCCTTGAAAATTTTTCAATGAAACGCCTGTAATATCCTGCCAATCCCAGGAAGCTACGAATCTCCGTAGGCGTCTTTGGCTCTTGCCAATTCATAACAGCTTCAACTTTAGCGGGATCCACTTGGATACCACGCTCACTGACCACATGTCCAAGAAATTGGACTTCTCGCAGCCAAAATTCACACTTAGAGAATTTGGCATAGAGTTTCTCGTGATGTAATAGTTTGAGAATACATCGAAGATGTTTCTCATGGTCAGCTTGGTTCTTAGAGTAAATGAGAATGTCGTCAATGAAGACGATGACGAATTTATCTAAGTACGGCTTGCAAACGCGATTCATGAGATCCATGAACGCGGCCAGTGCATTAGTGAGCCCAAAAGGCATCACTAGGAACTCGTAATGACCATAACGAGTCCTAAATGCAGTTTTATGCACGTCTTCATCTCTAACCTTCAGTTGATGGTAGCCTGACCTCAAATCGATCTTCGAGAAATAACTGGCCCCTTGTAACTGATCGAACAAATCGTCGATCCTAGGCAAAGGATATATATTCTTTATCGTGACCTTGTTAAGCTCGCGATAGTCGATGCACAGACGCATCGATCCATCCTTCTTCTTGACAAACAGGACTGGCGCTCCCCAAGGGGACGAGCTAGGTTTAATGAAACCCTTGGCTAGTAATTCGTCTAGCTGCGTCCTCAATTCTTTCATCTCTGTGGGCGCCAACCTATAAGGTGCTTTAGCAACTGGTGCTGCTCCGGGGATGATATCAATCCTGAATTCCACTTGCCTGTCTGGTGGCAAACCAGGTAGTTCTTCCGAAAAAACTTCTGGGAATTCAGAGATGACAGGGATGTCTTCTATCTTCGGTTTGGGCTCATCAATTATCACTTGTGCCATGTAGATGACACAACCCCTCTTTAAACATTTTGAAGCCTTGAGCATAGTCACTTGCTCAGGCAGCCCATACTGGGTATCTCCCTGAATGGTAAGTGGTTCACCAGACGAAGTCTTTATTACCACTTGCTTCATGTTACAGACAATTTGGGCCTGGTTATGAGATAACCAGTCCATACCCAGCACTATGTCAAAACCGGCCAACTTAAAGGGAAATAGAGATAGAGGAAAAGAATGGTTCTTAATGGATATAACACATCCATCTAACACCTTTGAGACGGTTTCTATGGTGCCATCTGCTAACTCTACCTCATAATTCACTTTTAAGGTTTTGACAGGTAATTTCAGCAATTCACAAAATTTATGATCTATAAACGACTTATCTGCGCCTGAATCAAATAGTACTCTAGCATAGACGTCATTTACAAGGAAAGTACCTGTAATAACGTTGTCGTCTAGCACTGCTTCTTTGGCATCCATTCTGAAGACTCTGGCATTAGTCTTCTTGGCCTCTTCAGGCTTCTTGTTGTATTTAGGGCAGTTGGTTTTAATGTGGCCCTTTTCATTGCAACGGTAGCACGTTGCATCTTTAATCTTCTTGCAATCCAAGGTTTTGTGATCCGTGGACTTGCAAATACCACAAGCATAAGATTTTGACTGAGTCTGTGAGTTAGACTCAAGTCTGCACTTTTCATAGTGCTGCTTCTTGCAAATTTTGCATCTGGGCTTCTCACTAGACTGATGCCCATCTTTCCTTGACTCAGATCCTTTCTTGTTATCACCGCTCCCACGGTGCTTCTTGTTCGAATTTTGTGAACCATCATCTTCACGCTTTCTCTTCTCATTCTCCTTATTTCTCAGCGATCTCTGCCTGACCGCATCCAGAGTGAGGGATAAGGAGATGTCAGCTACGGATCTAAAAGTCGCTGGCCGAGAAGCTTTTACGCTTGCCTTGATCTTGGGGGCTAAACCACCAATAAAACGAGCTATACGTTTTGGTTCCGGGGTAACCAAGTATGGAACCAACCGGGACATCGTGTTGAAGCTCGTCAGGTAAGCTTGACAGTCGAGATTTGTCATCACCAAGGATAGGAAATCAGACTCTATCTTCTCCACCTCATGTTGAGGGCAGTAATTTTCCTTGATAAGGGCGACAAACTGATCCCACGACATGTCGTACAATGGGATTTTTCCGGTGGTTTGAATCAGAGATCTCCACCATGCTAAAGCTTCACCCTTGAAAGATTGCGACACAAACTTGACCACATCCTTTTCAGGGCATCCGCTGATGTCCACAACTGTATCCATCTCATCCAACCACGTCATACAATCCACAGCTCCTTTCTCCCCAGTGAAATCCCGGGGTTTACATGAGACAAAGTATTTATAGGAGCAACCCTTAGCAAGGGGTCCTTTGTTTAGTATAACCTGTTGAGATGGAGCACTGTGCTTCGAGGAGCATCTATCATCATCTTTCTTCGGGTCGTCCTTCTTGGACGGTGGCTTTGAAGGCTGTGTAGATTGGGTCCTACTACGAGTCCCACTGTACTCTTCATACTGCCTTTCCAAAGCCTGTGTAACAGCGCCGTCTATGATCGCTTTCAATTCCGCACCCGTTAAATTAATTCGGGCGTCATTATTAACCTCCACTGGATGACTATTACCCTCGTCTGAGTTAGCCATTTTAATTGAACTGTTGCAGAAAACAAGGACAATAGTTTATTTGGGAGTTCATTATGGAATTGCCCCTTAGGGTAATTCATTAACCATGGTAAACAGAGACCATATTTGGTTAATTTATTAATCATATTTATTTAGGATTTTAAGATAATTTATCCTAATTATAAAACAATAACAGTTTTATTCGGGGCACAAAAGGCCTAGTCACGTGGACATTTTTATTTAATCTATGATTTCAGAGAATCAAATATGAAAGTATACTGGCACAATAGGCCTAGTCACAAGGACATTTATAAATCATAAGCTATGATTTCAGAGAATCAAGGCTTTTAAGGTTCGAACCTAGTTCATTACCTTTATCAGACAGGGAGTCATAGCTACCACTGTCCTCTGGCTCATATGGAAATGAGCAGGGCCCGTAGGCATGCATTACCACGTATGGTTAAAATATGATCATCTTAATTGATGATGTAAACCCAGGATTTAGAGATCATTAAACTGGGTTAGGAATCTTCTAAAGAATTCCTTTATAAAATGACGTATGTGATTTTTAATAAATCACGTCTGCTAGGAGTGTTAACATGTTTTCAGATGTTAACAGGGATTTGAATCTTTTAACAGGTCTTACCATCATGGTCGGGTCTTTATAATGACACTCAGACTAGGTTTCACACTTTAAGATT
Organism: Helianthus tuberosus; assembly: GCA_030545235.1. Lineage (NCBI taxonomy): Eukaryota > Viridiplantae > Streptophyta > Magnoliopsida > Asterales > Asteraceae > Helianthus > Helianthus tuberosus. The sequence continues at coordinate 115,324,111 of CM060379.1, forward strand.
CTTAATTAGCAATTACTTAGGCAGATTATTTCAAAAAGGAATGATTTTAATCTATTTATTTCATTTATAATTTACATATGCACATAATGGCAAACATGAAATTTATAAAACAAACATTCCATTAATTTATTATAATATTACAAGCTGCCCTAAACGGGTCTTTTCAAATAACAAACTTACCCACGCAGGGGTTTTAAACAAGTGCTTGCCCATGCAGGGGTCTTACAGAAAGATATGCCCACGCAGGGGCTAAAAACATAAGTCCACGCAGGGACTAACACACCGATAATCTGTCCACGCAGGGACTTAATAAATAAACAAACATAATAGTCCACGCAGGGACTCACACAATAACATACCCTCGTAGGGGTTTAAACAATTACAGCAAATACATGCCCACGCAGGGGCTACACTGATAAAAGGAGGTTACAACAATAATGGAAGGATTCAACGATCCTTCTTGTTCTTTCCTTTGATCAAACTTGCCAATCCTTGGAAAAAGCTTTGTCTCTCCTGGCGGTCGCGACGATTTTCTCGTTCAACCTGCTCCAGCCTCTGAAGAATTTCCTCCCGTTCTGGGGGAGAAAACCTAGGCGGCTGCGATTGCGTCCGCATAATAGGTCTAGGAGGTATCTGGTATCCCTAAGTCGGGTAACCAACTCCCCATGGGGCTCCGTATGGTCCCTCCGGGTGAAGAGCGTTATAATTTGCCGCTACCATGTAAGGGTCGGCATCATAACCGTAGTTGTTGTGGGCTGGCGGCTCGAACGGATTGTATGCCATAGAACCCGTATATGCTGGTATTGGGTTATCAAAACCCATCGGTGGTGGCTGTTGAACAGCTGGGTTAGAGGGTCCACCCATTTGTGGGTCCTCCTGAAGTGGCGGATAGTGGCTGCCACTGGATTGACGTGGGGAACTGAAATGAAAATCCCCTGCTCGTGCCGACATGCGGGCACCGGTTCTCCTACGCCTTGGCGGTTGAGGAGGTGCCGGCTGAACTGGTGGCGGCGGAGGTGGTGGCGTAACTGCCACAAATCGGTGATCCTCAGAGGAATCTTGATGATGCTGCTGCTGCTGATGAGGAGGTGAATGGCGAGGAGGAGTAAAGTACCATTCATGCCTGGTGAACATCGCCTGGAAACTATCCGGACCAACATAGGGTGATCCGTGGAATGAAGATCCATCAGAGATCTCGATAGGGTGGTTCGGAGTACCACTCGCAGGTTCGACGGGGTCAGTATCCTCGTCCATGTCGTCCGCGTTATCACCAGAGAAATGATCGTCTGGCCCTAGTGGGTTAAAACCCACGGGTTCTTGGATATAGTTGGCCGGGTTAAATTGGCCTCGGAAGATGGGTGTGGGGTCACCAAACGAATGATGAGACTGAGATCGTTGTAATGGTATATAGGAGGGTTGAGGGTTGTTAGGCTCGTATGGATTTTGAATCGGAGGTGTTGAGCTGTGTGAAACCGACCGTCTTGCCGGTTCGAAGAGGTTTCTCCGGTTCTGCCGGGGATCATCACTCTCCGTGGTCGATGGAGCTCGCGTATTCGAAGGTCCAGCTTCGTTGTCGTTGGGGGCGGTGATCGGCCCCTTTCCTCGTCCTCTTCTACGGAAAAATCTTGGAGGCATTTCGTTAATCCTGTCAAAATAGTATAAGATAACAATAACAAATATAAAATTTAAAGGACAAAAAAAAAACCGATTAAGGTGGAGTTTGTCCTATGTTATATGTCTAGACTCGGAGGTTTAGATATGTGCAATTGTGTAACTGAGATTAAACACAAAAGGCTAGTGTTTAATTCACTCAGTGTTGGCTCTGATACCAACCTGTCACACCCCGATTTCCACGTGTCACCGGTGGGCCCGGTGGGGGAGTATCGTGACGTCATGGTTGGCAACGTAATAGTCAAACAACACAATATGTAATATGCACAGCAGAAGCAAATTTAAAGATATAATACAACCGAATAAATTATTGTAATATCAAGTATCACAATGTTCGGATGTTTATCCACAGATGGATCGGAATAAAATAGAAACAATTGTTCAACAGACTTCAGGCATCCTAAGCTTGCGAGACTTTTTATTGATGCTAAGGAGACAATCCAGCCAATTTCGTTTAGTACCTGCATTCAGTCTTTTTGGGAAAATACGTCAGTTTACACTGGTAAATACATTCAACTGACTCATTTTATAAAATGATTGAAAATTGGTTTGGATGCACGTGGCATAAACATTTTTATTTTAACTTGGGAGAATTATTTAATATTATAATCTTGTGAACGAATTACATGTTACTTGTGCGTTCAGTAGCCCGGATCTTGTCCGGGTTAAAGATCAATGGACACACCACATCATAGAGTTATACACTGACAGGTGTACGCCTACACCCCGTGCTCAGGTCGTGGCCATCTCGTAAGATGATGCCGAGGATATCCGGGACATGGTCATTAACCCCCCAAAGGCTTTAAGTAATCAAGACTGTTTAAACGAGCCGATCAAATTTATTCAACTACCCACTCAATCGGTGGAGAATTTGATGCCCGATCAAGCGGTATGCTATATACCGTAACCCAAGCCCGTATAGGGAAAATAAGTTAAAAGTATTTACCTTAGCAAGTATCAATCACAATAAGCAAAATGCATGTAGCTTTTACTGGTTCTCCTAATCTGGAACGAAGGTTTAATATAACCTATTAGAATCCTAACGGGTCTTTAATTAAGCTTAAGCTTAGACCGGCTAGTTTCAAAGATACGGTTCGTACGCACGATTAAGCGAAGACCGGATAGAATGTGATTTAGATCCGACAAGTTCAGAGACTTGTTTAATATGGGTTTATTATTCACATTCTGGATTTTGAGATAAAACCGTTAAGGTTTGACCCGTTTCGGCTAATTTATGTAAACTTGTTACATAAACCGAGCCGTACGCGTAATAAGCGTGACGGGTATTTATGAAAGCTATATACAGGTTTCCTAAGTTATTTATGCCTCAAATATGTTGTGACATCAGTAAGATGTCTTTCGTTATGCCCGAAACGTGTTTAAACACAAACTAGGCCCCGTAGGGGTAGTTTGGTCATTTAAAAGTTTATAAAAAACGTTTAAGTGTTTAACTGAGTTACAGGTCTGATGTAATCAGTAAATATACCCCACTTGCTAAGTTATATCAGTAAGTTAAGGCATATATGTGAAACTTATCATTTTTAACCAAACTATGCCCCGTAGGGGTATTTTGGTAATTTCACATAAGCCGCAAAGCTCAAAACCGGAGTCTGAGTTAATCAACTTTTGCTTACTGTTAAAATATCATAATTTGCCTATAATATCAGTAGGTATCAACCCGGGTATGCTCAATATGAATTTAAAACATACTATGCGTTAAAAACGCTAAATAAGGCGATTAAAGGCCATTACCGGGTTCGGTACTTAAATCTGATAATTTTATTTTTCCAAAAGGCTTAAAATAATTTATTTATCATATGTGATCAGTAGCAAAAGGTTTGGAGTCATTTAGATATGTAAAACTCATTTTATGGCCCGTAAGGGCAAAACCGATAAGTACCGGATTAAGCCTACGACTATGAGTTATGCTCAGCCTAAAATTAATTAAAAATCTTTAAAAATCCTAAAATAATATATTACATCAATGGGTAAAAGATTTGATACCAAAAAGTATGTTTAACTAGGCTATACGCTAATTACGCCATTTTATTAACATAAAGCATTAATTTTGCGATAATGAGCATAACTCTTAATTTATAAGTCAAACTGATGTCAAAATTTGCATACAAGTCTATATATTAGTAATTAAGGTTTCTACACTTTTACATTTTCATAAATCACGTTTTAAGGTAATAAGGGCATAACGGTCAACATATGAGCAATTAGCGGAAACATGCATTTTAATTGGATAACTAATGAAACGAGATGTATAATCACAGAGGGTTGTTCTAACAAGTAACCTAATCCAATTAAAGCTCTGAGGCATTTCTAAAACATGCCTAAACGGGTCAGAACTGAAAGTCAAAGTGAAAGTCAAACTATGTGACTTTCGGTTCCGAACCGGGTCTAAACAGGAAATTGTCGGGTTGAACATGTTTAGACATGTTCTTACACTTATTACCAAGTTATAACAATGATTAAACAGGTTGTATATGGTCTACATTGCTAATTATGCATAAATCGCATTTTAGACTTTCTGTTGACTTTTTAAATATAAGTTTGACCCGACTTTTGACCTGTTTAGAGTGGTGATCAGGGGAAACCCTTTTAAGGTTTTATTACCCACATAAATACCAACATATAACTACTTTTGATTCGAGAATTGACTGAGCCATTATTGACTAATCTCGAAGTCAAACCGTAATTACGACGGTTTGACTTTTAGCTAATTAACTAAGCTAAAACCAATTAAAGAAGGACTAGCAGACTTACAAGGGTCCAATGCACGAAGTATGATCACTTGAGGCTGCTTGATAGCTCCAGAAATGATCCAACAATGCAGGAGAAGGTGTGGGAATGTTTGTAACTAAAGAGGCTTTATATAGTGATCCAAGACACCATAAAAGCTTGACATCTTAGTCTAACACCCATCCACAACTGATTAACACTTGTCCTAGTGCTTAGGGGGTGCCTAGGGGTCGTCCACAAGTGAGAAAAACCGGCTAGAATGGTCACAATCGCGCATAACAGGCTGCTGCCTGTTTTTCTGGTTCTGGGCGCCTGATGCGGCCCGCATTAGTTTTAACTAATGCTGAAGCGGGCCGCCTGGCCCTCATAAATCAGATTTTTCATTTCTTTTGTTTGCAAAGTTGACCTTTGGCTTCACGAAGGGGCAACCGGGTTTATTTCTTGCATTTTGACCCCCTTACATTTACCCACAAGGGCTTTAGGACTTATACCCACTTTGCCAAGTCCCTGAACACTTCCGATTAACCCGAAAAGTCTTAATTTTCAACGTTAGCGCTTTAACCCCTCGCACACGAATTTGATCACAACTTGCTCATACGATTACGAAACTTTATGAAATTTATATCGTGCATTCTAGTGAGCATAATTAACATTTACAAAGCTTCGAGTTTGTCAAAAGGTCACTCAGAGGTATATCTTTAAACATGTTGACACATTTAACCCCTGTAGTTTGTAATCCCTCACCTTTGCTTCGTATGATCCATGATTTATTCGTTTGATGTTATAAACATCATGTAGGGTTAATATGCAATATATTTATTCACTGTTGACACTTAGAATACGTATATTCACATACTTTCCATGTTTGTCAACTTTAGCCCTTTTATAACATTCTTTTCACACGTTCGAACATTATGACACGTGTCAACACATTATAGGACGTGAATTTTCGAGGTGTTACAAATACTGAAACAGATTTTTATCAAAAGCTTTGGTATGTAAATCAGCTTTCTGTTCGTCAGTGTGGATTTTCTCAATTCGTATCAACTTTTTCTCAAAACAATCACGAATAAAGTGATGACGAATCTCAATGTGTTTCGTTTTAGCGTGATGTACTGGATTCTTTGTTATATTTATTGCGGCCTCATTATCAACAAAAAGAGGTGTGTTAAGAAACTGCAAACCGTAGTCGCGCATCTGTTGCTGTATCCACAGGATCTGAGAGCAGCAACTGCTAGCAGAAACATACTCCGCTTCACATGTAGATAAAGCCACAGACGTTTGTTTCTTACACTGCCAGGTAACCAATCTAGGTCCAAAGAACTGGCATCCTGCAGTTGTTGATTTGAAATTGACTTTGCAGCATCCGAAATCCGAATCGGAATACCCTTCGAGCATAAAATCGCCTTTCCTAAGATACCACAACCCCAATGAAGGAGTTCCTTTCAGGTAGCGCAATATCCTCTTCACAATGATCATATGCGAAGCTCTCGGGTTAGATTGAAATCTTGCTGTGAGGCACGTTGGGTACATAATATCAGGACGTGAAGCTGTCAAGTACATCAGCGATCCGATCATGGAACGATACATCGTTTCATCAACCTTCTCTCCGGTGAGATCAGGGTTTATCCCATGATTCGTTGCTAATGGGGTGGCTGCTGGAGTAGAACCTGACATCCCGAATTTCTCCAAGATATCATGAACGTACTTCGTTTGATGAATGAAAATTCCCTCAGGAAGTTGTTCAACTTGTAAACCCAAAAAGAATTTCATCTCACCCATCGATGACATTTCAAACTTTTGATTCATCACTGATTCAAAGTCTTTGCACAGACTCTCATTTGTTGACCCAAAAATTATATCGTCCACATAAATCTGAACTATCAGAAGATGACCATCGACCTCTTTGGTGAATAGTGTGGCATCCACTTTTCCACGAATGAAGCTGTTGGCTAGTAGGTGTTGAGACAATGTCTCGTACCAGGCTCTCGGGGCTTGGTGTAAACCATACAGCGCTTTGTCTAGCAAGTAGACCTTGTCTTTGTTGTGTGGATCGGTAAAGCCCGGTGGCTGACCGACATATACCTCCTCTTTTACCTTCCGGTAGAGAAAAGTCAATTTAACATCTAACTGATATACTTTGAAGTTTTTCCAAGACGCAAATGCTAGGAAGATTCTGATTGCTTCTAGTCGTGCTACAGGAGCATAGACTTCTGTAAAATCAATCCCCTCCTGTTGACAGAAACCCTGAACAACGAGTCGAGCTTTGTTGCGAACCACAACTCCTCTATCGTCTCTCTTACACTTGAACACCCACTTGGTGTTTATCTTCCTCTGACCATCTGGCAAATCCCCTAACTTCCATACTCCCAACTTTTCGAATTGACTAAGTTCCTCCTGCATTGCATTGACCCAAGAATCTTCAGTAAGCGCCTCTTTGTAAGTTCTTGGCTCAACCTGCGAGATAAAACAACTCAATGAGAATTCAGTTTGCAAAGGAGCAACTTTTGTATAAAAACATGTAAGCCCTTTATCAATCTGTCTTCGAGTGCGAACGCCTGTTTGCAGCTCTCCAATGATCAATTCCTCCGGATGATATGAAAGAGTTCGTGGCATTACATCGCCTGAAACATCTACCTCACCTTCCAGATTAGTAACATTCTGATTTGCACCTTGTTCACTGACTTGGTTTGTTTGACTTGAAATCTGAATTTGCTCCCCCTTAGAATCTGAATCACCATGATCAAAGACTGGCATGTTTTCAGCTTCTTGATTATCATTCTGTTCCGACTGATTATCCTGAGCAACTTCATTCTGTTGGACATCATCATGTTCACCAGCATTACTCGGACCTGCTTCATCATCATTTGAAGTTTTCCGTGGACGCCTCGAATACTCAGCTGGGAACCTTAGCTGTGACTCGTATTCACGCCAAATATCCAACTCATCAAAGAAATCTTCATCATCCTCTGATTCTTCTCTCATGTCAAACAAATCCCACAGTTTGTCATAATGATAACGCCATGAATCTCCAGGATTCTGTGGCGGCATAGTATAACCTTGACATTCAACATTTGCTGCTTCAATAATCCGCTTCTCACTTGGAACGAAGACACGTCGCATCGGATTTGCATAACCAACAAATATTCCCTCAATGCACTTCGGACCAAACTTTCCAAAAGGCTCTATAACAGTACAGGGTGACCCGAACTGTTCTAGATACTTCAAATTCGGTTTGCGGTTATTGATTAGCTCAAAGCATGTTTTGTTGAACTTCTTGACAGTGAGAACCCTGTTGAGCGTATAGCATGCGGCGGAAACAGCTTCAGCCCAAAAAATTATTGGTAACTTTGAATCTGCGAGCATAGTTCTAGCCGTCTCGATTAGTGTCCGGTTTTTGCGTTCTGCGACTCCATTCTGCTGCGGAGTGTACGGAGCACTAAACTCATGCAATATACCTCTTTCATCACAAAATTCTTCCATCTTGCTGTTCTTGAATTCAGTACCATTATCACTACGAATTCTTTTGATACTCCTTTGGTACAAATTTTCAATCTTTCTGAACAACGCCATCAAACTGTCAAACGTTTCATCTTTCGTCTTCAAGAAAGAAACCCACGAAAATCTGGAATAATCATCAGTAAAAACAAGACAATATTTGTCTCCTGTAAAACTCTTGACATTCACTGGACCAAACAAATCCATGTGAAGTCTCTCCAGGGGTCTTGAGACTGAACTGACTTGCTTTGTAGGGTGTGACTTTTTCTTCTGCTTTCCTTTGATGCAGCTAATACACTCCCCTTCCAGATGAAAACCTTTGATATTAACTCCAAGAACCAAATCATTGTGCACCAAGTGATTCATCTTCCTTAGGTGAATATGCCCCATCTTGCGGTGCCACAATCTCGATTCTTTCTCAGTTGCTCTAGAAACAAAACAATGTGCTTGACCAGTTGTTGTAGTTGCTACACTCATGTCCAACACATATAAATCATTCACTCTAGGTGCCCGCATGATAATCCATTCTTCAGGGATAACAAATCCTGGTTTCAAGATCAAACATTCTTTATCAGTGAAGTGAGTGGTATACATATTGTCACAGATCTGCGAGATACTTAGTAGATTGTTCTCCAGCTCAGTAATGTAGTTAGCTCTCTCAAACGTAACAATCCCATTGGATAACGTTCCTTCACCGAAAATTTGACCACCTTCATGACCAGCAAATCCCACATAACCACCATTGATATTTCTCACATCATACAGCAACGCAGTCTTTCCTGTCATATGTCGAGACGCTCCACTATCCATAATCCATCTTGAAATAGCTCTTGGAAGATCCTGCACAAATTACAAACAATTTAAGAAAGATGCCGATTCATGCTTCACGATTACCAACTAGGAAGCTCCGGCAATTCAAACTGCTTAGTCAAACATGGTGTCCACCCAGGCCTCGTCAGTCTTGGGTGTAACCTTGACTGTTTTAACTCTCGCAACTTGAATTTTAAAGTTTTCACCCTTCAAAGGTGGAAAATTTGCATCATAATCAATTTGAATTGAATCCTCAGAAGGTGAAATATTTTCTCAGTTTTTGGTTTCCAAACTTGTTGAGATAATGCAACCCGCTTGTAAAATTTGTCATTTTTAGTTACCACTTTCTTTACAGGTTCATTTTTCACTTTGGTGTTGTCATTTTTCGCATTCTTTTTCTCAACAACCATTTGTGCTTTACCCTTCACATCAACTTTCTTCATTTGTATCTCAACAACTTCAGTCTTAGGCTTGGTGTTGGTGCAATTTCTTGCAATGTGACCAACTTTGTTACATCTAAAACATGTACGAGTATCAACAACTCGACTTGTACCTTCAGACTGAGGTTGTGAGGCCCTCTTCTCAAAGAACTCTTCATTTGATTTTGAAAAAAATTCATTTTCTTCATCAGAAAATGAACTTGAACTTTTCACAAACACCTTCTTTTCAGCAAACCTTTTGTTTGGAACATTTCTTTTCTGATAAGACTTACCCCCCTGATAACCACCCTACCAATTATTTCGATTGTTATTATAAAAACGCGGTGGAACTACATATTTCTTGTAGTAAGCTTTATTTCTCTCAAAACTCATTTTTCTCTTTGTTTTACTCAGATTGTTCACTTCTGACAACTCAACTTCGACCAACTTGAAAACATTTGTCAATTTGTTCACATTAACATTCTCAATCGGAAACTCAGAATCCGAATACAACTTATCAGATCCAGCCATCTTGTACATCACAAGACCCGGTTCATCACTTAAGTTGGTTTTGGATTTTGGTTTCTGAATGTATTTGTCCAAGAAACACCCATCTTCCTCAGTAGTGTCACTATCCATTTTTAGCACATTTTCAACAACACCTTTTACAATATCATTTTGGACACTATCGTCATTGGAAGATGTGAACGTGACATCAATTGAATCTGGAAGATTCATTTCACTTTCTTCTTCAATTTCAACCAACCCTGATTGCTTTTTCGTGTAGTTATCAAGAACAGGTGGTGGAACTTGATGAAAACCCACCCCAGTTCCATCAAAATAAACATCTTCACCAGCTTTGTTTTTTCCGATGGGTTTGGGAACAATGTGTTGCAACACAAAGCTTGCGGAGCTGTAACTGTTAAGCTTCAACTGGATTCGCTCGTTTTCAATTTCAGCCTCTTGAAATTTAAGTTTCAGTTTAGCGATTTCATCCAGTTGTTGGTTGATTGATTCTTCTTTTACTCTAAGCACTGCTTTTAAGTGAACGTTTTCTTTATAAGTTTTACCATTTCGATCATCATTATCTTTCATTGTGCTTTTGAGTTTTTCAAACTTCTCAGAAATCTGACGGTTTTCAAGAATTAACTTTTCATTTTCTTGTTTAATTTTGTCATGATCAATTTTATCATTTTCAATTTGGCTAGTTAATTCTCTTTTCCATTCAGTTGAAGCTTTAACTGTTTTGTCACGATCAAGAATCTGATTCTCAACGCTTCTGACCTTTGCTGTCAGATCTTCAACTTTCTTACCGTTGAGATACGTGACTGTGTTACAAAATTTGCACTCTTTGTTGCAATTTTTGCAATCAGCATTTCCATCAATTTTCTTACCTGACACATTTGTTGACACGTCTGAACTGACCTGGCTTTTTGACTCAGACACGGAGTTAGAGTCTACCTCAAGTGCCTTAGCAGCCAGCACTTTGTCAGCCATTTTTCCGAGGTTCTCAGCAATCAACTCCTGCGTTGTGTCAATAACTCCAGTATCAACTTTCTTTGATTTCTCTATCTCTTCTTTCTCCTTTTTCTCTTTTTCTTCTATCTCTTTCTCGTCTCCAGTTCCCCACCATTTATTTTGCCAATAATCATCCTCTTCTTTGTACTCCTTGATTATGGCTTCGATATCAAGCGTTTTGTCATCGATCGTAATATTTCCATATTCATCAAGATAACACTCTCTGTCCGGATCCCATCTTCTCGCTCTCTTCGCTTCCAAATAGATTCGAGATATTCTAATTATTCTGTTTTCAGCCAGCATTTTTCTGTATCTATATTTCTGCTCTTCAGTTCTATCGTCTTTCCACGGAATAGGTTCGTCGTTTTTCGCCATGAATGCGTAACCAACTGCATCTTCCTCTGGTAGAACCTCTTGACTCCAATCATAACCCTCATCATCGTAAATCACCACAAGAGCTCTAGATTTCTCTCTATTGTCTTCAACCTGCTTCAATCTAGGCGGCTCAGATTTATTCTGGTGATAAATCGCCTTCTTGTAGTAATCATCTCTGAAAGGGTTCTCCGACTCATCAGCATATGCATTTCTGCATTCTCGTTTGAAGTGACCTTTCTGCTTACACTTGAAGCACGTCACCTTGGACTTATCAAACCCCAATTTGGTAGATGGACCACCAATTGTCTTCCTGCCGGTAATTTCCATGAAACGTTGTGCTCGACGAACAGCACTGGCCATGCACCAACGAATGTCGATTAGTTCCATTTCCTCAGGATCTATTTGGTCATAATCTTCTTTCGTTAGATTGGTGTTGCCTATCTTCCCTGCTACTAACCCTTCATATGATTCCAACACCGATGCTAGGAAGATCATCTGCTGTTTGGCCGACTCCTCATCAAAATTCTGAGTATTCTTCAAGTCTATTGCTATGTTGCATTGAAACCGATTCTTTGCATCAGAATGACTTCCAGATGATGAAGATCCACTGTGATAACCACTGTGACTTCCACTGCTTTGACCACTTTGACTTTCTTTGCTTGCTGTGGACACATTTTCAGCAGAAAACGCAGTCTTGGGAGAAGTTTCTTTTGGCATCATGCTCTTTGGATAATACAAATCCAAATTCTGCTGGTAAGATGAGTGATTTACTTTGTATGTCTTCTTCAGTTCCAGCTCGTGACTCTCGAGTCTCTCAATCAGCAAATCTGGAGTAAGATCTTTCGGCAAGATAGTGTTTTTTAGCATGAGAGCATAATATCTCCAATCCATCTCTTCTGGCAACGAATCAAACAACTTGTCTACTTGCTCATCATCAGGATATTTAATTCCATGTCTAGCTAATTCCAGCTTCAGGTGCCCAAACCTCTCAATCATTTTTGATACTGATTCGTTTTTTAAACACCCAAACATATCAAACTCTTTCCTAAGTAATTTCTTTTTGTTTTTCTTGATTTCTTCACTACCTATACATTTCTTTTCTAACTTTTCCCAAAGATCTTTTGCATTTGAATAATCGATCAAGGCAATAATGTCTTCCCAGACGGACTGAAATAACAATGCCACACATTTTTGTTCAGCTACAAATGAATCAATCTCCTCAGCTGATCTTAAAGTTTCACCATTTTTGTTTCCATTTACATAACCGTTTTTCAGACTCTTCTAGCTGGGAAATGCGAATGCCATCAGCCAATCTTCAAACTTTCTTGACCACCGACTGTATTCCTCGATAGCCATTAGCTTTGGAGGTTTATTGAATGTCCTAAAGGCACTTTCAGATTCCCAAGCTTCCTTTTTCCTCTCTTTTGGCATATTCTCATTCGCATTGCTAGACGAAGAATCATCATTTCCGGAATCTCCAGCGAATGCGTACATGTCGCTAAAAGGGTTCAAGAATATATCATCCATCTTGAATGTACCTGCAAAATCAGCAATCGCTTAGAAAAATTTTTGTAATTTTGAAAAACAATGACAAATAAGCGAAATCAGCTTGTATGACTGATAAGCGAAATAGCATGTCACAACAAGCAAAATCAGAAATTGTGACACATAAGCAAAATCACATATGTCCGAATAAGCGAAACTATATTTGTCCGTATGAGCGAAACTATGTGATGTCCCTATAAGCGAAATCGGGTGATGTCACTATGAGCGAAAATATCAATTGTCCGTATAAGCGAAACTGGATGTTCAAATAAGAGAAATCAAACTTATGTCCTTATCAGCGAAATCAGAATGTTCGTATAAGCGAACCTACCAGATGTCACTATGAGGGAACCTACCTGATGTCCGAAAAAGCGAAATCACGTTTTAGTCAAATTTCACCATGTTTTAGTCCAAATTTTAACCTGATTCTTTCTAGGGTTTGTTATTTCTGTATTTTACACGTTATACTAAAAAATCAGGCCATTTCAACCGTAGGAACTAGTTCAAAACGAAAAAGTATGAGAGAAAGTGAGTAGAAATGAGAGAATTTTGTAGATTCAGCTGTAGTAGTATGAACTCCTCGTCCTGAAGCTCTGATACCACTTGTTGGACCGTTTTGTGACCCTGAAAAGTCAGTCAAGGACGTTCATCTTCACGTATAAAGGCGGAATCAGTATACGCAGAGTAACAACAACTTTTCCTTTCAATTTCCTTCTCTTTTATTGCTTTCTGAATCAATTTTGACAGAATTCCGTTACACAAGCAATGAGATGGTTTCGCTCCAACGTACACACTTGAATGATCAGGTTCGCTTATGATGTCTATATATAGGCTTCGTGATTTCGCATATACGACCTGACAGATAAGCGAAACCCCCTTGAACCATATAAGCGAAACCCCTTGACAAATGAGCGAAACCTCTAACCTAATAAGCGAAACCTCTTGCTAACATGTACATACAAGCGAAATACTATCAAATCCTATGTACACATAAGCGAAATACCTAAGTTAAACTCTAATTTGACTTTCAAGACCCTATGATGACCTATCTTGACCTAAGACTTGATATACACGTAGTCAACAGACATTCCGTGCACCAACAGTGAGCAAACCTCAGGGACCATTTTGGGTATTAACTCTTATCTTAGTTATAGTAGTAGGCCCCTCTTTTGAAGGTGACGTTACCCTCAACCCAGAAGTTTGAGTCAGCAAGGATACAATCCTAAAGGGTTGGATTATTGAAAGATAATTAATTAAGTTATTAATGCGTAATGTGGTAGGCCCCTCTTTTAAGGTGACGTTACCCTCGGCTAAGTAGTTTGAGTCAGCAGGGATACAATCCTAAATAGCCGGGTTAATGTATTAATAGTAGTTTACATATGAGGGGATCAAGAAATTCGAACCCCCGCCATCCATTACCAGTGGGTATTGAAGGAGGTCCTACTAAGCTTGACCCAGGTCCTTGCAGGATCTATACACTGAACAAGGCAAGACGCTTACCAAACCATTCCCTTAACCCCCGACCAGGTAGCCAACATATCTCCATATAGACCGTGGAGATATGAATGGTGTAAATCTTTTATTTTATAAAGACAGTAAAATAACGCCAAGACACCACGGACAAATGATAAGGAAGTTTCACCTTCAACATAAGAAACTAGTTATTAAAGTCATTAATACATAACCAAATAAAAAGTGCGAAAAGATTAAAAATAAAAACTATTACACTAAATGCTTGTCTTCACCAAGTGATGTAAGAGACTTAGGCAAACATGGCCTTTGATTGTCAAGAACTCTTACTATCAATATTGGATTCCGAGACTACTACACACACTCTATGATGGATGATGGTGGTGGATGTAGATTGTGATGGTGGTAGAGGGTGGGTGAAGTGTGAGAGAGGTGGTTTGTCAAGGGATGAGTTGCAAATGAGCCAAGCACCCCTATTTATAGTCTGAACAGAAGCTCGGACACGGCCCCGTGTCCATTGGGCACGGCCCTGTGTCCACCCATCTTCTCTTTCTTCATTTAATGCAGTTTGTCTGTATTAGTTGACCACGCCCCCGTGTCCGCTGGGCACGGCCCGTGTGCAGAAGTGTATCTGTACTATCAAGATTTGCTAAGATTCTGCGAATCTTTGTCTTGACCACGGCCCCGTGTCCGCTGGGCACGCCCCGTGTTGGGAAATAGAAGCTTCTACAACTTTGTTTTTTCTGCAGACACTTGAGCACGCCCCCGTGCTCACTGAGCACGGGGCGTGTTCAGTCTTCTGTTGTCTTGTTTTTGCTTGGGAGGATGCTGTCGAGGGGTCGGGCATGCCACGTTTATTCCTTTTCTTGTAATTATGTTAGATTTAGCTGCCTTTTTGCTTCTTTTGTTCATTTGAGCTCATTTAATCCTGAAAATACAAAAGGAAGACAAAAGCATACTTTTTCCAACATTAGTACTAAAAAAAGGGTTAGTTTTATGCCTCATTTGATGTAATTTATATGTTGCATTTTACACACATCATCTATATATCCAAGCTGACTAACTCAACAATGATAACCGACTCTATGCATACACATTGTATACATATGATGCAAGAGAGAGTTAGGCCCATTGTTTAAATACTAACTCAGCTTTAAAATCCAAAACTTTCTACTTATATGGATACAAAATAACACGACCCGTTCTGTACTAAAGGTTACCCATTTTCTCTCGTTACCCAACCCGGATACTTTTCTACCTCTAATTATTCATTTAAAAAATGTATCCGAAACAAACCGAAAATCAACCGAAAATGATCCAATTACACCGAAACTCGTCCGATTTCGATCGTGATTACGGCTTACACCAGTTTAGTGCTGCGTTTGCAGCCGTAAACGCGCCGTTAAACGGCTGCAAACGCGGCAACAAACTGGTGCAAAAACGCATTTGTTTGGCGCCGTTTAATGGCGCGTTTACGGCTGCAAACGCAGCAGCAAACAGGTGTAAAAACGCAGCCGTTTGCTGCTGCGTTTGCAGCCGTAAACGCGTCGTTAAACCGAGCCAGGCCTTTGCACAATTGCACCTCGATTAGCCTTCTAGTTCCATGTTATATATCAAAATTAAGGAAGCAAACATAACTTGGATTTCTAAAAGTAATGCGGCCTACAAAACAACATTTACAACTTGGGCAAAAACAATCAACAATTCATATGATATTTTTACCAACAAAACCACATTAAAATCAGTGATCTTAAAAAGTAAACCAACCTACAAAACTTCATTGAGCAACAACAATCAGTAGCTCAAACAACCTCGTTTCACCATTGTTAACCTTCACTCAACATGTGCTTGCCAATTGCTAGTTCGACCATGTTTTTACAAGAGGACTCATCCTTTTTTTCTAGTTGGATGCAGAAAACCTGTTGTCCCATTCATGAAGACTTCTAAAGAACCTCCGGGTGATGTTTCGTACCATTAATACCTATAAGACTTCTAAGGGAATTCATGTATCGCACCTTTTAAATTACACACTAATTTATACGGTGCAACCGTAAAATATAACGCTAATGACATATAAGAAAAATGGGTCTGGGGCCATTGCCTACCCATACTTGACATAATAATTATTTATAATAAATTTTAAATCTTGGACAAAAACTGTCCCGGCTAGTATAGATTAGTCATTGTTTTACAGAAATAGGAATTAAGAGGAGAAACCCTGGACTACTGGGTCCCTCTACTGTAACACCTCGAAAATTCATGTCCAATATTATATTGACACGTGTCATGGACTTTAAACGTGTAAAGAATTAAGTTAGAGGGACTAAAGTTGACATACAAGGAATCTATGTGTATAAAAGGATTCAAAGTGTCAACAATAGATAAATATATCTTTCAATAACCCTACACGACGTTTATACCCTTAAACGAATGAATCATGGATCATACGAAGCTAATTGTGGAAGAAAGTGAGAGATTACAAACTACAGGGGTTAAAAGTGTCAACATATTTAAATTGTACCTCTGAGTGATCTTTTAGCGAACCCGAAGCTTTGTAACGGTTAATTATACTCACTAGAATAAGTGATAAAAATTTCACAAGGTTTCGATAAAGTATGAGAAAGTTATGATAATATTCGCATACGAGGGGTTAAAAGCGTCAACGTTGAAATTAAAGGCTTTTCGGGTGATCACAAAGTTAACCAAGGACTTAACAAAGTTTAGTTATGCCTTGGAGCCCTTAAAAGTCAAGTTAGAGGGTTGAAATTGCAAGAAACAAAGTTAAAACCCCGTTTGGAAGGACCAGGGACCTAAATTGCAACATTTGAAACTTGCAGACCGAAGATCCACCCTCACACGGCCCGCGTAGACCCCCTAAGGGACCTTACGCGGCCCGCCTAAGACTGTCAGCGTCAGAAAATAAGCACAGCTGCCTGTTCAGCCTGTTTAACCGACTTATGGAGCTTGTTTTTTTATACCAGGGGCTTGTTTGATGGTTTAGAAGGGCCTAGGGACACTTGGGATGATCAGGAATCATCCCATAGACTTATTTGTCATGATCTTGTGCAATCAAAGTTCCTATATAAGGTGATCTTGTTGCAAACATTTGGATCATTCACTTGAAAACTTCACAACTCATTTTCTGGAGATTGCTGGAGCTCAAGGACATTTTCTAGAAGTCATTAGTCGTGCTTAGGACTATTGTAAGCTTCCTTAACCTTCCTTAATTCAGTTTTACTTAGTTAATTAGCCTAAAGTCAAACTGTCGTAATTAAGGTTTGACTTTGTGATTATTCACAATTTGTCCAGTTAAATTTCAAATTGAAAGTACCTATGAGTTGGTAATTATGTGGGCAATAAACCCTTAAAAGGGCACCCTCTGATTCCCACTCTAATTAGGTCAATTGTCGGGTCAAAGCTAATCTTAAAAAGTCAACAGAAAGCTTATTTTGGCATAAATGCATAATTAACAATGTAGAAGCCATGCAACCTATTTTATCACTAATATAATTTAGTAATTAATGTAAGAACATGTCTAAACATGTTCAACCCGACAATTTTCAGTTTAAGCTCGGTTCGGAGCCGAAAGTCGCAAAAGTAGACTTTTGCTTTGACTTTTAGTTCTGACCCATTAGAGCATAGTTTAGAAGAGCCTTAGAGCTTTATTAGGACCAGGTTACATGTTAGTATAACCCTCTGTGATTATACAACTTGGTTCAATAGTTATCCGATTCATATGCATGTTTCCGTTAAATGCTTAAATGTTGACTATTATGCCCATATGACCTTAAAATGTGATATGAAAATGTAAAAGGGTAGAAACCTTAGTTACTGATTTATAAACTTGTCCCTAAAATTTGACATTAGTTTGAGGTCTAGATTAGGAGTTATGCTCATTAGCGTAAATGAAAAGCTTTTATTTAATTAAACGGCGTAATTAGCATATAGCCTATCTAAACCCAATTTTTAATACCAAACCTTTTACCTACTGATATAAAATAATATTTTGGGATTTTTGAAGATTTTTATTTAATTTTAGGCTGAGCATAACATAGGGTTCTAAGCTTGATTTGGTAATTGCCGGTTTTACCCTTTGGCCTATAAAATGAGTTTTACAAAACTTTTTGGCCCCAAACCTTTTGCTACTGATTTGATATGATAAATAAAATATTTTAAGCTTTCTGGAATAATAAAAATATCAGCTTTTCTTTATAAAACCCGAAAATCGCTTAAAACCGTCCTTTTACGCATTTTAAACGCATAGTATGTATTAAACTATTTTAAATATATATGATTTGATACCTACTGATATTTTTAGTAAATTTTTATATTTTAACAGTAAGAAAAATTTTTAAACTCAGATTTCCAGTTTTGACCCTTTAAGCTTATGTGAAATTACCAAAATGCCCCTACGGTGCATAGTTTAGTTATAAAAGATAAATTTCACATATATGTAATATCCTACTGTTATAACTTATTAAATTAAGTATTTTTACTAATTATATCAGACCTATAACTCAGATTAATATTTAAACTCTTTTATAACCTTTTAAATGACCAAAATACCCCTACGGGGCATAATTTGAGTTTAAATTCGTTTTGGGCATAATAGAAGGTATCCTACTGATATCACAACATGTTTAAGGCATATTAACTTAGGAAACTTGTATATGACTCATTTGGTTACCCGTTACGCACTTTCGCGTTCGGATCGGCTTATGTAACTAGTTTGCATATATTAGCCAAAACGGGTCAAACCATATCATCTTTCATCCAGAATGTGTTTAGTTTACCCATATTAAACAAGTATCTAAGCTTGTCGGGTCTAAACCCTATTTTAATCCGGTCTTCGCTTAATCACGCGTTTTTGGACCGTATCCTCTTTTAAAACTAACCGGTCTAAGTTTAGTCGTAATTAAAGACCCGTTAGGATTCTAATAGGTTATTAAAAACCTTCGTTCCAGATTAGGAGCCCAGTAAAAGCTACGTGCACTTGCTGTTTTTGATTTATACTTTGCTCAGGTAAATACTCTTAACTTATTTTCCCTATACGGGCTTGGGATACGGTATTATAATAATACCGCTTGGTCGGGTGTGTAGTCATTTAAATCGTATTGTGATTAATGTATTTACATAACCCGTTTTAATCTGTATTATTTGGTGTATGGCCTTTGGGGGTTAAATGACCATGTCCCGGATATCCTTGGCATCATTCAAAGAAATGGCCACGACCTAAGCACGGGGTGTAGGCGTACACCTGACAGTTGCATTATTTAAAAACTGGTAATCCACTTAAAGGAATCAACCTTGTGGGCATTATACCTGTGGCGTGTCACTTAATCTTGACCGGCTCTACCAACCGGCCCTGACGGACGACAAATAAGTAAAACTGTATACAAGATTATTTTTAAATAATTGTCCCAAGTTATAAAAGATATTTTTTCCTTGTGCATTCAAATCAATTTTCTAAAAACATTTTCAAAATGAGTCAGTTAATTGTATTTACCAGTGTAAACTGACGTATTTTCCAAAAAGGCTAAGTGCAGGTACTAGACGAAATAGGCTGGCCTGGCATCATTAATTAAGTCTCGCAAGCTCTAGATGCTAAAGTCTGTTGAACAATGATCTTATTTGTCTTTTGATCCGCCTGTGGATCCTTTACAGTCCGTTTGTAATACTTTGATATTACTATTTGTTCGGTTTGTAATGTGATTCATCTTTTGCTTCCGCTGTGCATTTAAAATTGTGTTGTTTGACTATGATGATATCAACTACGTCACGATACTCCCCACCGAGCCCACCGGTAATACGTGGAAATATCAGGGTGTGACAGGTTGGTATCAGAGCCAACGCTGAGTAAATTAAACACTAGCCTTTTGTGTTTAAACTCAGTTACACAGTTGCAAATTCCTCGATTCTCGAGTCTAGACAAAGAACTTAGGACTAATCCTAATTCGTTTTATTTTGTCCTTTATTTGTTTCCTTGTTATTTTCTGTTTAGCCCCTACATGGGCAAGTCATTTCAGTTAGAAGTCCCGTTTAGGGCAACCATGTACCTTTTTAAAATTTTAGTGGAATGTTAAAAATTTCATTATATGCATGACCATAAAATATGAAATAAATAAAAACTCTCATTCCTTTTATAAGATCTACCATTATAATAAAATGGCAAAATCTAAAAAGGGCAAGACCTAGCCCATGTGTCGTTCTAAGACATGGCCAAGATGGTAGCTCCTCAATTAGATTCAGATCCTTGTTAACATCTCAATTTAGGATTGTTCCGCATTAAATATAAAAAAAAAGAATCTTAAAGGTAAAACCTAGTCTATATGTCGTTGCAGACATGGCCAAGATGGTAAAACCTATTCAAAGGATTCCAACCCTTGTTAACATCTGAAAACATGTTAACATTCTTGGCAAAATGTGATTCGATAAAATCACATAAGTCATCTCTAAATTGGGTTATTCCAATTTCCCTTAATTATATAATCATCCGTTAAGGATAAAGTGCCTACGGGCTATAATTAACGTCATTTGGGACTAAAGACAGTGGTGGCCTACAACTCCCTGTCAAGAAAAGGTAATGAACTTTGATTCAACCTTAATACCTCGATTCTGTAAAATCCTGGTGATAAATTAAATCTATCCATGTGATGAACTCCGTACACTGATTGATACAGCTGTATCTAAAGCTGTGGATAGGCAATTCAGGGAGTCTAGTGGGACGCACAGTAGAACCTCATCAGTACCCCACACTAACTCTAACCCTAAGACTCATTCAGAGGCTCATAGCAAGCCACCCTCTAAGAAAGATGAACCAAAGAAGGATGATGATCGGCACTCATCCAATCAGCACAGTGTTCCATCAAAAAAGATTGTATTTGATCATGAACCACGTACCAGGTCCTGTACTTATAAATACTTTGTCTCCTGCAAACCCAGGGATTTTACTAGGGAGAAAGGAGCGATTGATTGTATGACCTGGTTGGATGAAATGGACACCGTGGTTGATATCAGCGGTTGTGCTGAAAGGGATGTAGTGAAGTATGTATCCCAATCATTCAAAGGAGAGGCACTGGCCTGGTGGAAGTCTCTCATTCAAGCTGTTGGAAAGATCCCACTTTACAATCTGACATGGGATCAGTTTGTTGCTCTTATTAAGGAGAATTACTGCCCTCAACATGAAGTTGAGGGGATTGAATCAGACTTTTTATCATTGGTAATGAAAAATTTAGATTGTCAATCTTACCTCACCAGCTTCAATACCCTGTCTAGATTGGTTCTGTATCTGGTAACACTGGAGCCCAAATGAATTGCTCGTTTCATTGGGGGTTTAGCCCCAGAGATTAAGGCCAGTGTTAAGGCATCTAGACCTGCTACTTTTAGGTCAGCAGCTGATCTATCTCTGTCTCTTACTTTGGATGCGGTTAGGCTAAAATCGCTTAAGAACTCGGAAGACAGTAAGAGAAAACGTGAGGACGACAACTAACGACAGTCTGAGAAGAAGTTTAAGGGAAACACGGACCACAAGAAGAAGTTTGCGTCTGGAAAGGGTAGTCAACGAGAAGAGGAGAAGCCAAAGTGCAAGACTTGCCAGAAACGCCACTTTGGGAAATGCAGGCTTGAGTCCAAGTCTCAGTCAGGACCATCTGCATGTGGGTTATGCATGTCCAGGGAGCACAAGACAGTGGACTGCAAGAAAATTAAGGATGCTGCGTGCTACAACTGCAATGAAAAAGGGCACATCAAGACCAACTGCCCTAAATATGCCAAAAAGCCTGAGGAAGCCAAGAAGACCAATGCAAGGGTCTTCCGAATGGATGCACGAGAAGCTGTTCAAGACGATAATGTGATCACAGGTACCTTCCTCATAAATGATGTTTATGCAAGAGTGCTATTTGATTCCGGAGCTGATAAGTCATTTGTAGATAATAAGTTTTGTAAGTTGTTAAACCTGCCCGTTAGAACCCTAAGCATAAAGTATGAGGTTGAATTAGCTGATGGAACCATAGAAACCACATCAACCGTATTAGATGGATGTTTCATATCCATTAGGAACCACTCTTTTCCATTAACCTTACTTTCTTTAAAGTTAGCCGGGTTCGAGATAGTTATAGGCATGGATTGGTTATCTCATAACCAAGCCCAGATCATTTGCAACAAGAAGAAAGTGGTGATCAAGACTCCATCTGGTGAGCCACTTACCATTCAGGGAGATACCCAGTATGGGTTGCCTGAGCAAGTGTCTATGCTCAAGGCATCTAGATGTTTGAAGAAGGGTTGTGTCATTTATATGGCACAGGTAACTCTTGATGAGTAGAAGCCCAAGGTTGAAGATATCCCTGTCATTTCTGAATACCCAGAAGTTTTCCCTGAAGAACTACCTGGTTTACCACCAGATAGACAAGTAGAATTCAGAATTGACATCATCCCTGGAGCAGCGCCGGTCGCAAGAGCACCTTATAGGTTGGCACCAACAGAAATGAAGGAGTTGAGAACCCAACTAGATGATTTGTTAGCCAAGGGTTTTATTAGACCTAGTTCGTCTCCATGGGGAGCACCAATCCTGTTTGTGAAGAAGAAGGATGGATCGATGCGATTATGCATCGATTATCGTGAGCTTAACAAAGTCACTATCAAGTGTTGGACCGTGTTCGTGACCCTAAAAGTCGGAATCAACTTATACAAAGTCACAACAGCTTTGTTCCTTTCAATTTATCTTCTATTAATCAATTCTGAGTCTTTTACAATCAATTCTAACAAAATTTCGGCAGCACCTCGACTCACACACAAACACCATTCCTCTTTCGCTTCAAATGACCTACTCACCTATTTATAGGCTTTGGGTTTCGCTTGGAATGGACTCAAGTGAAACCTGATCATCCAGTTTCGCTTGAGATTGACATGAACATCCATTCAAGCGAAACCTCATGAACATAATCTAAAACTTACATTTTGACCCCTGTTCTATACAATCATGACATATATAATCCCTAGACTTAAGACGGAGTCAACAGACATTAAGTGCACCAACAGACTCCCCCTTGGATGTTGACGAAGTCTTTGGCTTCAAGTCTTAAGGCTTTGTCTCTTTCCAAATTTTGTCTTCTCATTGTAAAAACTCTCTCTTTACAGGTTCAGAAACTCAAACTAGCTCCATCTTCAATCTCCCCTTTGACTATTGATCCAGAATCCTGACTCCCCCTCTCGGTAGACTAGGGCTCTAATTCTGATTCAAACTTTTGTCATTTTCATTGCCATGGAAATTCCTGTAAAATCTCTACCAAAAAATAAGATATATGACAATAACAATTTTAATCCAAACTTACCATTTAACTTTTAGTGTTAGAAATCCATTTAAGTATTCAGGTCCAAGTTAATGACCCTGATTACTCAATTAATCTACCAAGTCCAACTTAATGACCTTGGTTGATCAGAGATAATTCACACTGACTTCTGTTCAATTTGTTTTTCTGAAAATTTACAAGTTTCAAATTAATGAACTTGTTTAAACTTTTCAAATTCTCAAACTTATCATGTTAAGCTCACGACTCATCATCCAGTCCAGAAATCTCCTGCATCTGCTTTCCACTTTTGAATCCGAAGATCAACTCTCCACTTTGGTTTGTCAAAAATAAAGCAGAAATGTAAAATCTTTTTGGATTTTTAATAAAGCTTCTAAACTAGAAATGAAATACAGAACTAAAATGCAGTAAATGTAAACTATTTACAAACATATTTTTGGTTAAGCGTGTTAGGGAATCATATCAGCTATCCGACAAGTCACAAGTACCGTTAAGCTTTAATTACATACTCGGAATTAAACAATTCGCTTAGATTGTCGATATACTGATCCACTTAAATTCTCAGACAAATTTCAATCTGTCCAGGATACGGATTAAGTGTTTTAGAGACTTAAACTTATACATGTGTCCCACCTCTTGAATATACTCCCATATCCAGATCCCAATATTGTCACACCCCGATTTCCACGTGTCACCGGTGGGCCCGGTGGGGGTATATCGTGACGTCATGGTTGGTAACGTAATAGTCAAACAACACAATATATAAATGCACAGCGGAAGCAATTTAAAAGATATAATACAACCGAATATAATATTGTAATATCAAGTATCACAACTGTTGATTGATTATCCACAGACGGATCGTACATAAAAATGGAAACAATAGTTCAACAGACTTTAGGCATCTTAAGCTTGCGAGACTTCTATTGACGCTAAGGAGAAATATCCAGCCAATTACGTATAGTACCTGCATTCAGCCTTTTTGGAAAATACGTCAGTTTACACTGGTAAATACATTCAACTGACTCATTTTGAAAATGATTGAAAATTGGTTTGGATGCACGTGGCATAAATGTTTTATAATTTGATTAAAATGCACAGAGGCAAAATTAACCTTTTATAACTTGGGAGAATTATTTAAATATATAATCTTGTGAACGAATTACATGTTACTTGTGCGTTCAGTAGCCCGGATCTTGTCCGGGTTAAAGATCAATAGCCACACCACATCATAGAGTTATACACTGACAAGTGTACGCCTACACCCCGTGCTCAGGTCGTGGCCATCTCGTAAGATGATGCCGAGGATATCCGGGACATGGTCATTAACCCCCCAAAGGCTTTAAGTAATCAAGACTGTTTAAATGAGCCGATCAAATTTATTCAACTACCCACTCAATCGGTGGAGAATTTGATGCCCGATCAAGCGGTATGCTATATACCGTAACCCAAGCCCGTATAGGGAAAATAAGTTAAAAGTATTTACCTGAGCAAAGTATAAATCACAATAAGCAATTTTCAAGTAGCTTTTACTGGTACTCCTAATTTGGAACGAAGTTTTATAATAACCTATTAGAATCTTAACGGGTCTTTAATTAAGCTTAAGCTTAGACCGGCTAGTTTCAAAGATACGGTTCGTACGCACGATTAAGCGAAGACCGGATAGAATGTGATTTAGACCCGAAAAGTTCAGAGACTTGTTTAATATGGGTTTATTATTCACATTCTGGATTTTGAGATAAAACCGTTAAGGTTTGACCCGTTTCGGCTAATTTATGTAAACTTGTTACATAAGCCGAATCGTACGCGTAATAAGCGTGACGGGTATTCATGAGAGCTATAGACAGGTTTCCTAAGTTAATTATGCTTCAAATATGTTGTGACATCAGTAAGATGTCTTTCATTATGCCCGAAACGTGTTTAAACACAAACTAGGCCTCGTAGGGGTAGTTTGGTCAATTAAAGGTTTATAAAAGAGTTTAAGTAACAAGCTGAGTTACAGGCCTGATGAAATCAGCAAATATGCTCGATTTACTAAGTCATATCAGTAGGATAAAATATATATGTGAAATTTATCAATTATAACCAAACTATGCGCCGTAGGCGTATTTTGGTAATTTCACATAAGCCGAAAAGCTCAAAACTGAAGTCTGAGTTTAACAACCTTTGCTTACTGTTAAAATATTATAATTTGCCTCAAATATTAGTAGGTATCAACCCTTGTATGTTTAAAATACTTCTAGTACATACTATGCGTTAAAAACGCTTAAAAAGGCGATTAAAGGCCATTTCCGGGTTTGATACTTAAATCTGATATTTTTATATTTCCAGAAGGCTTAAAATAATTTATTTATCATATGTGATCAGTAGCAAAAGGTTTGGAGTCGTTTAGATATGTAAAACTCATTTTATGGCCCGTAAGGGCAAAACCGACAAGTACCGGATTAAGCCTACGACTATGAGTTATGCTCAGCCTAAAATTAATTAAAAATCTTTAACAATCCCTAAATAATATATTACATCAGTGGGTAAAAGATTTTATATCAAAAAGTATGTTTAAGTAGGCTATACGCTAATTACGCCATTTAATTAACATAAAGCTTTCATTTTGCGATAATGAGCATAACTCTTAATCTACAAATCAAACTGATGTCAAACTTTGCATACAAGTTTATATATCAGTAATTAAAGTTTCTACTCTTTTACATTTCCAAAAATCACGCTTTAAGGTAATAAGGGCATAATGGTCAACATATGGGCAATTAACGGAAACATGCATATTAATTGGATAACTAATGAACCAAGGTGTATAATCACAGAGGGTTGTACTAACATGTAACCTAGTCCAATCAAAGCTCTGAGGCATTTCTAAAACATGCCTAAACGGGTCAGAACTCAAAAAGTCGTTAATAGTAATTCTTCGTCGCTAAAGGTTTCAAACTTTGTATTTAGTAGAATTGGTTTTTCTATTCAAAAGGGGGTGGCGGCGCAACTTGTTGCCCGACTACCTGCCATTGCTTTGTAATTGTCCTTTTTCGTGTGGAATGATATAGAAGTTTTTGATTAAAAAAAAAAATATCTTTCCTAAAAAAAAAAAAAAAAAAAAGTCAAACTATGTGACTTTCGGTTCCGAACTGGGTCTAAACAGGAAATTGTCGGGTTGAACATGTTTAGACATGTTCTTACACTTATTACCAAGTTATAATAATGATTAAACAGGTTGTATATGGTCTACATTGCTAATTATGCATAAATCACATTTTAAACTTTCTGTTGACTTTTTAAGTACACGTTTGACCCGACTTTTGACCTGGTTAGAGTGGTAATCAGGGGGAACCCTTTTGAGGGTTTATTACCCACATAAATACCAACTTATATCTACTTTCACTTTGACTAATCACTGGACCATTAGTGATTAATCTTAAAGTCAACTGTTAATTACGACGGTTTGACTTTTAAGCTAAAACTAAGCTAAAACTTTATTAAGAAAGGATTAGAACACTTACTGAAGTCCTAAGATTGAATAGGAAGGACTTGGGTCTGCTTTGAAGCTCCAGAAGGCTCCTCAATTGCAGAATGAATGGTATGATCAATTGTTGCAACTCATGGCCTTATATAGTGAATTCAATCACCATAAATCTTTGACACACAAGTCTACCAACTGACCACAACCTTCCAACATGTGTCCCTAGTGTCTAGGGGTCGTTTAGGGGCCAAGGGAAAAGAGAAAAATCGTTTATGGGTCGTTTAGAGGGCTGAACAGGCAACAAGAACATTTTTTTGCATCTGGGCGTCCCAGGCGGCCCGCCTACGATTTTGTTAAAGGCCACGCGGGCCGCGTGGGCCTTGAATTCAGGTTTTACATTTTCTGTTTGTTGCATAATCGACTCTTGGCCCTCCCGAAAGGTCAACTAACCTTTATTTTTCAATTTGAACCCTCTAATTTGATACATAAGGGCTCCAAGATATATACCCACTTTGTTTAGTCCTCGGTTAACTTAATTGTTACCCGAAAAGTCCTAATTTTCAGCGTTTACGCTTTAACCCCTCGTACACGAATTTGATCATAACTTTCTCATACGATAACGAAACTTTATGAAATTTTAATCGTGCATTCTAGTGAGCACAATTAACCGTTACAAAGCTTCGGGTTTGTCAAAAGGTCACTCAGAGGTATAACTTAAACATGTTGACACATTTAGCCCCTGTAGTTTGTAATCTCTCACTTTTAGCTTCGTATGATCCATGATTTATTCGTTTGAAGATATGAGCACCAAGTAGGGTTAATGTATATTATATTTATTCACTGTTGACATTTAGAATACGTATATTCACATACTTTCCATGATTGTCAACTTTAGTCCTTCTATAATATTTCTTTCACACGTTTAAACATTTGACACGTGTCTACACATTATAGGACGTGAATTTTCGAGGTGTTACATCCTCACCCCCTTAAAATAAATCTCGACCTGAGATTTACTGAATTTAATAAGGGTACTTTTCTTTCATCGTGGCTTCAACCTTCCACGTGTATTCGGGATCTCTACGGGCATCCCATTTGACCTTTACAATAGATACATGCTTCCTTCGAAGCTTCTTTACCTGTCGATCTTCAATCGACAAAGGTTTTTCCACAAACTTCAAGCTCTCATCTATATGCACATCTGTATGTGGTATAATCAGTGATTCATCAGCGAAGCACTTCTTCAGATTGCAGATGTGGAACACATTGTGAATCCCATTGAGCTCTTCTGGTAAGTTTAACTTATAGGCAACTGACCCGACACGTTCGATAATCTCGAAAGGTCCTATGTATCTCGGGCTTAGCTTGCCTTTCTTACCAAGTCGCATCACTCCTTTCCAGGGTGATACTTTGAGCAACACTTTATCACCTACTTCGAAGTGAAAAGCTTTACGCTTTGGATCTGCGTAGCTCTTCTGCCTATCTCGGCAGCTTTGAGACGGTCACGAATCTGGACAATCTTGTCCGTCGTTTCAAAGACTATCTCTGGTCCTGATAATTGGACATCTCCAACTTCCGCCCAACAAACGGGCGATCTACACTTTCCACCGTATAATGCCTCGAAGGGCGCAGCCTTAATGCTGGTATGGTAGCTATTGTTGTAGGAGAATTCGATTAATGGTAGGTTCTTATCCCAACTACCATCCAAATTGATCGCACATGCACGTAGCATGTCTTCCAACGTTTGAATAGTGCGCTCACTCTGACCGTCAGTCTGAGGATGATAAGCCGTGCTAAAATTCAAACGTGTGCCCAAAGATTGTTGGAAACTTTTCCAAAAATGTGACGTGTACCTAGTATCTCTGTCAAAGATAATAGACACAGGTATGCCATGTAAGGCTACAATCTTATCAACGTATAACTGGGCTAACATGTCGGAGCTATAAGTCTCCTTGATGGGTAAGAAGGGTGCTGACTTAGTCAGTCTATCCACTACAACCCATATTGTACCATTTCCTTTCCTGGTCTTGGGTAACTTGGTAATAAAATCCATAGTTACCATTTCCCACTTCCACGTAGGAAGTTCAGCTATTGTAGCAAACCTGACGGTTTCTGATGCTCAGCTTTGACTTGCGCACAAGTCAAGCATTTAGCTACATAGGTGGCTACAGACTTCTTCAAGCCTATCCACCAATAATTTGCCCTTAGATCCTGGTAATTGAACTTACCAATCTATTGCCCCTACAATAGATGTTTATCATTCTATCTTTACAGGGTCTCCAAGGGAGCAGCCTTGATGCTTACATATCAACTCTCATAGACAAGATTATCTTAAGGTGAGATGGTTATTCCAACCACTACTTAACAAATTTTAGGGATTAGTTGATCCTTGAAGTTAGTTGAACAAATCGACGATTCAGAACAGCTAATGGCAATTTCTTAATTGTTGCCCAATTAGGGTTGCGGTAACTAATGCATAAGCAAAATGAACCGTCTTTCTTATTTAACGATATCAAACTTTCAGAATATCGAGTTAGGCTATATGAACCCTCTATTTTAAAACTTAGTAAGTCAGGGTTTCGATTCTTCCAATGATGGTACTAGCCGTCTTGGAGATTTCATAATAATACAGCCTTAAATGGGATATGAAACTTAACTCTACCTGCCTCCCAGGGGTAAACAGGGTAATCTTAGGAGAAGATAATCAAGGTACAAGGAGGTTACAGAGATTTCCATATCTCAGACTCCAGTTCATACGTCATTGCTTGTGTCAAATAAGTGACACCTTTATTTTACTAGTCCACGAATTCCTTAATATGGAACATTAACTTGGACAATTCCATTCTGGATATCTCTTTCGAATACCATTAGTTGACTTTAGTACCATATGATCATTGGGATATCTTTGTGGTCCCATGCATTAAACCTCCATACTGATCAGGCATGGAAGCAATCTATGGAACTTATTAAGATACATCAATTTTTCATACGGCGGTTTTGTCATACTATTTGGTATTCGTAATCAATAGAGATTAAATAGATATTAACTATATACGCTGACGCACTTCCTCTTAGACAGAGGACATTTCGAAAAAAAACCATACGACTGAAGGTTTCCGATAGGAACAAAAGAAATGATTCTTTCGATTTCGTCTGTAACTTTTACTTTACACTTAATATCTGGGGTTTTTATGGAAAATTTCTAAAAGTTTGCCAAGCTTAAGACCTTATGAGAGACCTAGCAGTGTCTTAACCCAACGTATCTCTTAGCAGTCAAACCACTAATAATTACGTGCTTTAAGCTTAGATTTTTGGGTATACTGAATAGGGTACTATCTCAGCCAATGAATTAAAATTTTGCGACATACTGTCGACTGTCTAGAACTTTTATGGCGAGAGTCAGAAAATTCTTATTCCGTCTTTTCCCTTTTCGCGAAACGGATACTAGGTTTTTCTAATAAGGTCCTTTCTAGTGTTTAGTCAACATAAGCAAGCCAAAAGTAACTAAAACATAGAGGTAAAATCTTGGATTCTAATACTTAGTCACCATAATGAGGATAAGTAGGTGACTTATAGAAGAAATAAGGAAGTTATTGTACATGTGCTTATATTTAATCAAAATGGAAATTTCACAAACTAGGCACCTAGCTCGGTTGGCTAGGCGCGCGAAAGGGTGTGGCCTAGACCCAGGTTCGATTCCGGGGACGGCCGGTTCCACCATTTTTTCGTTGCTTTTTATTAAGCCTGTTCTTGCTCTTTTTCTTAGATTTCTGGGAGTTATCTTCCTCCCTTGGTTCATCCTTCGTATACGAAGTGTGAACAAAACTCTTCTCATGAGAAATTGAACAGGGTTTTGAATGAAAATCAGAGCGAGAAGCATTCGGCTCTTTGGATTGTTTCATGACCCTTTTCTATGGTCTTTCCAACTGCTGTGTCAACCACAGCCTGGAGATTAACTCCATTAATATTGAGGTTTACGTTTGTAGTTTTATTAACTTTCGTCGCATTAATAGCATTGCGACTGTCGTCTACCTCATCCGAGTTTTCCATACTTAAAACTTGGTACCAACCACCAAGATTTTACATTTATTAGTCATCATCCTGATGACCTGACTTAGATTAGCCACGACATTCTTAAACCGTATGGGCTATTCTGTTCTAAACATTCTTAATGAATGCTACTTGAATGTATATCTATTACATTTAGCTTAGGTCACAAAAGGATTATCAATGGCATTTAAGGTTTGGAGCGAGTCCAATAACTTCCTGACAGGGGACCATAATGTCATAGCTGTCCTTGTCACAAGGACGATTATACATAGCTCAAAGGCTAGCCTTACATGACTTTGGTTATATATATATATATATATATATATATATATATATATACATATACATAAATGGCATAGAAGCCTGTCGCGAGGGACGTAGAAAGATATGGCATAAAGCCCAGTCATGAAGGGCATAAGTAATCATATGGCGCGTAGGCCTTGTCGTAATGACATTTAGATGCGGCACAACTGGCCTTGTCTCTAGGACGTTATAAGATATGGCACTAAGGCTCGTCACCAGCGATGTTAACATTTAGTATGTTAACTTGTTACGAACGACGAATTATAGCACGGAGGCTTGTTATGGGTGACTTGAAATATAACTTGTGGATTTGCCACAAGGACATCAATTCATAGGCTGCAATCTCATTAGATCAGGAGTTTTAAGGCTTGAACTTGGTTCTTCACCTTTGGACAGGGAGTCATAGACTACAACTGTCATCGTCTTGAAGGACGATTCATTTGGCAGAAAAATAAGCCAATCAACATCACTAATAGGTGTTTATATATAACCATCGTATCTAATGATATTAGTCATGATCACATCGATCATATTGACTATTAGGTTTGGGTATAATCACACCATTTTGAACAGGGGATCATAAAGATCACTACTATCTTTGTCTTACCGACACTAGAATAAAGTATAGCCCGTAGGTATTTCATCACGAGGGATGTTAATATTGTGATCATCATACTGATGATACTAGTTAGGATCGCAATGATAGTATAGACTATGGGATTTGAGTATAGCTCACACCCTTGGGCAAAGAATCACAAAAGATTACAATTGCCTTGTCTCAATTGGACAATATAATATAGCCCTTCGGCAAAACATCATTTAGGATGTTTAAAATTTTTAATCATCGTATTGATGATTTTTGTCATGATCGCATTGATCATATAGACTATTAGGCTTGAGCATAGCTCACAACCTTGGACAGGGAATCGTAAAGTTCACAATGTCTTTGTCTCAAATGGACAATATATTATAGCCCGTAGGCAAAACATCACTAAAGGATGTTAGGTACTATGATCATCGTATTAGACGATATTAGTCATGATCGCATTGATCATATAGACTATTATGTTTGGACATAGTCCAACATTTTAGACAGGAGGTCCAAGACCACCACTGTCGTTGTCTTATCGGACAATAAGTTTAGCCCGTAGGCACTTCATCACTTACGGATGTTTATAATATGATCATCTTATAAGATGATATAAGCCATGATTTCTAAATCATAAGGCAAATTAGAAATTTAAAGATTTCCAATATAGGGATGACTGTTGTGATTTTCTCGAATCACATTTGTCGAGAGTGCTAACACGTTCTTAGATGTTAACAAGGATCTGAATCCCTTGAATAGGTTTCACCATATTGGCCGCGTAGGCTAGGTTTCACCTTTAAGATTCTTTTTAAAAATGTATACTGGCAGGGAAGGAAGGATATTTACTTTATTCAGGATTTTGATCATAAATCCTAATTTACAAGTTAATAATAGCACAAATGGCCTAGTCACGTAGACAAGTTTAATTTATAAGCCATGATTTCAGAGAATCGCGGCATTAAGGTTTGAATCAAAGTTCATTACCTTTTCCTGACAGGGAGCTATAGGCTACCACTGTCTTTAGTCTCAGAGGACATCAACTATAGCCCGTAGGCACTTCCCTTCTAAGGGATGTTTATTACGGAATTGCCCCTTAGGGAAATTCATTAACCATGGTAAACAGAGACCATATTTGGTTAATTTATTAATCATATATATATTTAGGATTTCTATTATAATTCATCCTAATTATAAAACATTAACAGTTTTATTAGTGGTACCCGATGGCCTGGTCACATGGACATTTATAAATTATAAGCTTATGATTTCAGAGAATCAAAACAACAATAACAGTTTTATTTAATAGCACAAAAGGCCTAGTCACAAGGACAATTTATAAATTTTTAAGCTATGATTTCAGAGAATCAAAGCATGAAAGTATATTGGCACAATAGGCCTAGTCACAAGGACAATTATAAATTATATGCTAGGATTCCAGAGAATCAAAGCATTTGAGGTTTGAACCTAGTTCATTACCTTTATCTGACAGGGAGTCATCGCTACCACTGTCTTTTGGCTCATGTAGAAATGAGCAAGGCCCGTAGGCACTATATTACCACGTATGGTTAAAATATGATCATCTTAATTGATGATGTAAACCCAGGATTCAGAGATCATTAAACTGGGTTAGGAATCTTTTTGAAGAATCCTTAATAACGTGTGTGATTTCCAACGAATCACATCTGCCGGGAGTGTTAACATGTTTTAAGATGTTAACAGGGATTTGAATCTTTTAAACAGGTCTTACCATCTTGGCCCGGTTTTACAATTGACCCGCAGGCTAGGTTTCACTCTTAAGATTCTTAATTAATGATTTGAATCTTTTTAACAGGTCTTACCATCTTGGCCCGGTCTTATAATTGACCCGAAGGCTAGGTTTCACACTTAAGATTCTTAATTTATGATTTGAATCTTTTTAACAGGTCTTACCATCTTGGCCCGGTCTTATAATTGACCCGAAGGCTAGGTTTCACACTTAAGATTCTTAATTTATAATTAACGCAGAACAATTTTAAATTGAGGTGTTAATATGGATCTGAATCTAATTATGGAACTACCATCTTGGCCCGGTCTTAAAATGACACGTGGCTAGGTCTTGTCCTTTTTAGATTTTTTCCATTTTATTATAATGGTAGATCTTATAAAAGAAATGTTATTTTTCATTTATTTCATTTTTCATGTTTAGGATAAAAACTTAAATTTAATCAATCCTCTATATAAAAATACGAGTACAGAGTTGCCCTTAGCGGGACTTGAAAGGAATAATGTGTCCTCGGAGGGACTGAAAGATAAATATGTCCTTATAAGGACTAATAAGGAAACGATCTTCAGCAAGAGAAGTTTCTTCTTTATTTTATTTCTGAGTGTCCTCTCCTTGGATGCTCGTTTCATTCTAGCCGCGGTACGAAGCTCAGCATTTCAAGGCTCCAGATGTGGAGAATTTTTATTACAGCTTCTTCGCTTGGCGACGTATATATAACAATTTGGAAGCAAAAATCTATAGATTAAGATTAAGATTAAGATTATTCCTATGTTAAGTCTAGACTCAGAAAGTCAAAGAAATGTGCAATTGTGTCATTGAGATTAAACACAAAAGGCTAGTGTTTAATTCACTCAATGTTGGCTCTGATACCAACCTGTCACACCCCGATTTCCACGTGTCACCGGTGGGCCCGGTGGGGGTATATCGTGACGTCATGGTTGGTAACGTAATAGTCAAACAACACAATATATAAATGCACAGCGGAAGCAATTTAAAAGATATAATACAACCGAATATAATATTGTAATATCAAGTATCACAACTGTCGATTGATTATCCACAGACGGATCGTACATAAAAATGGAAACAATAGTTCAACAGACTTTAGGCATCTTAAGCTTGCGAGACTTCTATTGATGCTAAGGAGAAATATCCAGCCAATTACGTATAGTACCTGCATTCAGCCTTTTTGGAAAATACGTCAGTTTACACTGGTAAATACATTCAACTGACTCATTTTGAAAATGATTGAAAATTGGTTTGGATGCACGTGGCATAAATGTTTTATAATTTGATTAAAATGCACAGAGGCAAAATTAACCTTTTATAACTTGGGAGAATTACTTAAATATATAATCTTGTGAACGAATTACATGTTACTTGTGCGTTCAGTAGCCCGGATCTTGTCCGGTTTAAAGATCAATAGACACACCACATCATAGAGTTATACACTGACAGGTGTACGCCTACACCCCGTGCTCAGGTCGTGGCCATCTCGTAAGATGATGCCAAGGATATCCGGGACATGGTCATTAACCCCCCAAAGGCTTTAAATAATCAAAACTGTTTAAACGAGCCGATCAAATTTATTCAACTACCCACTCAATCGGTGGAGAATTTGATGCCCGATCAAGCGGTATGCTATATACCGTAACCCAAGCCCGTATAGGGAAAATAAGTTAAAAGTATTTACCTGAGCAAAGTATAAATCACAATAAGCAATTTGCAAGTAGCTTTTACTGGTACTCCTAACCTGGAACGAAGTTTTATAATAACCTATTAGAATCCTAACGGGTCTTTAATTAAGCTTAAGCTTAGACCGGCTAGTTTCAAAGATACGGTTCGTACGCACGATTAAGCGAAGACCGGATAGAATGTGATTTAGACCCGACAAGTTCAGAGACTTGTTTAATATGGGTTTATTATTCACATTCTGGATTTTGAGATAAAACCGTTAAGGTTTGACCCGTTTCGGCTAATTTATGTAAACTTGTTACATAAGCCGAACCGTACGCGTAATAAGCGTGACGGGTATTCATGAGAGCTATAGACAGGTTTCCTAAGTTAATTATGCTTCAAATATGTTGTGACATCACTAAGATGTCTTTCATTATGCCCGAAATGTGTTTAAACACAATCTAGGCCCCGTAGGGGTAGTTTGGTCATTTAAAGGTTTATAAAAGAGTTTAAGTAACAAGCTGAGTTACAGTCCTGATGAAATCAGAAAATATGCTCGATTTACTAAGTCATATCAGTAGGATAAAATATATATGTGAAATTTATCAATTATAACCAAACTATGCCCCGTAGGGGTATTTTGGTAATTTCACATAAGCCGAAAAGCTCAAAACTGAAGTCTGAGTTTAAAAACCTTTGCTTACTGTTAAAATATTATAATTTGCCTCAAATATTAGTAGGTATCAACCCTTGTATGTTTAAAATACTTCTAGTACATACTATGCGTTAAAAACGCTTAAAAAGGCGATTAAAGGCCATTTCCGGGTTTGATACTTAAATCTGATATTTTTATATTTCCAGAAGGCTTAAAATAATTTATTTATCATATGTGATCAGTAGCAAAAGGTTTGGAGTCGTTTAGATATGTAAAACTCATTTTATGGCTCGTAAGGGCAAAACCGACAAGTACCGGATTAAGCCTACGACTATGAGTTATGCTCAGCCTAAAATTAATTAAAAATCTTTAAAAATCCCTAAATAATATATTACATCAGTGGGTAAAATATTTTATATCAAAAAGTATGTTTAAGTAGGCTATACGCTAATTACGCCATTTAATTAACATAAAGCTTTCATTTTGCGATAATGAGCATAACTCTTAATCTACAAATCAAACTGATGTCAAACTTTGCATACAAGTTTATATATCAGTAATTAAAGTTTCTACTCTTTTACATTTCCAAAAATCACGCTTTAAGGTAATAAGGGCATAATGGTCAACATATGGGCAATTAACGAAAACATGCATATTAATTGGATAACTAATGAACCAAGGTGTATAATCACAGAGGGTTGTACTAACATGTAACCTAGTCCAATCAAAGATCTGAGGCATTTCTAAAACATGCCTAAACGGGTCAGAACTGAAAGTCAAAGTGAAAGTCAAACTATGTGACTTTCGGTTCCGAACTGGGTCTAAACAGGAAATTGTCGGGTTGAACATGTTTAGACATGTTCTTACACTTATTACCAAGTTATAATAATGATTAAACAGGTTGTATATGGTCTACATTGCTAATTATGCATAAATCGCATTTTAAACTTTCTGTTGACTTTTTAAGTACACGTTTGACCCGACTTTTGACCTGGTTAGAGTGGTAATCAGGGGGAACCCTTTTGAGGGTTTATTACCCACATAAATACCAACTTATATCTACTTTCACTTTGACTAATCACTGGACCATTAGTGATTAATCTTAAAGTCAACTGTTAATTACGACGGTTTGACTTTTAAGCTAAAACTAAGCTAAAACTTTATTAAGAAAGGATTAGAACACTTACTGAAGTCCTAAGCTTGAATAGGAAGGACTTGGGTCTGCTTTGAAGCTCCAGAAGGCTCCTCAATTGCAGAATGAATGGTATGATCAATTGTTGCAACTCATGGCCTTATATAGTGAATTCAATCACCATAAATCTTTGACACACAAGTCTACCAACTGACCACAACCTTCCAACATGTGTCCCTAGTGTCTAGGGGTCGTTTAGGGGCCAAGGGAAAAGAGAAAAATCGTTTATGGGTCGTTTAGAGGGTTGAAAAGGCAACAAGAACATTTTTCTGCATCTGGGCGTCCCAGGCGGCCCGCCTACGATTTTGTTAAAGGCCACGCGGGCCGCGTGGGCCTTGAATTCAGGTTTTACATTTTCTGTTTGTTGCATAATCGACTCTTGGCCCTCCCGAAAGGTCAACTAACCTTTATTTTTCAATTTGAACCCTCTAATTTGATACATAAGGGCTCCAAGATATATACCCACTTTGTTTAGTCCTCGGTTAACTTAATTGTTACCCGAAAAGTCCTAATTTTCAGCGTTTACGCTTTAACCCCTCGTACACGAATTTGATCATAACTTTCTCATACGATAACGAAACTTTATGAAATTTTAATCGTGCATTCTAGTGAGCACAATTAACCGTTACAAAGCTTCGGGTTTGTCAAAAGGTCACTCAGAGGTATAACTTAAACATGTTGACACATTTAGCCCCTGTAGTTTGTAATCTCTCACTTTTAGCTTCGTATGATCCATGATTTATTCGTTTGAAGGTATGAGCACCAAGTAGGGTTAATGTATATTATATTTATTCACTGTTGACATTTAGAATACGTATATTCACATACTTTCCATGATTGTCAACTTTAGTCCTTCTATAATATTTCTTTCACACGTTTAAACATTTGACACGTGTCTACACATTATAGGACGTGAATTTTCGAGGTGTTACAAATATTCAGTCTTACAGGTAATTATAACACAAATGATATCTGTAAGGGGTTAATAATTTATGAAGAATCAGGAGAGCTCAGGTCAGAACTACCGTTCAGCAGAGAGATCATGACTCAACTTTTGGGTATGTCCCCTTTAGATGATCTTTTTTACAACAGCATTGCTAAGCAATTTTATTGTCTTATCATATATGCTGAGGGTGATGCTATGTTTCAAGCATTGCAGAAAGTATTATTCGAGGACTAGGTCAGAACTTCCATTCAGAAGAAGTCCCAGAATAATACCCCAGATATCACTGAGTATAAAAACCTAGTATATCAGAAAAAGGAATCTTTCAAACAAGATTTCAGGGGTTACCTATATATCCAAGTAGTGTTCCCCACGAAATAAGTAAGTAAAGATTTAAGTTTATATCCCGAACAAATCTACTAAATGTGTAAAAACCTATCGGCATATCATCAGCGAGACTGTTTAATGCATTTAAACATTCCATTTCTTTAGCATACCGTGATTGTCAAGCCGATGTACTATCATTTTCCCTTTTTACACAAGCTCTTTTCTGGTTTTCTATTATTTTTGGATTTTGAAAATATCTCATGTTTTTGTTTTTTTGTCATTTTTTATTGTTTTTGTATTTTCTGAAATATTACCCTATACCTCCCCCTAAATACCAAAACAAGTAAAAAATCGACAAACCATTGCAGATTGCTTCTCAACATCATCCACAATGTCTCCTTCATCAACGCCAAGAATCTCCTCCAACACCGATAAAAGCTTCATACCATTCAGTTTTAGCAAATATTGAAAACGTGTTTTGTCAAATGCTTTGGTATGTAAATCAGCTTTTTGATCGTCAGTGCGGATTTTCTCAATTCGTATCAACTTCTTCTCGAAACAATCACGAATGAAGTGATGACGAATTTCAATGTGTTTGGTTTTAGCGTGATGAACTGGATTTTTCGTAATGTTAATCACTGCCTCATTATCAACAAAGATAGGGGTGTTTAGAAATTGCAAATCGTAGTCGCACATCTGTTGCTGGATCCACAAGATCTGTGAGCAGCAACTGCTAGCAGATACGTACTCCGCTTCACATGTGGATAAAGCCACAGAGGTTTGCTTTTTGCATTGCCATGTAACCAATCTTGATCCAAAGAACTGGCACCCTGCTGTTGTTGTTTTAGCATTAACTTTGCAGCATCCAAAATCTGAATCGGATTAACCTTCGAGCGTGAAATCGCCTTCTCTTGGATACCACAACCCCAATGATGGAGTTCCTTTTAGGTAGCGTAATATCCTCTTGACTATTACCATGGGTGATTGTAACACCTCGGAAATTTACGTCCAATAATGTACTGACACGTGTCATAAGCCGTGAATATGTGAAAACAAACCTTAGAGGGACTAAAGTTGACAAACGGTGAAAATATGTGAATTCAAGGGTTCAAAGTGTCAACAATTGATAAATAGGCCCTACAATAACCCTACATGATGTTTATAATCTTAAACGGGTAAATCATGGATCATACGAAGCGAAAAATGAAAGAAAGTGAGGAATTACAAACTACAGGGACTAAAAGTGTCAACATGTTGAAATTTTACCTCTGAGTGATCTTTTGGCAAACCCGAAGCTTTGTAATGATAAAATATACTCATAAGAATATGTGATAAAAATTTCATGAAGTTTCGTTAACGTATGAGAAAGTTATGATTAAAACCGTATACGAAAGGTTAAATACGTAATCGTGAATTTCGTGACTTTTCGGGTAAGCGCAAAGTGAACCGAGGACATACCCAAGTTTATAAAAGTCCCAAGGTTCCTAAAAATCAGAAATTAGGGTCTTGTGTGCAAGATAAATAGGAATAAACACGTAACGAAGTTCAGGGACTGAATTGCAATATTGAAAAACTTGTAATGCTGGTCAAGCACACCCTCGCGTAGCGCGAGGGGGGTCTCGCGTGGCGCGACACCTACTGCCAGCGACAAGACCTGCAGATGTCGGTTTTAAGGGCTGTTTGCGAGTTGGTTGCAGCTGTACTCGACTCAGGGACTTCACCAATCAGCTTTCATGCATTTTTGGACCTCCATTCACTTCTTATAACCCCTGTGGAAGCCATAAATCAGATCATATTGCTCCAAAGATCACCATAGTTGCAACATTCAAGAACACTTGAAACTTCAAAATTCACAAGAACGATTCTGGAGCTTTCTGATCGACAAGGCAGCCTCATAGTGATCACTAAGCTTGATTAGGACCATTGTAAGTGTTTATATCATCCTCTAATTCGTTCTAGCTTAGTGTTCTAGCCAAAAGTCAAACTATCGTAAAACTAGTTTGAGTTTGTGATTAAACGAAATGTGCTCAGTCATATCTCGAATTAAAAGTACCTGCATGTTGGTAATTATGTGTGTAACAAACCCCTAAAAGGGTATTATCAGATTCACACTCTAAATATGCTAATTGTCGAGTCAAAGCTTTTCGTAAAAAGTCAACAGAATGTGTTTTTGCAAAAATAAGCTTGATTAACAATGTAGGCTACATGCAACCTGTTTGATCATCAAAATAACTTTGTAATTAATGTAAGAACATGTTTCTTCATGATCAACTCGACAATTTTCTGTATTAAACTCGAATCAGAACCGAAAGTCTCATAAATGGACTTTTTCTTTGACTATCGGTTCTGATCCGTACATGCATGTTAAGATCTGCATTAGAGCATATTTTGGACCAACTTTTATATAAGATTAACTCTCTGGAATTTTACAAATTGATTCCATGATTAACCGATTCATATGCATGTTACCGGTTTGTGCTTAATATGACTATTTTGCCCTTTTTGATATAAAACGCGATTTTTGAAAAAGTGAAAGAGTAAAATCATTTGTTACTGATTTATAAGCATGCACCGAAAATTTGACATCAATCCGAGGTCTGGATTATGAGATATGCTCAATATCGCAAATATAACGGTTTTTATTAATTAAATGGCGTTATGAGCATAACACCTATCAAAACCTAATTTGTGACATCAAAATATATACCTACTGTTGTTATATAATATTTTGGGAATTATAAGGATTTTTAATAATTTTTAAACTGATTTAATCATAGAGTTTTAGCCTTAAATCGATTATTGTCGGTTTTGCCCTTTTGGGCTATAAAACGAGTTTTATAAATCCGATTGACCCCAAACCTTTTCCTACTGATTTTATTTATTAAATAAGGTATTTTGAGCCTTCTGGAATTATAAAAATCCCAGCTTTCTTTTACAAACCCGGAAACGGCTCCAAATCGCCTTTTTAGGCATTTTTAACGCATAGTATATACTATAACCATGTCAAGCATATAAGACTTATACCTACTGATGTAATTAGCATATTTTCATATAAAAACAGTAAGTACAATTTTATAAACTCAGATTTCCAGTTTTGGCATTTTTAGCCCTTGTGAAATTACCAAAATGCCCCTAGGGTGTATAGTTTGGTTTTAAATGATAAATTTTATATTTGAGTCATACCCTACTGTTATAACATGATAAATTAAGCATATTTACTGTATAATTCAGACCCGTAACTCAGATTAACAAATAAACTCTTTTATAACCTTTTAAATGACCAAAATGCCCTTATGAGGCGTAAGTTGAGTTTAAATACATTCCGGGCATAATAGAAAATATCTTGCTGATATTATAACATATTTGGAGCATATTAACTCAGGGAACTTGCATATGTCTCTTGTGGTCACCCGTAACGCTCTTTTCGCGTTCGGTTCGGTTTATGTAACTAGTTTGCATAAATTGGCCGAAACGGGTCAAACATTATCATTTTTGTCTCAAAATACAGAATGTGTTTAGTAAACCCATATTATACAAGTCTTCGAACTTGTCGGGTCAAATTCACATCCTATCCGGTCTTCGCTTAATCATGCGTGAACCGTATCGTCATTAAAACTAACCGGTCTAGGCTTAGGCTTAAATAAAGACCCGTTAGAAGTCTAATAGGTTATTATAAACCTTTGTTCCAGATTAGGAGCACCAGTAAAAGCTACTTGCATTTGTCTTGATTGTGATTGATACTTATTCAGGTAAATACTTTTTGACTTATTTTCCCTATACGGGCTTGGGTTACGGTATATAGAATACCGCTTGATCGAGCGTTAAATCCTACACCCTTGGGTGTTTAGTTTGAATAATTTGTTCGGCTCGTTTAAACAGTCTTGCTTACTTAAAGCCTTTGGGGGGTTAATGACCATGTCCCGGATATCCTTGGCATCATCTTACGAGATGGCCACGACCAGAGCACGGGGTGTAGGCGTACACCCGTCAGTGTATAACTCATTATGTGGTGTGTCTATTGATCTTTAACCCGGACAAGATCCGGGCTACTGAACGCACAAGTAACATGTAATTCGTTCACATGATTATTATATTAAATAATTGGCCCAAGTTAATTAAAATGTTTTGTGCCTTGTGCATTTAAACCAATTTTCAACCTTTTCAAAATGAGTCAGTCGAATTGTATTTACCAGTGTAAACTGACGTATTTTTCCCAAAAGATTAAGTGCAGGTACTACACGTAATAGGCTGGCAGTCTTCTAGAGCGTCCACAATAAGTCTCGCAGCTTGGGCGACAATAAACTGTTGAACAATTATCCTATTTTATTTCGATCCGCCTGTGGATCCGTTTCAACTACTTGTGATAATTAATATTACATTTTTATTTAAAGTTGAAATGAATCTATCTTTTGCTTCCGCTGTGCATTATTATATTGTGTGGTTGTCTATGATGATACCAACGACGTCACGATACCCCCACCGGGCCCACCGGTGACACGTGGAAATTAGGGGTGTGACAGGTTGGTATCAGAGCCAACTCTGAGTGAATTAAACACTAGTCTTTTGTGTTTAATCTCAGTTACACAATTGCACAATCTTCGATTCTCGAGTCTAGACAAAGAACTTAGGAAATTTCCAAATTTTTGTTTAAATTTTCTAACCTTGTCTTAATTATATATTTTGTTGTATCACTTGTTGTTTTTGACAGGACCACAAGTATGCCGCCAAGGATGAGAGGTAGAGGCCGAGGAGCATATGTAGCTCCCAATGATCATGAGGCCGGACCATCACACCGGCGGACACCATCGGATCCGCACCGCAATGATGCACAAGACCTTTGGAGGTCTTTCACTGAACCAGCGAGACGCTCAGTCTCGCTAAGCACCTCACCATCCATTCCCCACTCATTTGGGCCTCATTCGGAGAATGAGCCCCATCACCCACAACAGTCCTATATTCCTTTAGGACCCTCATCACCTTTTAACAACACGTCACCCGTCTACCAGGGCCTGTACGACCCTGACGATTACCTTCAAGAACCAGTGGGTTTTAACCCACTAGGACCAGAGGACCACTTTTCGGGTGGCAACCCGATGGATGTTGATGAGGATACAGATCCTGCCATGCCACCCTCCGGAACACAAAACCACCCCATCGAGATTTCTGATGGGTCACCTTTCATGGGATCGCCTTACAACGGTCCCGACAGTTATGAGGAGATGTTCAAGCAGTATGACTGGGTATTTACCCCCAGTTATCATAACTCTCCTTTACACCAGTCTCACCATCACTCTCCTCTTCACCAGCCTCACCACTCTCCCCTACACCAGCCACAACAGCAGCCCCAGCAGCAGCAGAATCCTTCCGAGGATTCTCGATTTGTAGCGGTCACTCCGCCAGCAGCAGCACCTCCAACTCATCCTCCCTCGCCTCCGAGGCGAAGGAGAACTACAGTGCGAATGTCCGCACGAGGAGGAGTGCGTATCAGCACCCCTCCACTTTCGAGTGGCAGCCGGTACTCACCGGTTCATGAAGAAACAGAGATGACTGAATCTTCAAACCCCATCTCTGAAGTAACAACTGCGCCAGTCACGCCACAGCAACCATTGGGTTCTGGAAACCCAATCCCCACTTATACCGGTGCTGCAGCATTCAACCCCTTCGAGCCGCAGGTCCAAACAGGCTACAACTTTACGGGAGACCCCTACTGGCTA
The DNA here is from genome assembly GCA_030545235.1 of Helianthus tuberosus. NCBI lineage: Eukaryota > Viridiplantae > Streptophyta > Magnoliopsida > Asterales > Asteraceae > Helianthus > Helianthus tuberosus. Next base: position 115,368,148 of record CM060379.1, read on the forward strand.
GGTTCCAGCTTCAACGTTCCCCAGCCGGGAGGTTCCTTCGGAGATCCCTGGGCTACAGGACCCTCGACTTATGGGTACCCACCATATGGGTATCAACAGTCGCAGCCTCTTCAACCTCCACAGTATCAGCAGCCGCAACCGCCCCAACCTCCGCTTTACCAGCCTCCTCAGCCATCGTACTACCAGCAACCACCTCAGGCGCCGATGATGTCGCCACCCCAAGTTCAGGAAATCATACAGGAGATTCAAGGGGTGCGTCAGGAATTTCGGGAGGAGTTGCAGAATGATCGGAGGCATAACCGGGGGATGTTTCAGAAGGTGGTGAGCTTGCTCAAGGGTAAACGCAAGAAGGATCACTGAATCCTTTGTTTGCTTGTTATCTAGTCATGTCCCTGCGTGGACATATATTTATGTACTCTACCCCTGCGTGGGTAATTTTTCTTCTGTTTTGACCCCTGCGTGGGTTTGTTTATTTGTTTGGCCCCTGCGTGGGCATGTTGTTTATGAAAAGTCCCGTTTAGGGCAAGTTGTACTCATTAATTTTAAATTAAAATGGTAATTTCAGCTTTTCATTTTTAAATTATATGCATAAATATAATAAATGAATAAATGGAAAATAGCATTATTATTGTAATTCACCATTTTAATAATAAGGATCTTAAAAGGTAAAACCTAGCTGTTATGCTGTCATAAATTTAGCCAAGATGGTAGAACCTGTTTAAAAGATTCAAATCTCAGTTAACATCTGTAAACATGTTAACACTCTTGACTAATGTGATCCGTGAAATCACACATGTCATCCTTTTTAATAAATTATCCAAAAATTATATTTTTATATATAATTGAAAGTGACATAATGCCTACGGGTCATAATGAATGTCATATAAAACAGAAAGGCAGCCGTAGCTTATAAACTCCCTGCCAAAGAAAGGATTGATCCGTTTTGATTATTCAAACTTAAATCCTATAAAAATCTAAATTTATAATTTAGAAATTGTCTACGTGACTAGGCCTATTGTGCCAATATATATATTTCATCTTAGGATAAAATTATTGATAAAAAGTCCCAAATGAAACTACTTAACAAATTAACTAATATGGCTTTTTGTTTACCATGGTTAATAAATCGTCAAGAACGATAATACTGTTTGGACTTCTAAATAGACCTTGTCCTTATTTTGTGTAGCAATTAAGACTACATGACTAAGTCCGAAGAACTGAACAGTCGTCCGGCGCAAAACCCTGAAAATGCTCCGATGTTAGTAACTGGTGCGGAATTGAAAGCACTAGTGAATGATGCTGTAATCGAAGCACTAAACAGACAATTTAGTGAAGCAAGCGGGACCCGAAGTAGGACCCGAACCGCATCACGTTCCAAGCCAAGAACACATTCGGAGGGTCATAGCAAGCCACCCTCTAAGAAAGAGGTACCTAAAAAGGAGGAACCCAAAAAGGATGATGACCGACATTCTTCGAATCAAAATAGTGTTCCCCCAAAGAAGAAAGAGCTTGATGCTAAACCTCAAACCAAATCATGCACATACAAGTATTTTGTCTCATGTAAGCCCCGAGACTTTACTGGGGAAAAAGGAGCGGTCGACTGCATAACCTGGTTGGATGAGATTGATACAGTGGTAGACATAAGTGGATGTGCGGAAAGGGATATTGTGAAGTTCGTATCCCAGTCCTTTAAGGGTGAAGCCCTAGCATGGTGGAGATCACTGATCCAGGCCACCGGAAAGGTACAATTGTATAACATGACCTGGGAGCAATTTGTTGCTCTTATCAAGGAAAATTTCTGTCCACAGCATGAGGTGGAGAAGATAGAGTCCGATTTTGTATCATTGGTGATGACAAACCTGGACTGCCAAGCCTACTTAACGAGCTTCAACACGATGTCTCGATTGGTTCCATATCTTGTAACCCCGGAACCAAGGAGAATCGCTCGTTTTATCGGGGGGTTAGAACCCGCAATAAAGGCAAGTGTGAAGGCCTCTCGGCCAACGACCTTCAGGTCAGTAACTGACCTCTCTTTGTCCCTCACAATGGACGCGGTCCGACTAAGATCGCTGAGGAACAAAGAGACCGAGAAGAGGAAGCGTGAGGACGATACCTCACGAAGATCAGAGAACAGACCCAGAGGGAATGACGACCACAGGAAAGGGTCGGGATCAAAGAGAGATGGGCAACAATCAGGGGATAAACCCAAATGCAAAACTTGCAAGAGGAGACACTTCGGGAAGTGTCGGTTGGAGCAGAACTCCCAATCTCGCCCGCGACCCTGTGGAATTTGCAAATCCACAAATCATAAGACTTCGGAGTGTAAGAATCTAAAGGACGCGACATGTTTCGGCTGCAACGAAAAAGGGCACATTAAGCCTAACTGCCCAAAGTATGCCAAGAAAGCCGAAGACGGGAAGAAGACCAATGCGAGGGTCTTCAAGATGGATGCTAAGGAGGCTATCCTGGACGACAACGTGATTACCGGTACGTTTCTTGTAAATGATATTTTTGCTAGAGTCCTGTTTGATTCTTGAGCAGATAAATCATTTGTAGATAATAAGTTTTGTGACTTGTTGAAATTGCCTGTAAAACCCTTAAGTGTGAAGTATGAAGTGGAGTTAGCTGATGGAACCATAGAAACCGCCTCGACTGTTCTAGATGGATGTGTTATATCCATTAGGAATCACTCGTTTCCATTATCTTTACTTCCCTTTAAACTTGCCGGTTTTGACATAGTAATAGGCATGGATTGGTTATCGCATAACCAAGCCCAGATCTTGTGCAACAGAAAGCAAGTGATAGTGAAAACTCCGACAGGTGAGTCACTCACTATTCAAGGAGATACCCAGCATGGATTGCCTGAGCAAGTGTCCATGCTCAAGGCATCCAGATGTATGCAGAAGGGTGGTGTCATTTATATGGCGCAAGTTACTGTTGATGAGCCTAAGCCGAAGATTGAAGACATCCCTGTCATTTCGGAATACCCCGAAGTTTTCCCAGAAGAACTACCTGGTTTACCACCAGATAGGCAAGTGGAATTCTGAATCGACATCATTCCGGGTGCAGCACCAGTGGCAAGAGCACCTTATAGGTTGGCACCAACGGAGATGAAGGAGTTAAGGACGCAGTTAGATGATTTGTTAGCAAATGGTTTCATTAGACCTAGCTCGTCTCCCTGGGGAGCGCCTATTTTGTTTGTCAAGAAGAAGGACGGGTCGATGCGTCTGTGCATCGATTACCGCGAGCTCAATAAAGTTACTATTAAGAATAGGTATCCTTTGCCTAGGATCGACGATCTGTTCGACCAGTTACAAGGGGCAAACTACTTTTCAAAGATCGACTTGAGGTCAGGATATCATCAGTTGAAGGTCAAGAATGAAGATGTACACAAGACAGCGTTTAGGACTCGTTATGGACATTACGAGTTTCTAGTGATGCCTTTTGGGCTCACTAACGCACCAGCCGCATTCATGGATCTCATGAATCGCGTCTGCAAGCCTTATCTGGATAAATTCGTCATCGTCTTCATTGACGACATCCTCATCTACTCAAAGAACAAGGCTGACCACGAGAAACACCTTCGTTGTATTCTCAAGCTTTTACATCAAGAGAAACTCTATGCCAAATTCTCGAAGTGCGAATTTTGGCTTCGAGAAGTCCAATTCCTTGGACATGTGGTAAGCGAGCGTGGTATCCAAGTGGATCCCGCTAAGGTAGAAGCAGTGATGAATTGGCAAGAGCCAAAGACGCCTACTGAAATTCGTAGCTTCCTGGGTTTAGCAGGATACTATAGGCGATTCATCGAAAATTTTTCTAGGATTGCTGCGCCCCTAACCTCGTTGACGCGCAAGAAGGTTAAGTTTGATTGGGGCCCTAAGCAGCAGGAATCCTTTGATATTTTGAAGAAAAAGTTGAGCAATGCACCGGTGTTAACATTGCCAGATGGTATAGAAGAATTTGTGGTGTACTGTGATGCATCACACACTGGTATGGGCTGTGTACTCATGCAAAAAAGCAAGGTTATTGCCTACGCTTCACGACAACTGAAGGTACACGAGAAGAACTACACCACCCATGACTTGGAATTGGGTGCTGTTGTATTTGCATTGAAGCTATGGAGGCATTACTTGTATGGAACCAAGTGTGTGATCTATTCAGATCACAAGAGCCTTCAACATTTGTTTAATCAGAAGGACTTAAACATGCGACAAAGGCGATGGATGGAAACTCTAAATGACTATGATTGTGAGATAAGATACCATCCAGGCAAGGCAAATGTAGTTGCTGACGCCTTGAGTAGGAAGGAAAGAGTTAAGCCGATAAGAATCAATGCCAAGCGCATTGAAATAAGGAATAGTTTGAACGAAAGGGTGTTAGCTGCACAGAAGGAAGCTGTGTTAGAAGCTAATTATCCTGAAGAAAAGTTGGGAGTAACTGAGGAACAGTTATCTCATGACAAGGACGGAATGCTTAGACTGAATGGACGAATATGGGTTCCAGTTTTTGGAGGACTTCGAGATGTTATCCTCCAGGAAGCCCACAGTTCCAAATATTCCGTTCATCCTGGAGCAGATAAGATGTACCAGGATTTAAAAGCAAACTACTGGTGGATTGGTTTGAAAAAGTCCGTAGCTGCTTATGTGTCTAAATGTTTGACTTGTGCGCAAGTCAAAGCAGAACACCAGAAACCATCAGGTTTGTTACAACAACCTGAAATTCCCACATGGAAATGGGAAATGGTGACGATGGATTTCATCACCAAGTTACCAAAGACGAGAAAAGGAAATGATACAATATGGGTCATAGTAGTTAGACTGACGAAGTCAGCACACTTCCTACCCATCAAGGAAACCTACAGCTCAGATATGTTAGCCCAGTTATACGTTGATAAGATTGTAGCTTTGCATGGAATACCTGTATCTATTATCTCTGATAGAGATACTAGATACACGTCACATTTTTGGAAAAGTTTCCAACAATCATTGGGCACACGTTTAAATTTTAGTACGGCTTATCATCCACAGACCGACGGTCAGAGCGAGCGTACTATTCAAACGTTGGAAGACATGCTACGTGCATGTGCGATCGACTTAGGTGGTAGTTGGGACAAGAACCTACCCCTAATTGAATTCTCCTACAACAATAGCTACCACACCAGCATAAAAGCTGCGCCTTTTGAGGCCTTATACGGTAGAAAGTGTAGATCACCCATTTGTTGGGCGGAAGTTGGAGATGTCCAACTGTCAGGACCAGAAATTGTTTTTGAGACGACGGACAAGATTGTCCAGATTCGTGATCGTTTGAAAGCTGCCAGGGATAGGCAGAAAAGTTATGCGGATCCAAGTCGTAAAGACTTTCACTTCGAAGTAGGTGATAAAGTGTTACTTAAAGTATCACCCTGGAAGGGGGTGATGAGGTTTGGTAAGAAAGGCAAGCTAAGCCCGAGATACATAGGACCTTTCGAGGTTATCGAACGTGTCGGGTCAGTTGCCTATAAGTTAAACCTGCCTGAAGAGCTTAGTGCTATCCATAATGTGTTCCACATCTGTAATTTGAAGAAATGTTCCGCTAATGAACCACTGGTTATACCGTATACGGATGTACATATAGATGAAGGCTTGAAATTTGTGGAAAGGCCGTTATCGATTGAAGACCGAAAGGTAAAGAAGCTTCGAAGGAAGCACATACCTATTGTTAAGGTCAAATGGGATGCCCGTAGAGGTCCCGAATACACGTGGGAGGTAGAATCCACGATGAAAGAAAAATACCCTCATTTGTTTCAGTAAATCTCGGGGTCGAGATTTCTTTTAAGGGGGTGAGGATGTAACACCTCGGAAATTTACGTCCAATAATGTACTGACACGTGTCATAAGCCGTGAATATGTGAAAACAAACCTTAGAGGGACTAAAGTTGACAATCGGTGAAACTATGTGAATTCAAGGGTTCAAAGTGTCAACAATTGATAAATATGCCCTACAATAACCCTACATGATGTTTATAATCTTAAACGGGTAAATCATGGATCATACGAAGCGAAAAATGAAAGAAAGTGAGGAATTACAAACTACAGGGACTAAAAGTGTCAACATGTTTAAATTTTACCTCTGAGTGATCTTTTGGCAAACCCGAAGCTTTGTAATGATAAAATATACTCATAAGAATATGTGATAAAAATTTCATGAAGTTTCGTTAACGTATGAGAAAGTTATGATTAAAACCGTATACGAAAGGTTAAATACGTAATCGTGAATTTCGTGACTTTTCGGGTAAGCGCAAAGTGAACCGAGGACATACCCAAGTTTATAAAAGTCCCAAGGTTCCTAAAAATCAGAAATAAGGGTCTTGTGTGCAAGATAAATAGGAATAACCACGTAACGAAGTTCAGGGACTGAATTGCAATATTGAAAAACTTGTAATGCTGGTCAAGCACACCCTCGCGTAGCGCGAGGGGGGTCTCGCGTGGCGCGACACCTACTGCCAGCGACAAGACCTGCAGATGTCGGTTTTAAGGGCTGTTTGCGAGTTGGTTGCAGCTGTACTCGACTCAGGGACTTCACCAATCAGCTTTCATGCATTTTTGGACCTCCATTCACTTCTTATAACCCCTGTGGAAGCCATAAATCAGATCATATTGCTCCAAAGATCACCATAGTTGCAACATTCAAGAACACTTGAAACTTCAAAATTCACAAGAACGATTCTGGAGCTTTCTGATCGACAAGGCAGCCTCATAGTGATCACTAAGCTTGATTAGGACCATTGTAAGTGTTTATATCATCCTCTAATTCGTTCTAGCTTAGTGTTCTAGCCAAAAGTCAAACTATCGTAAAACTAGTTTGAGTTTGTGATTAAACGAAATGTGCTCAGTCATATCTCGAATTAAAAGTACCTGCATGTTGGTAATTATGTGTGTAACAAACCCCTAAAAGGGTATTATCAGATTCACACTCTAAATATGCTAATTGTCGAGTCAAAGCTTTTCGTAAAAAGTCAACAGAATGTGTTTTTGCAAAAATAAGCTTGATTAACAATGTAGGCTACATGCAACCTGTTTGATCATCAAAATAACTTTGTAATTAATGTAAGAACATGTTTCTTCATGATCAACTCGACAATTTTCTGTATTAAACTCGAATCAGAACCGAAAGTCTCATAAATGGACTTTTTCTTTGACTATCGGTTCTGATCCGTACATGCATGTTAAGATCTGCATTAGAGCATATTTTGGACCAACTTTTATATAAGATTAACTCTCTGGAATTTTACAAATTGATTCCATGATTAACCGATTCATATGCATGTTACCGGTTTGTGCTTAATATGACTATTTTGCCCTTTTTGATATAAAACGCGATTTTTGAAAAAGTGAAAGAGTAAAATCATTTGTTACTGATTTATAAGCATGCACCGAAAATTTGACATCAATCCGAGGTCTGGATTATGAGATATGCTCAATATCGCAAATATAACGGTTTTTATTAATTAAATGGCGTTATGAGCATAACACCTATCAAAACCTAATTTGTGACATCAAAATATATACCTACTGTTGTTATATAATATTTTGGGAATTATAAGGATTTTTAATAATTTTTAAACTGATTTAATCATAGAGTTTTAGCCTTAAATCGATTATTGTCGGTTTTGCCCTTTTGGGCTATAAAACGAGTTTTATAAATCCGATTGACCCCAAACCTTTTCCTACTGATTTTATTTATTAAATAAGGTATTTTGAGCCTTCTGGAATTATAAAAATCCCAGCTTTCTTTTACAAACCCGGAAACGGCTCCAAATCGCCTTTTTAGGCATTTTTAACGCATAGTATATACTATAACCATGTCAAGCATATAAGACTTATACCTACTGATGTAATTAGCATATTTTCATATAAAAACAGTAAGTACAATTTTATAAACTCAGATTTCCAGTTTTGGCATTTTTAACCCTTGTGAAATTACCAAAATGCCCCTAGGGTGTATAGTTTGGTTTTAAATGATAAATTTTATATTTGAGTCATACCCTACTGTTATAACATGATAAATTAAGTATATTTACTGTATAATTCAGACCCGTAACTCAGATTAACAAATAAACTCTTTTATAACCTTTTAAATGACCAAAATGCCCTTATGAGGCGTAAGTTGAGTTTAAATACATTCCGGGCATAATAGAAAATATCTTGCTGATATTATAACATATTTGGAGCATATTAACTCAGGGAACTTGCATATGTCTCTTGTGGTCACCCGTAACGCTCTTTTCGCGTTCGGTTCGGTTTATGTAACTAGTTTGCATAAATTGGCCGAAACGGGTCAAACATTATCATTTTTGTCTCAAAATCCAGAATGTGTTTAGTAAACCCATATTATACAAGTCTTCGAACTTGTCGGGTCAAATTCACATCCTATCCGGTCTTCGCTTAATCATGCGTGAACCGTATCGTCATTAAAACTAACCGGTCTAGGCTTAGGCTTAAATAAAGACCCGTTAGAAGTCTAATAGGTTATTATAAACCTTTGTTCCAGATTAGGAGCACCAGTAAAAGCTACTTGCATTTGTCTTGATTGTGATTGATACTTATTCAGGTAAATACTTTTTGACTTATTTTCCCTATACGGGCTTGGGTTACGGTATATAGAATACCGCTTGATCGAGCGTTAAATCCTACACCCTTGGGTGTTTAGTTTGAATAATTTGTTCGGCTCGTTTAAACAGTCTTGCTTACTTAAAGCCTTTGGGGGGTTAATGACCATGTCCCGGATATCCTTGGCATCATCTTACGAGATGGCCACGACCAGAGCACGGGGTGTAGGCGTACACCCGTCAGTGTATAACTCATTATGTGGTGTGTCTATTGATCTTTAACCCGGACAAGATCCGGGCTACTGAACGCACAAGTAACATGTAATTCGTTCACATGATTATTATATTAAATAATTGGCCCAAGTTAATTAAAATGTTTTGTGCCTTGTGCATTTAAACCAATTTTCAACCTTTTCAAAATGAGTCAGTCGAATTGTATTTACCAGTGTAAACTGACGTATTTTTCCCAAAAGATTAAGTGCAGGTACTACACGTAATAGGCTGGCAGTCTTCTAGAGCGTCCACAATAAGTCTCGCAGCTTGGGCGACAATAAACTGTTGAACAATTATCCTATTTTATTTCGATCCGCCTGTGGATCCGTTTCAACTACTTGTGATAATTAATATTACATTTTTATTTAAAGTTGAAATGAATCTATCTTTTGCTTCCGTTGTGCATTATTATATTGTGTGGTTGTCTATGATGATACCAACGACGTCACGATACCCCCACCGGGCCCACCGGTGACACGTGGAAATTAGGGGTGTGACAGTGATGCTCTCGGGTTAGATTGATATCTTGCTGCGAGGCTGGTTGGGTACATAATATCGGGTCTTGAAGCTGTCAAATACATCAGCGAACCTATCATGGAACGATACATCGTTTCATCAACCTTCTCTCCGGTGAGATCAGGGTTTATCCCATGATTCGTTGCTAATGGGGTGGCTGCTGGAGTAGAACCTGACATCCCGAATTTCTCCAAGATATCATGAACGTACTTCGTTTGATGTATGAAAATTCCTTTGGGTAGTTGATCAACCTGCAATCCCAAAAAGAATTTCATCTCACCCATTGATGACATTTCGAATTTCTGCTTCATAACACGTTCAAAATCTTTGCATAGATCCTCATTTGTTGACCCAAATATGATGTCATCCACGTAAATTTGAACTATCAGAAGATGACCGTCGACCTCTTTGGTGAATAGAGTGACATCCACTTTTCCACGGATGAAGCTGTTGGCTAGTAGGTGTTGAGACAATGTCTCGTACCAAGCTCTCGGGGCCTGGTGTAAACCATACAGCGCTTTGTCTAACAAATAGACCTTGTCTTTGTGGTGTGGATCGGTGAAGCCCGGTGGCTGACCGACATATACCTCCTCTTTTACCTTCCCGTAGAGAAAAACCGATTTTACATCTAGCTGATATACTTTGAAGTTTTTCCAAGATGCAAATGCCAGGAAGATTCTGATAGCTTCTAGTCAAGCTACAGGAGCATACACTTCGGTGAAATCTATACCCTCCTGTTGACTGAAACCCTGGACTACGAGTCGAGCTTTGTTTCGAACAACAACTCCTCTATCATCCCTCTTGCACTTGAACACCCATTTGGTGTTTATCTTCCTTTGACCATCCGGTAAATCAACTAACTTCCACACGCCTAATTTCTCGAATTGGCTCAGTTCCTCCTGCATCGCATTGACCCAAGAATCTTTAGTAAGCGCCTCTTTGTAAGTTCTTGGTTCAACCTGTGAAATAAAACAACTCAATGAGAATTCAGTTTGTAAAGGAGCAACTTTTGTACAAAAACAAGTAAGCCCTTGATCAAGCTGTCTTCGAGTGCGGACGCCTGTCTGCAATTCTCCAATGATCAATTCCTCTGGATGGTATGAAAGAGTTCGTGGCATCACTTCGCCTGGAACATCTACATCGCCTTCCAGATTAGTAACATTCTGGTTTGCACCTTGTTCACTGACTGGGTTTGTTTGACTTGAAATCTGAATTTGCTCCCCCTCAAAATCTGAATCACCACGATCAAACACTGGCATGTTCCCAGATTCTTGATTATCATTCTGTGCTGTCTGATTATCTTGAGCAACTTCATTTTGTTGGACATCATCATGTTCACCAGCATTGCTTGGACCTGCTTCATCATCATTTGATGCTCGTTGCGGTCTTCTTGAATACTCAGCTGGGAACCTTTCCAGCGATGACTCATACTCTCGCAAAATATCCAACTCATCAAAGAAATCTTCTTCTTCTTCTAGTTCTTCCATCATGTCAAACGATTCCCACAATTTGTCGTAATGATAACGCCATGAATCTCCAGGATTCTGCGGCGGCATTGTATAACCTTGACATTCAACATTTGGAGCTTCAATAATCCGCTTCAGATTTGGAACGAAGACTCGTCGTAAAGGACTTGCATAACCTATGAATATCCCTTCAATACTCTTCGGACCAAACTTTCCAAAAGGCTCTAGAACAGTACAGGGTGACCCAAACGGTTCAAGATACTTCAAATTCGGTTTGCGGTTATTGATCAACTCAAAGCATGTTTTGTTGAATTTCTTGACAGTGAGAACTCTGTTGAGCGTATAGCATGCGGCGGAAACTGCTTCTGCCCAAAAATTTATCGGTAGCTTTAAATCAGCAAGCATTGTTCTGGCCGTTTCGATTAGCGTCCTGTTTTTACGTTCTGCAACTCCATTCTGCTGCGGAGTGTACGGAGCACTAAACTCATGCAGTATACCTTTTTCATCACAAAATTCTTCCATCTTGTTGTTCTTGAACTCAGTACCATTATCACTTCTGATTCTTCTGATACGCCTTTGGTACAGATTTTCAATCTTTCAGAACAACGCCATCAAACTATCAAACGTTTCATCTTTCGACTTCAAGAATGATACCCACGAAAATCTGGAATAATCATCAGTAACCACAAGACAGTAGAGATCCCCTGTAATACTTTTGACGTTTACTGGACCAAACAGATCCATATGTAGTCTCTCTAACGGTCTGGAAACTGAATTGACTTGCTTTTTAGGGTGTGACTTTTTCTTTTGCTTACCTTTGATGCAACTAATGCACTCCCCTTCCAGATGAAAACCTTTGATATTAACTCCAAGAACCAAATCATTATGCACCAGGTGATTCATTTTCCTCAGGTGAATATGCCCCATCTTCCGGTGCCACAACTTCGATTCTTTCTCTGTTGCTCTAGACACAAAACAATGTGCCTGACCTGTTGTTGTAGAAGCTACACTCATGTCCAGTACATACAGATCATTCACTCTAGGTGCCCTCATGATAATCCATTCTTCAGGGATAACAAATCCTGGTTTCAAGATTAAACATTCTTTGTCTGTGAAGTGAGTGGTATACATATTGTCACAAATCTGCGAGATACTCAGTAGATTATTCTCCAGCTCAGCAATGTAGTTAACTCTTTCAAATGTAACAATCCCATTGGATAACGTTCCTTCACCGACAATTCTACCACCTTGATTTCCTACGAATCCCACATATCCACCATTGATATTTTCTAACATCATACAACAATGCAGTTTTCCCTGTCATATGTCGAGACGCTCCACTATCCATAATCCATCTTGAAATAGCTTTTGGAAGATCCTGCACATATCACAAACAATTCAATAAAGATGCCGATTCATGCTTCACAATTACCAACTAGGAAGCTCCGGCAAGTCCAAAATCTTTATTGAGATTTTGATGCTACCCAAGCCTCTTTCGACTCAGGTAACTGGACTTTAATGTGAGATTTTGTAGTGTAGAGTGGCGGAAAATTTTTATCATTCATTTTTAAACTTTCTTCTGATCCAACCTCAACCTTTTTGTATAAGAAAAACTCATCTATTTTAAGTTGACCGGTTGGTTGATTTTTCTTTTGAACATTCTTCTTCTCTGGTTGAGTAGAAGATTGTTTCTCCAACTTTTCATAATAATCCAAAGGAACATCCATCTTTACCGGTGTGGTAGAAGACGATTGTTTTTCTAACTCTGAAATCTTTGGTTTTTCAACAACTTTTGGCTTCCATGTTTGTTGAGATGTAGAAACCCGTTTATAGAATTTGTCATTTTTAGTTACCACATTCTTAACAAGTTCAATTTTGACTTTGATCTTGTCATTTTTCAAAACCTTTTTCTCAACAACCATAGGTGCTTTGCCCTTCACATCAACTTTTTTCTTTTGTCTCTCAACAACTTCAGTCTTAGGCTTGAAGTTGGTGCAATTTCTTGCAATGTGACCAACTCTGTTGCATCTAAAACATGTACGAGTATCAACTACCCGACTTGTGCCTTCAGACTGAGGTTGTGACACCCTCTTCTCAAGGAACTCTTCATTTGATTTTGAAAAGATTTCATTTTCCTCATCAGAAAGTGAACTCGAACCGTTCACAAACACTTTCTTCTCAGCAAACTTCTTGTTTTGAACATTTCTCTTTTGATAACTCTTACCACCCTGATATCCACCCGACCAATTGTTTCGATTGTTATTATAAAAACGTGGTGGAACTACAGGTTTCTTGTAGTAAGCTTTATCTTTCTCAAAATTCATTTGCCTTTTTGTTTGTTTCAAACTCTTTACTTCAGACATATCAATCTCAACCATTTTAAACACATTTGTCAATTTGAAACATTTACATTCTCCAGAGGAAACTCAGAATCCGAATACAACTTATCAGATCCAGCCATCTTGTACATCACAAGACCCGGTTCATCACCTAAGTTGTTTTTGGATTTTGGTTTCTGAATGTACTTGTCCAGAAAACATTCATCATCTTCAGCTGAATCAGAAAACAAAACACTTTCAACTGTACTTTTAACAATCTCTGTCTGAACACTATCATCAGATGATGAAGAAGAAAATGTCACATCAATTGAATCAGGAAGTTTCACATCATTTTCTTCCTCAAGATTAACCAACCCAGATTACTTTTTCGAATAATTTTCTAGAACAGGTGGTGGAACTTGATGAAACCCAACCCCAGTTCCATCACAATATACATCTTCGCCTGCTTTGTCTTTCCCGATAGGTTTGGGAATAATGTGTTGCAAAACAAAGCTTGCAGAGCTGTAACTGTTCAATTTCAAATTGATACGCTCATTCTCGATCTTGGCTTCTTCAAACTGAAGTTTCAATTTAGCAATCTCATCCAATTGTTTGTTGATTAATTCTTCTTTGATTCTTAAAACACATTGCAATTGGCAATTTTCTTTGTAAGTTTTACCGTTTCTATCATCATTATCTTTAACTGTGCTTTTAAGTTTCTCAAATTTTTCAGTGATCTGACGATTTTCAAGAACTAACCTTTCATTTTCTTTCCTAACCTTTTCCTGATCAATTTTATCAGTTTCAATTTTGTTAGTTAATTCTTTTAATCGTCCAGTTGAAGCTTTCACCATTTTGTCACGATCAAGGATTTGATCCTCAACACTTCTGACTTTAGCAGTCAGATCCTCAATTTTCTTACCTTTGAGATAAGTGTTTGTACTACAAACCTTGCATTCTTTGATGCAATTTTTGCAGTCAACATCACCACTAACCTTCTTACCTGACTCAGTCATTGACGTGTTTGAACTGACTTGGCTTTTAGACTCAGAAACGGATTTAGAATCTACCTCAAGTGCATTAGCAGCCAGCACCTTGTCAGCCATCTTTCCCATGTTTTCTGCATTCAACTCCTGTGTCGTGTCAATGATCCCAGTGTCAATCTTCTTTGACTTTTCTTTCTCTTCTTTCTCCTTCTTCTCTTTCTCTTCATATTCTCCGCTTCCCCACCATTTCTTCTGCCAATAATCATCTTCAACTTTATACTCTTGGATTATGGTTTCCATATCAAGAGTGTTATGATCAATAGCAATGTTTCCATAAGGGTCAAGATAACATTCTCTGTCTGGATCCCATCTATTTGCTCTTTTTGCCTCAGAAAAAATACCAGATATTCTGATCAATTTGTTCGTAGCCAACATCTTTCTGTGTTTATACTTCTGTTCTTCAGTTCTGTCATCTTTCCAAGGAATAGGTTCAGAATTTGCCATGAATGCATATCCAACCGCATCCTCCTCAGGTAACAACTCACTCCAGTCAAAACCTTCATCGTCATGAATCACCGCAAGAGCTCTAGATTTTTCTTTGTTATCTTTAAGCTGCTTCATTCTTGGCGGCTCCGATTTATTCTGATGATAAATCGCTTTCTTGTAGTAATCTTCTCTGAACGGGTTTTCAGATTCATCAGCATACGCGTTTCTGCATTCACGCTTAAAGTGACCTTTCTGTTTGCACTTGAAGCATGTCACCTTAGATTTATCAAAGCCCAACTTGGTAGATGGTCCACCAATTGACTTCCTCCCTGTTATCTCCATAAAACGCTGTGCACGAAGAACTGCACTGGCCATACACCACCTTATGTCGATTAGTTCCATCTCCTCAGGATCTATCTAATCATAATCTTCTTTTGTTAGGTTGGTGTTGCCTATCTTCCCTGCTACAAGACTTTCATAAGATTCTAGCACAGATGCTAAGAAAACCATCTGTTGCTTTGCTGACTCCTCGCTGAAGTTCTGAGCGTTCTTTAAGTCTACAGCGATGTTGCATTGAAATAAGTTCTTTGAATCAGACTGGTTTGAATTTGATGAAGACCTACTGTGATATCCACTGCTTTGACTTTCTTTGCTCGTTGTGGAAACATTCTCAGCAGAAAATGCAGTCTTGGGAGATGTACTCTTTGGTATCATGCTCTTTGGATAATCCAAGTTCTGCTGGTATGATGAGTGATTGACTTTGTGCGTCTTCTTCAATTCCAACTCGTGACTCTCTAGTCTCTCAATCAACAAGTCTACTGTCAACTCTTCTGGTGGCTTGATAGTATTCTTTAGCATCAATGCATAATATTGGCAATCCATCTCATCTGGTAATGCATCAAACAATTTGTCGACTAGCTCTTCTCTAGAGTAGAAAATTTCGTGTCTCACCAGTTCCAGCTTCAGATGCCCAAACCTCTCAATCATTTTACAAATTGATTCATTCTTTAAACACCCAAACAAATCAAACTCTTTTCTAAGTAGTTTCTTTTTGTTTTTCACAATTGTTGGTGCACTAAATGTCTGCTGATTACGTCATTATCAAGTCTTGTGTCTAGAATTGTTTGAATGATCACACAATAGGATTAAATTAGGGTTTGTAAGAGTTTAACTTGAAGATTTCGCTTGAAACAGCTTCAAGCGAAATCAACATCAGAGATTTAGCTTGAACAAGTTCAAGCGAAATCAACAGATGAAGATTTCGCTTGAAATGAACTCAAGCGAAATCATCTTGCTATATATATGTGTTGTGTGATTCATTTGGTAGAAGAGAGGTCATTGTATGAGACACGAAGTGCTGCCGGTTTTGTATCAGAAAACGTTGTAAAAGCACGTAAATCAATCAGAAAAGAAGGATTAAAAGGATAATAACTGTTATGACTTTGTTTACGTTGATTCCGCCTTCGTACGCAAAGATGAACTGCCTTAACTGACGGTTTAAGGTCGTAGAACGGTCCAACAAGTGGTATCAGAGCTCAGGACGAGGAGTTCATACCATAGCAGCGGATTCTCTTCTTTCTACTCATTTCTTTTTATATTTTTCTGATCTGAGAGAGTTCCAACGGTCGAAATGATCTGATTTTCGAGTATATCGTGTAAAACGTAGTTTTAACAAAGCCTACAAAGTTTCGGACTAAATTCCAGATTAAAACTTGTTAAAAATGACCTAAAACTGGTTTTCGCTTGAAAGTGTTCGAATTTGGTGGTAGATTTCGCTTGAAAACATAAGGTTTAGCTTGAAAATCAGAAGTTTCGCTTGAATAGTTCAAGCGAAATTGAGTTTGTGAATTTCGCTTGAATCTGGTTAGTTTTGTTTGCTGGATTTCGCTTGAAAACAGTTGAAGCGAAATTGTTTGTTGCTGATTTCGCTTGAAACTGTTGGATTTGATCTGTTTGGATTTCGCTTGTATATCTTGGAAAGTTGAAGCGAAATAGTTGATTTCGCTTGAATCAGAATTAATATTTGATTTCGCTTGAATAGAAATAGTTCATTTTCGTTTGAACTGTCTATACTTGTTTGTTTTCGCTTGAAGCTGTATATACTTCAAGGATTTCGCTTGGGGTTGCTGAATTTACAAAACTTAAAATTTTTCTAAGTGTTTGCTGATTTTGCAGGAATATTCACGATGGATGATCTTTTCATGAACCCGTTTAGCGACATGTACGCGTTCGCTGGAGATTCCGGAAACAATGATACGTCGTCAAGCAATGTGAATGATAACTCGCGAAAAGAGAAGAAAAAGGAAGCTTGGGAATCGGAAAGTGCTTTCGGAACGTTCAATAAACCTCTAAAGCTAATGGCTATTGAGGAGTATAGTCGGTGGTCCAGAAAGTTTGAAGACTGGATGATGGCATTTGCATTTCCAAGTTGGAAAAGTCTGAAGAACGGTTATGAAAACGGAAACAAGTATGGTGAAGCCTTAACATCTTCTGATGAAGTTGAATCTTTCGTAGCCGAACAAAAGTGTGTGGCATTATTATTTCAGTCTGTTCGGGAGGATATCATCTCATTGATAGACTATTCAAATGCTAAAGATCTTTGGGCAAAGTTAGAAAAGAAATGTTTAGGAAGTACTGATATCGTGAAAAATAAAAAGAAACTTCTTAGGAAAGAGTTTGATATGTTTGGTTGTCTTAAGAATGAGTCAGTGTGTAAAATGATAGAAAGGTTCGGTCATCTGAAGCTGGAATTAGCAAGACATGATATCAGATATTCTGATGATGAGCAAGTAGACAAGTTGTTCGACTCGTTGCCAGACGAGATGGAGTGGAGATATTATGCTCTCATGCTTAAGAACACTATTTCTTCTGAATTGTTGAAACCAGATTTGGTGATTGAGAAACTTGAAAGTCATGAACTGGAATTGAAGAAGACGTACAAAGTTAATCATTCATCTTATCAACAGAATCTGGATCTATACTATCCAAAAAGCATGATGCCAAAAGCAACTTCACCAAAAACTGCGTTCTCTGTTGAAAATGTGTCGACAGTCGGTAAAGAAAATCAAAGTGATCGAAGCAGTGGAAGTCATAGTGGTTATCACAGTGGATCTTCATCTTCTGGAAGTCATTCTGATGCAAAGAATCGTTTTCAATGCAACATCGCAATAGACTTGAAGAATGCTCAAAATTTTGACGAAGAATCGGCCAAGCAGCAGATGATCTTCCTAGCATCGGTGTTGGAATCATATGAAGGGTTGGTAGCTGGGAAGATAGGCAACACAAATCTGACGAAAGAAGATTACGATCAGATTGATCCGGAGGAAATGGAACTGATCGATATTCGTTGGGCTATGGCAAGTGCTGTTCGTCGTGCACAAAGATTCATGGAAATTACTGGCAGAAAAACAATTGGTGGTGCTTCTACCAAGCTAGGGTTCGATAAATCGAAGGTGACTTGTTTCAAGTGTAAGCAGAAGGGTCACTTCAAACGAGAATGTCGAAACGCTTATGCTGATGAATCGGAGAACCCTTTCAGAGATGATTACTACAAGAAGGCGATTTATCACCAGAATAAATCAGAGCCGCCTAGATTGAAGCAGGTTGAAGACAACAGAGAGAAATCTAGAGCTCTTGCAGTGATTTACGATGATGAGGGGTATGATTGGAGTCAAGAGGTTCTACCGGAAGAAGATGCGGTTGGTTACGCATTCATGGCGAAAAATGAACCTATTCCATGGAAAGATGATAGAACTGAAGAGCAGAAGTATAGATACAGAAAGATGATTTCGGAAAACAAAATGATTAGACTTTCTGGTATCTATTTGGAAGCAAAAAGAGCAAACAGATGGGATCCAGACAGGGAGTGTTATCTTGATGAGTATGGAAATATTGCTATCGATCACAAAACTCTCGATCTGGAAGTCTTAATCAAGGAAATGAAAGATAATGATGAGTATTGGCAACACAAATGGTGGGGAACTCCAACAGAGAAAATGAAAGAGGAAGCGAAGAAAGAAAAAGAGATGAAAGAGAAAGAAGAGATCAAAAAATCAAAGAAGATTGATACTGGAGTTATCGATACAACGCAGGAGTTGACTGCAGAGAACCTGGGAAAAATGGCTGACAAAGTGCTGGCTGCTAAGGCACTTGAGGTAGACTCTAACTCCGTGTATGAGTCAAAAAGCCAGGTCAGTTCAGATGTGTCAACAAATGCGTCAGGTAAAAAGATCGAAGGAAATGCTGATTGCAAAAATTGCAACAAAGAGTGCAAATTTTGTAATACTGTCACGTATCTCAACGGTGAGAAAATTAAAGATCTGACAGCAAAGGTCAGAAGTGTTGAGAATCAGATTCTTGGTCGTGACAAAATAGTTAAAGCTTCAACTGAACGGATAAGAGAATTAACTGCTCAAATTGAAACTGATAAAATTGATCATGATAAAATTAAACAAGAAAATGAAAAGTTGATTCTTGAAAACCGTCAGATTTCTGAAAATTTTGAAAAACTGAAAAGCACAATGAAAGATTGTGATGATCGAAATGGTAAAACTTTTAAAGAAAATGAACATTTAAAAGCAGTGCTTAGAGTTAAAGAAGAATCAATCAATCAACAACTGGATGAAATCGCTAAATTGAAACTTAAAGTTCAAGAGGCTGTAATCGAAAATGAGCGAATCCAGTTGAAGCTTAACAGTTACAGCTCCGCAAGCTTTGTTTTGCAACATATCATTCCCAAACCCATCGGGAAAGACAAAGCGGGCGAAGATGTGTATTGTGATGGAACTGGGGTGGGGTTTCATCAAGTTCCACCACCTGTTCTTGATAATTACACTAAAAAGCAGTCTGGGTTGGTTGAAATTGAGGAAGAAAATGAAGTTAAACTTCCGGAAAACATTGATGTTACTTTTACATCATCTGATGATAGTGTTCAGACAGAGATTGTTAAGAGCACAGCTGAAAGTGTTTTGATGTCTGATTCAACTGAAGATGATGGGTGTTTCTTGGACAAATACATTCCGAAATCAAAGTCCAAAAACAACTTAAGTGATGAACCGGGTCTTGTGATGTACAAGATGGCTGGATCTGATAAGTTGTTTTCGGATTCTGAGTTTCCAATTGAGAATGTTAATGTGAAAAAGTTGACAAATGTTTTCAAATTGGTTGAAGTTGAGTTGTCAGAAGTGAACAGTTTGTGTTAAACAAAAAGGCAAATGAATTTTGAGAAAGATAAAGCTTATTACAAAAAGCCTGTTGTTCCATCACATTTTTATAATAACAATCGAAACAATTGGTCGGGAGGTTATCAGGGTGATTGGAATTATCAGAGAAGAAATGTTCAAAACAAGAGGTTTGCTGAAAAGAAGGTGTTTGTGAACAGTTCATGTTCACTTGCTGATGAGGAATATGAAATTTTTTCAAAATCAAATAAAGAGTTCTTTGAGAAGAGGGTCACACAACCTCAGTCTGAAGGCACAAGTCGAGTTGTTGATACTCGTACATGTTTTAGATGTAACAAAGTTGGTTATATTGCAAGAAATTGCACCAACTTCAAGTCTAAGACTGAAGTTGTTGATAGACAAAAGAAGAAAGTTGATGTGAAGAGTAAAGCACCAATCGTTGTTGAGAAAAAGAGTGTGAAAAATAACAACATCAAAATGAAAAATGAACCTGTAAAGAAAGTGGTAACTAAAAACGACAAGTTTTATAAACAGGTTGCATTATCTCAACAAGTTTGGAAACCAAAAACTGAAATGAAAATTTCAACTTCTGAAGTGAAAAAGGATGAAGAATCAATTTCGGTTGATTATGATGAAAATTTTCCACCTTTGAAGGCTGAAAATTTCAAAATTCAAATTGCGAGAGTCAAGGTTACACCTAAGGCTGATGAGGCCTGGGTGGACACCATGTTCGAATAAGCAGTTTGAATTGCCGGAGCTTCCTTGTTCGCGAAGCATGTATCGGCATCTTTATTGAAATGTTTTAAAATCAACTTGTGGTATGTGCAGGATCTTCCAAGAGCTATTTCAAGATGGATCATGGATAGTGGCGCATCTCGACATATGACAGGAAAAACTGCATTGCTGTATGATGTGAAGAATATCAATGGTGGTTATGTGGGATTTGCAGGTCATGAAGGTGGTCGAATTGTTGGTGAAGGAACGTTATCCAATGGGATTGTAACGTTTGAGAGAGTTAACTACATCACTGAGCTAGAAAACAATCTGCTTAGTATCTCGCAGATTTGTGACAATCAGTATACTACTCACTTCACTGATAA
This sequence comes from Helianthus tuberosus, assembly GCA_030545235.1. Lineage (NCBI taxonomy): Eukaryota > Viridiplantae > Streptophyta > Magnoliopsida > Asterales > Asteraceae > Helianthus > Helianthus tuberosus. Next base: position 115,389,060 of record CM060379.1, read on the forward strand.
AGAATGTTTGATTTTGAAACCTGGTTTTGTTGTTCCTGAAGAATGGATTATCATGAGGGCACCTAGAGTGAATGATTTATATGTGTTAGATATGTCTGTAGCAACTACAACTACTGGTCAAGCACATTGTTTCGTGTCTAGAGCAACTGAGAAAGAATCAAGATTGTGGCACCGCAAGATGGGGCATATTCACCTAAGGAAAATGAATCACTTGGTGCACAATGATTTGGTATTGGGAGTTAATATCAAAGGTTTTCATCTGGAAGGGGAGTGCATTAGCTGCATTAAAGGCAAGCAGAAGAAAAAGTCACACCCTACAAAGCAAGTTAATTCAGTTTCGAGACCGCTGGAAAGACTTCACATGGATTTGTTTGGTCCTGTGAATGTCAAAAGTATTACAGGAGATTACTATTGTTTGGTCGTTACTGATGATTATTCCAGATTTTCATGGGTTTCTTTCTTGAAGACGAAAGATGAAACATTTGACAGTTTGATGGGGCTGTTCAGGAAGATTGAGAATTTGTACCAAAGGCGTATCAAGAGAATTCGAAGTGACAATGGTACTGAATTCAAGAACAGTAAGATGAAAGAATTTTGTGATGAAAGAGGTATTTTGCATGAGTTTAGTGCTCCGTACACTCCGCAGCAGAATGGAGTCGCAGAACGCAAAAATCGGACGCTAATCGAGACGGCTAGAACTATGCTCGCAGATTCAAAGTTACCAATAAATTTTTGGGCTGAAGCTGTTTCCGCCGCATGCTATACGCTCAACAGGGTTCTCACTGTCAAGAAGTTCAACAAAACGTGCTTTGAGCTAATCAATAATCGCAAACCGAATTTGAAGTATCTAGAACCGTTCGGGTCACCATGTACGGTTATAGAGCCTTTTGGAAAGTTTGGTCCGAAGTGCATTGCGGGAATATTTGTTGGTTATGCAAATCCGTTGCGACGTGTCTTCGTTCCAAGTGAGAAGCGAATTATTGAAGCTGCAAATGTTGAATGTCAAGGTTATACTATGCCGCCGCAGAATCCTGGTGATTCATGGCATTATCATTATGACAAACTTTGGGATTCGTTTGACATGAGAGAAGAATCAGAGGATGATGAGGATTTCTTTGATGAGTTGGATATTTTGCGTGAATATGAGTCACAGCTAAGGTTCCCAGCTGAGTATTCGAGGAGACCACGGGAAACTTCAAATGACGATGAAGCAGGTCCAAGTAATGCTGGTGAACATGATGATGTCCAACAGAATGAAGTTGCTCAGGATAATCAGTCGGTTCAGAATGATAATCTAGAAGCTGAAAATATGCCAGTATTTGATCATGGTGATTCAGATTCTGAGGGGGAGCAAATTCAAATTTCAAGTCAAACAAACGAATTTGGTGAACAAGATGCAGAGCAGAATGTTACTAATCTGGAGGGAAATGTAGATGTTCCAAGCGAAGTGATGTCGCGAACTTTTTCATATCATCCAGAGGAGTTGATCATAGGAGAATTGCAGACAGGCGTTCGCACTCGAAATCAGATTGATAAAGGGCTTACATGTTTTTATACAAAAGTTGCTCCTTTGCAAACTGAATTTTCATTGAGTTGTTTTATCTCGCAGGTTGAGCCAAGAACTTACAAAGAGGCGCTTACTGAAGACTCTTGGGTCAATGCAATGCAGGAGGAACTTAGTCAATTCGAGAAATTGGGAGTGTGGAAGTTAGTTGATTTGCCGGATGGTCAGAGAAAGATTAATACCAAGTGGGTGTTCAAATGCAAGAGGGATGATAGAGGAGTTGTTGTAAGGAACAAAGCTCGACTCGTTGTTCAGGGATTTAGTCAACAGGAGGGAATTGATTTTACCGAAGTCTATGCTCCTGTAGCACGACTAGAGGCAATCAGAATTTTCCTAGCATTTGCGTCTTGGAAGAACTTTAAAGTTTATCAGTTGGATGTTAAATCGGTGTTTCTTTATGGGAAGGTTAAAGAGGAGGTTTATGTCGGTCAGCCACCGGGCTTCACCGATCCAATCCACAAAAACAAGGTTTACTTATTGGACAAAGCGCTGTATGGTTTACACCAGGCCCCGAGAGCTTGGTACGAGACTTTGTCTCAACACCTACTAGCCAACAAGTTCATTCGTGGAAAAGTGGATGCCACTCTCTTCACCAAAAAGGTCGATGGTCATCTTCTGATAGTTCAGATTTATGTGGACGATATAATCTTTGGGTCGACAAATGAAAATCTATGCAAAGAATTTGAATCAGTGATGAAGCAAAAGTTTGAAATGTCATCAATGGGGGAGATGAAATTCTTTCTGGGATTACAAGTTAAACAACTTCCTGAGGGAATTTTCATTCATCAGTCAAAGTATGTTCATGATATTCTAGAGAAATTTGGGATGTCAAGTTCTTCTCCAGCTGCTACCCCACTTGCAACAAATCATGGGATTCACCCAGATCTCACCGGAGACAGGGCTGATGAAACGTATTACCGTTCCATGATAGGTTCTTTAATGTACCTAACTGCTTCACGTCCTGATATCATGTACCCAACGTGCCTCGCAGCAAGATTTCAGTCTAACCCGAGAGCATCGCATATGATCATTGTGAAGAGGATATTGCGCTACCTGAAAGGAACTCCTTCATTGGGGTTGTGGTATCCTAGGAAAGGCGACTTTACGCTCGAAGGGTATTCCGATTCGGATTTTGGATGCTGCAAAGTCAATTCAAAATCAACAACTGCAGGATGCCAGTTCTTTGGTCCTAGATTGGTTACCTGGCAGTGTAAGAAACAAACGTCTGTGGCGTTATCTACATGTGAAGCGGAGTATGTTTCTGCTAGCAGTTGCTGCTCTCAGATCTTGTGGATACAGCAACAGATGCGCGACTACGGTTTGCAGTTTCTTAACACACCTCTTTTTGTTGATAATGAGGCCGCAATAAATATAACAAAAAATCCAGTACATCACGCTAAAACTAAACACATAGAAATTCGTCATCACTTTATTCATGATTGCTTTGAGAAAAAGTTGATACGAATTGAGAAAATCCACACTGACGAACCTGATTTACATACCAAAGCTTTTGATAAAAATCGGTTTAAATATTTGTTAAAACTGAATGGTATGAAGCTTCTGTCGGTGTCAGATGGCATAATTGGCGTTGATGAAAGTACTGTTGCGGATGAAGACGAGAAACAATCTGCAATGGTTTGTCGAATTTTTACTTGTTTTGGTATTTAGGGGGAGTAGATGTTTGTACATAGTTATTTTTTTTAAAAAATGCAAAAATACAAAAACATGATAAAATCTGAAAAAGAGCTTGTGTATATAGGGAATATGATAGTACATCGGCTAGACGATTACAGTATGCTAAAGATTTGTAAAGTATAAAAGAATTAAACAGTCTCACTGATGATGTGTCGATAGGTTTTCACACATTTAGTAGATTTATTCGGGATATAAACCTAAAATTCAAACTTGTGAATTCGTGGGGAACACTACTTGGATATATAGGTAACCCCTGAAATCTCGTTTGAAAGGCCTCTTAATCTTATATACTAGGTCTTTATACTCAATGATGTCTGGGGTATTATTCCGGGACTTCTGCTGAACGGTGGTTCTGACCTAGTCCCTGGCTAATACTTGCTGCAATGCTTGAAACACAGCATTAAACCCTCAGCATGCTGAAACAATAAAATTGATAAATGCTGCTGTTGTAAGCAAAAAGATCCTCTAAAGGGGACACACCGAAAAGTCGAAGCTGATATCTCTCTGCGTATACGGAAGTATCGACCTGAGATCCCTCGGCCCTCGCATACCTAAATTATATACAGATATCATTGTAGTATACTCACCTGTAAGACTGATTATTGGGATTCTGGATACGGGAGTATATTCAAGAGGTGGGACACATGAATGAACTAAGTTCATAATTCATCTAAATTGTATCCTGAGTAAATTGAAATTTGTGAGAGAATTTAAGATGGATCAGTATATCGACAATCGAGGTGAATTGTTTAAGTCTGAGTATGAAATGAAGCTTAACGGTACTTGTGATTTGTCTGAAAAGCTGATATGATTTCCTGACACGCTCGCCAAAAATTATTGTTTGTTAATAGTTTACTTTGTTTACTTACTGCAATTTAAGTTTTCTGTATTTCATTTCTTAGTTTAGAACACTTTGATAAAATCTAAAAAGATTTTATTTCTGCTTTATTTTCTGACAAACCAAAGTGGAGAGTTGATTGTTGGATTCTCAGATGTTTGAAGCAAATGCAGGAGATTCTGGACTGAAGAATGAGAAGAGCTTACTTTGAAGAAGTTTGAATTGTTTGAAAAGTCAAAAACAAGTTCATTAATTTGATACTTGTTATTTTCAGAAAATGTTTGAAATTGTTGTTTTCAAAATCAGTTTTGTTTCGTCAAAAGATCAACCAAGGTCATTAATTTGGACTTGGTAGATTAATCAAGTTATCAGGGTTATTAACTTGGACCTGAATACTTGAGTGGATTGTTAAAACTGATTGAGTTTGTGAATTATTGTTGAAAAGATAGAATGGTTATGTTTGTTTGTTGAGTAACAGGTTTGGACTTCATTATTCCCAATGGAAGTTAATTGCCAAAGCTTGAACCAGATATCTCAGATTCTAGCATATCGAGAGGGGGAGTCTGTGAAAGGGGGAGTCTGGATCAACGGTTAAAGGGAAGTTTAAAGTTTACAGATAAAGATTGAGGAAAGTTTTTACAATGTTTGAAGAATGACAAAGACAAAGACTTGAAGCCAAAGACTTCATCAACATCCAAGGGGGAGTCTGTTGGTGCACTAAATGTCTGCTGATTACGTCATTATCAAGTCTTGTGTCTAGAATTGTTTGAATGATCACACAATAGGATTAAATTAGGGTTTGTAAGAGTTTAACTTGAAGATTTCGCTTGAAACAGCTTCAAGCGAAATCAACATCAGAGATTTAGCTTGAACAAGTTCAAGCGAAATCAACAGATGAAGATTTCGCTTGAAATGAACTCAAGCGAAATCATCTTGCTATATATATGTGTTGTGTGATTCATTTGGTAGAAGAGAGGTCATTGTATGAGACACGAAGTGCTGCCGGTTTTGTATCAGAAAACGTTGTAAAAGCACGTAAATCAATCTGAAAAGAAGGATTAAAAGGATAATAGCTGTTATGACTTTGTTTACGTTGATTCCGCCTTCGTACGCAAAGATGAACTGCCTTAACTGACGGTTTAAGGTCGTAGAACGGTCCAACAACAATTTCTGTGCTTCCTATACATTTGTTTTTCAATTTGTTCCAGAGATCTGTAGCACTAGAGTATTCGTTCAAAGATATTATATCTTCTCGAACAGATTGAAACAGCAACGCAACACATTTCTGCTCAGCAACAAACAAATCTATCTCCTCATTTGTTGTTAAGGTTTCACCTTTTTCGTTTCCGTTATGGTATCCATTTTTTAGACTCTTCCAACTAGGAAAAGCAAAGGCCATCAACCAATCTTCAAACTTCTTGGCCCACCGACTGTATTCTTCGATAGCCATCAACTTTGGGGGTTTGTTGTAGGTTCCGAAAGCACTTTCAACCTCCAATGCATCCGATAACTTTTTCTTTGTATTCGGCGTGTTCTCATTGGTGTTACTCGAAGATGTATCATTTCCACCGTCTCCAGCAAACGCAAAGACATCATAAAACAGATTGAAATCATCCATCTTGTACCTGAAACGAAATCAGCAAACACTTAGAATTTTCTTGATTTTGAAAAACTCAAATTCAAGCGAAACCACTTGAAAGAAAATGGTTTCAAGCGAAAGCTACAACAAGTTCAAACAGTTCAAGCGAAAGCCAATATAAGTTTGAACAATTCAAGCGAAAGCCAATAATCCAAGTTTGAACAGTTCAAGCGAAAGCCAATAATGTGGTTTCGCTTCAAGTAAACAGATTTTTCAAGCGAAACTTATGATTTTCAAGCGAAAGTTCGAAGAACAATTTCAAGCGAAACACTGTTTATGCCATTTTTTATCAGTTTTAATTCGTATTTTGATCTGATTCTTCGTAGGATTTGTTAATACTATGTTTTATACAACATATGCGAAAAATCAGGCCATTTCAACCGTTAGAACTCGTTCAAATTAGAAAAGTATGAGAAGAAGTGAGTAGAAATGAGAAAATCCGGTAGAATCAAGCTGCTATGGTATGAACTCCTCGTCCTGAGCTCTGATACCACTTATTGGACCGTGTTCGTGACCCTAAAAGTCAGTTAAGGCAGTTCATCTTCGAATACGAAGGCGGAATCAATGTATACAAAGTCACAACAGCTTTGTTCCTTTCAATTTATCTTCTATTAATCAATTCTGAGTCTTTTACAATCAATTCTAACAAAATTTCGGCAGCACCTCTACTCACACACAAACACCATTCCTCTTTCGCTTCAAATGACCTACTCACCTATTTATAGGCTTTGGGTTTCGCTTGGAATGGACTCAAGCGAAACCTGATCATCCAGTTTCGCTTGAGATTGACATGAAAATCCATTCAAGCGAAACCTCATGAACATAATCTAAAACTTACATTTTGACCCCTGTTCTATACAATCATGACATATATAAACCCTAGACTTAAGACGGAGTCAACAGACATTAAGTGCACCAACATCAAGAATAGGTATCCATTGCCCAGGATAGACGATCCGTTCGATCAGTTGCAAGGGGCAAATTACTTCTCTAAGATCGATTTGAGGTCAGGCTATCATCAACTGAAGGTTAGAGATGAAGATGTACACAAGACTGCATTTGACTCATTATGGACATTACGAGTTCCTAGTGATGCCTTTTGGGCTCACTAATGCACCAGCAGCGTTCATGGATCTCATGAACCGTGTCTACAAGCCATACTTGGACAAATTCGTTATCGTCTTCATTGACGACATTCTAATTTATTCAAAGAATCAAGCTGACCATTAGAAGCATCTTAGATATATTCTGGAACTACTTTAACAGGAGAAGCTCTACCCCAAGTAGATCCCGCTAAGGTTGAAGCTATCATGAATTGGCAAGAGCCAAAGACGCCTACATAGATTCGTAGCTTTCTAGGTTTAGCAGGATACTATAGGCGATTTATCGAAAATTTCTCAAGGATTGCTGCACCCCTAACTTCATTGACTAGAAAGAATACTAAGTTTGATTGGGGTCCTAAGCAGCAGGAATCCTTTGATATCCTTAAACAGAAGCTTAGTAACGCTCCTGTGTTAACATTACCTGAAGGGATTGAAGAGTTTGTAGTATATTGTGATGCATCGAACACCGGTATGGGATGTGTGCTTATGCAGAAAGGCAAGGTCATTACCTATGCTTCTCGATAGTTAAAGGTGCACGAGAAGAACTACACCACCCACGACTTGGAGTTGGGTGCCGTTGTATTTGCACTGAAACTTTGGAGGCACTATTTATATGGTACTAAGTGTGTGATCTATTCTGATCACAAGAGCCTTCAACATCTGTTCAATCAAAGGGATTTGAACATGAGGTAACGACGTTGGATGGAAACTTTGAATGATTATGACTGTGAAATACGATACCATCCAGGCAAGGCGAATATAGTCGCCGATGCCTTAAATAGAAAGGAAAGGGTGAAGCCCATAAGAATCAATGCCAAGAGCATTGAATTAAAGAATAGTTTGAATGAAAGGTTGCTAGCTGCGCAGAAGGAAGCTGTGTTGGAAGCTAACTATCCTGATGAAAAACTAGGAGTAACTGAAGAGCAGTTATCTCAGGGCAAGGACGGAATTCTGAGATTAAATGGACGAATATGGTTTCCAGTTTATGGAGGACTTCGGGATGTTATCCTCCAAGAAGCCCACAGTTGTAAGTACTCCGTTCATCCTGGAACTGACAAGATGTACCAGGATCTAAAGGCAAATTATTGGTGGATAGACTTGAAAAAGTCTATAGCTACCTATGTAGCCAAATGTTTGACGTGCGCACAAGTTAAAGCAGAACATCAAAAGCCGTCAGGTTTGTTACAACAGCCTGAACTTCCCACCTGGAAGTAGGAAATGGTGACAATGGATTTCATCACCAAATTGCCAAAGACAAAGAAAGAAAATGATACTATTTGGGTGATAGTGGATAGACTGACTAAGTCAGCACATTTCCTACCCATCAAGGAGACTCATAGCTCCGACATATTAGCCCAGTTGTACGTAGATAATATTGTATCTCTTCATGGCGTACCAGTGTCTATTATATCTGATAGAGATACTAGATACACATCTTATTTTTGGAAAAGTTTCCAACAGTCTTTGGGCACACGCTTAAATTTTAGTACGGCTTACCATCCTCAGACGGACGGACAGAGTGAGTGTACGAACCAAACTTTGGAAGACATGCTTCGTGCATGTGTGATTGACTTAGGTGGTAGTTGGGATAACCACCTACCATTGATTGAGTTCTCCTATAACAATAGCTACCGTACAAGCATTAAGGCGGCATCTTTTGAGGCATTATATGGTAGGAAGTGCAGAACGCCTATTTGTTGGGCAGAAGTAGGAGAGGCTCAGTTATCAGGACCTGATATAGTTCTAGAAACGACGGACAAGATTGTCCAGATTCGTGATCGCCTGAAAGCTGCAAGGGATAGGCAGAAAAGTTATGCTGATAAGAGGCGAAAACCTCTAAAGTTTGAGGTTGGTGATAAGGTTCTGCTTAAAGTATCACCCTGGAAGGGGGTGATGCGATTTGGTAAGAAAGGTAAGTTAAGCCCAAGGTATATAGGACCATTCGAGATCATCGAATGTGTAGGAGCAGTGGCTTATAAGTTAAACTTACCTGAAGAGCTCAGTGGTATTCACAACATGTTCCACATCTGCAATCTGAAGAAATGTCTAGCCGATGAATCGCTAGTCATACCCCATACGGATGTGCATATAGATGAGAGCTTGAAGTTTGTTGAAAAACCTTTGTCGATCGAGGATCGACAGGTAAAGAAGCTTCGAAGGAAGCAAGTGCCGATTGTAAAGGTTAAATGAGATGCCCGTAGAGGTCCCGAGTACACGTGGGAAGTAGAGTCCACAATGAAAGAAAAGTACCCTCACTTGTTTCAGTAAATCTCGAGGTCGAGATTTCTTTTAAGGGGGTGAGGATTTAACACCTCGAAAATTCATGTCCAATATTATATTGACACGTGTCATGGACTTTAAACGTGTAAAGAATTAAGTTAGAGGGACTAAAGTTGACAAACAAGGAATCTATGTCTATAAAAGGATTCAAAGTGTCAACAATGGATAAATATATCTTTCAATAACCCTACACGACGTTTATACCCTTAAACGAATGAATCATGGATCATACAAAGCTAGTTGTGGAAGAAAGTGAGAGATTACAAACTACAGGGGTTAAAAGTGTCAACCTGTTTAAATTGTACCTCTGAGTGATCTTTTAGTGAACCCGAAGCTTTGTAACAGTTAATTATACTCACTAGAATAAGTGATAAAAATTTCACAAGGTTTCGATAAAGTATGAGAAAGTTATGATAATATTCGCATACGAGGGGTTAAAAGCGTCAAAGTTGAAATTAATGGCTTTTCGGGTGATCACAAAGTTAACCAAGGACTTAAAAAAGTATAGTTATGCCTTGGAGGCCTTAAAAGTCAACTTAGAGGGTTGAAATTGCAAGAAACAAAGTTAAAACCACGTTTGGAAGGACCAGGGACCTAAATTGCAACATTTGAAACTTGCTGACCGGAGATCCACCCTCACACGGCCCGCGTAGACCCCCTAAGGGACCTTACGCAGCCCGCCTAAGACTGCCAGCGTCAGAAAATAAGCACAGCTGCTTATTCAGCCTATTTAACCGACTTATGGAGCTTGTTTTTGATACCAGGGGCTTGTTTGATGGTTTAGAAGGGCCTAGGGACACTTGGGATGATCAGGAATCATCCCATAGACTTATTTGTCATGATCTTGTGCAATCAAAGTTCCTATATAAGGTGTTCTTGTTGCAAACATTTTGATCATTCACTTGAAAACTTCACAACTCATTTTATGGAGATTGCTGGAGCTCAAGGACATTTTCTAGAAGTCATTAGTCGTGCTTAGGACTATTGTAAGCTTCCTTAACCTTCCTTAATTCAGTTTTACTTAGTTAATTAGCCTAAAGTCAAACCATCGTAATTAAGGTTTGACTTCGTGATTAATTACAATTTGTCCAGTCAAATTTCAAATTGAAAGTACCTATGAGTTGGTAATTATGTGGGCAATAAACCCTTAAAAGGGCACCCTCTGATTCCCATTCTAATTAGGTCAATTGTCGGGTCAAAGCTAATCTTAAAAAGTCAACAGAAAGCTTATTTTGGCATAAATGCATAATTAACAATGTAGAAGCCATGCAACCTATTTTATCACTAATATAATTTGGTAATTAATGTAAGAACATGTCTAAACATGTTAAACCCGACAATTTTCAGTTTAAGCTCGGTTCGGAGCCGAAAGTCGCAAAAGTAGACTTTAGCTTTGACTTTCAGTTCTGACCCATTAGAGCATAGTTTAGAAGTGCCTTAGAGCTTTATTAGGACCAGGTTACATGTTAGTATAACCCTCTATGATTATACAACTTGGTTCATTAGTTATCCGATTCATATGCATGTTTCCGTTAAATGCTTAAATGTTGACTATTATGCCCATATGACCTTAAAATGTGATTTATGAAAATGTAAAAGGATAGAAACCTTAGTTACTGATTTATAAACTTGTCCCTAAAATTTGACATCAGTTTGAGGTCTAGATTAGGAGTTATGCTCATTAGCGTAAATGAAAAGCTTTTATTTAATTAAACGGTGTAATTAGCATATAGCCTATCTAAACCCAATTTTTAATACCAAACATTTTACCTAATGATATAAAATAATATTTTGGGATTTTTGAAGATTTTTATTTAATTTTAGGCTGAGCATAACATAGGGTTCTAAGCTTGATTCGGTAATTGCCGGTTTTACCCTTTTGGCCTATAAAATGAGTTTTACAAAACTTTTTGACCCCAAACCTTTTGCTACTGATTTGATATGATAAATAAAATATTTTAAGCTTTCTGGATTAATAAAAATATCAGCTTTTCTTTATAAAACCCAAAAATCGCTTAAAACCGTCCTTTTAGGCATTTTAAACGCATAGTATGTATTAAACTATTTTAAATATATATGATTTGATACCTACTGATATTTTTAGTAAATTTTTATATCTTAACAGTAAGCAAAAGTTTTAAACTCAGATTTCCAGTTTTGACCCTTTAAGCTTATGTGAAATTACCAAAATGCCCCTACGGTGCATAGTTTAGTTATAAAAGATAAATTTCACATATATGTAATATCCTACTGTTATAACTTATTAAATTAAGTATTTTTACTAATTATATCAGACCTGTAACTCTTATAACCTTTTAAATGACCAAAATACCCCTACGGGGCATAATTTGAGTTTAAATTCGTTTTGGGCATAATAGAAGGTATCCTACTGATATCACAACATGTTTAAGGCATATTAACTTAGGAAACTTGTATATGACTCATTTGGTTACCCGTTACGCACTTTTGTGTTCGGATCGGCTTATGTAACTAGTTTGCATATATTAGTCGAAACGGGTCAAACCATATCATCTTTCATCCATAATGTGTTTAGTTTACCCATATTAAACAAGTATCCAAGCTTGTCGGGTCTAAACCCTATTTTAATTAGGTCTTCGCTTAATCACGCGTTTTTGGACCGTATCCTCTTTTAAAACTAACCGGTCTAAGTTTAGGCTTAATTAAAGACCCGTTAGGATTCTAATAGGTTATTAAAAACCTTCGTTCCAAATTAGGAGACCAGTAAAAGCTACGTGCACTTGCTGTTTTTGATTTATACTTTGCTCAGGTAAATACTCTTAACTTATTTTCCCTATACGGGCTTGGGATACGGTATTATAATAATACCGCTTGGTCGGGTGTGTAGTCATTTAAATCGTATTGTGATTAATGTATTTACATAATCCGTTTTAATCTGTATTATTTGGTGTATGGCCTTTGGGGGTTAAATGATCATGTCCCGGATATCCTTGGCATCATTCAAAGAAATGGCCACGACCTAAGCACGGGGTGTAGGCGTACACCTGACAGTTGCATTATGTAAAAACTGGTAATCCACTTAAATGAATCAACCTTGTGAGCATTATACCTGTTGATGCAGATTTTGTGTCCGATGCTTGTCGAATAGATTAGTTTTTATTTTACGCTGAATTTGTAATAGTTAGTGAAACGGTCTATCGAACGTGTATAGACCCGCTCGTTTGAAGTGGTCAAACGAGAGGGTTATTCGGTTGACCGTGTGGGTTTTGCTAGACAAACAGTTAGATTATGGTTGTATAATGTTTGGTGTCGAAGGATAAGGCATCGAAGGATTGTGTATATCCGTCGATGAGCTCGAAAGATATCCATCGATAGATGAAGATGGACCTCGAAGGATATGTCATCCTTCGAGGCATATGTGTATCTTTTGATAGCTGGATGATCGACAGATGATCTATCGATCAATCAGTTAGATCCTTCGACCATACAACCTGTGTTGGGTATAAATACCAACACTTTGTCATTTGCAAGACTAAGAGAGTGAGAGGAGGTTTGAGACCTCACCCGGGGAGAGATCACCACTTGATCTCTCCCGGAATGTATACTCCTTTGGTATTAGTTCGGTTATCATGTAATCGGGCCGATTTGTAACGTTTTACTACCGGATTAATACAAAGTTGTTTGTTTATCATTGCTAATCTCTTCCGTCTTTGAACATAATCACACGAATCACGGTTTCGGTCACGAAACCCGGTCCTACAATTGGTATCAGAGCCATGGTGCCCGATTTAGTGAATCTAACAGTTTACTAAATCGCATGTGCTCTAGATCTGTGATTTTTGTGTTTTTTTTTGTTCAAGATGTAAAAATGGTGAAAATCAAGAAAAACTCAGATCTGGACCCGAATATTCAGATCTGTCCTGAAACGAGTGTTGGGTTTTATGTTTTTCACCTATATAATCAAGTTATCATCATCAAAAATCAAAAATACAATGTTTTCGTCAAATCTACAGTTTTACACAGAGCTGTGTTCTTGATGTTCTTGGTGCCTTCATGTTTCGAAAGATTAAACTGACTCCGAAAGATCATCAGTTCTTCGAAGGGTCATCCTTCTTTTCGAAGGATCATCTGATTTCGAAAGGTCATCTCTTCGAAAGACCAAATGACTTCGAAGGATCATCTTTACCCTTTGTTGTGTTTCGAAAGATCAGCATATGTTGTGAATCGAAAGATCCTCCGAAAGATGATCCTCGAAAGATGTAGGCTGATGTTGGTATCGCAGGAAGAAGATGAAGGTTGCTGTTGTTTGTGTATATCGAAGAAGGAGAAGAAAGACAAATAGTAGTTGTCGGCTGAAAAATTGTTGCTGCTGATTATTCGATTGAACAAGAAGAGGTTGTCGGCTGGGTTTAGATGAAGTTTCCTGAGTTGAAGTGGTTTTTGAATGTGGAATCGATTGGAAGTTCTGTATTGCAGAGAACTTCTGATTGCTTGTGTATCGATGAAAGGAACAAAAGATTTGAGGTTTGAAGGAGAAACAAAGTTGTCAGCTCAAATTTTTTTTTTGGGGCTTTGTGTGTATCGAAAGGAGAAGAATACAGACAAAGATGTGATGATAACGACTGAACACAGAGTGCATACCCTAATTCCATGTTGGGCCTATTTCTTTGATAGACTATGGTTAATTTGACTTTCAAGTGATATACTTTGGGCCACATGTTTTAATTATTTCGTGTTTGGGATCCACCAGACGAAAGTGGGGTTTTCTTTTTGAGAGTTTTAATTGTTGACTATTTTTTTTTCCGATGGGTTCTAAGTGTTGTGGGGCATGATTGGGCCTTTTTGCATTGACAATTTTTTTTTGGGGCCATTGTTCAAGTGGACTGGTAAAATGTACTTGGGTTTTACTATGGATTGATTAGTTGGGTGAGATTTATTATATTTTTGTGGGCCAAGAATTTTAAGCGTTGGGGTCGGGTATTCGCGAAGTTTAGTTGAACCGCGCTTCTAAGTGTAAACGTTAAATTTGTACGGGTTTGGGAGCGCGCGCGGGATGATGCAGCATGATGAAAACAAGAGATGATGAAAACTTGATTATTTGAAAAATGTGGGGTAGTCACGGTTACCGATGCAAATGTCAAAAATGGTGACGCGACTATTATGGGCCAAAAACGAGAACGGTATGTTCACTTCCGCACGTCGATAGTTTATGATTGTTATTGGTTATTCGAAAATGTTCGAAAGCATTTTGTTATTTGTCATATTCTCGCATTTGAAGACGAACGTATGAACCTTGAACGCCAACACCGGTCCTAACGAGTTCACAAAGTCTTTGGAGGGATACAAGTCGGATCCGATGGGGTACTAGGCGATATTGCTTTATCAACTAGAATATGCAACGAAGAAATCCTTTTTTGTTTATTGTCATATTCTCGCATTTGGTAACGAATGAATGAACCTAGAATGTCAACACCGGTCCTAACGAGTTCACAAAGTCTTTGGAGGGATACAAGTCGGATCCTACGGGGTACTAGGGGACGTTCTTATTCAACTAGCTTATGCAAAGAAGAAATTCGTTTTCGTGATTTTTCGAAAAACCAAGAACATTCAACGGAGATTGATGACAGTTCCGCTCAGTGGAGGGAATTGGTGAACATTTGACGACAGTTTCTTTGAAGTGGAGAGAATCTGTTAAGGTTTAGAAATCTTACCAAAGAAATAGGGGGAATAAAAATTTTGTATGTTGAATTTCTTCGGTAAATTTCTAAACGCAATCACAGGTGGTAGAGTTTGTGATTTTCTGGTGATACAAACGGTTCGGCGTGGAATGTTTTGCACATACACATATTTGAGGATTTTAATTAATTCTCCAGCCAGCGTGAAGGGTTTTGCATGGAAAAATACAGGTTTCTAAAGTCTACAGTAGTTACAAAAGCGCTGTTCACTGAAGACCTGGGGAATCTTTCTGAAAGCTGATAGTTCAAGACTGAAGACCTGCAGGATTCGGTTTTGGGTTTGATGTTTCCTTGGGATTTTACAGGGATCTGGGGGTAACTCAATTCGTTGAGTTTGCAAACGATGTACTTGGTCAAGCTGACTTCCTGAGTACTGATGCTGAAGATCCGTAGTGCATTACGTGGTCAACTTCACAAAGGCGAGACAATGAGATCTGGATGTAGTTCAACTAAGCATGCTGGTTGAGCTTGCAAGGGATACACTTGGTCTAGCTGACTTTCCTGAGTGTTGATGCTGAAGATTAAAGTGCATTACTTGGTCGATTCCACAAAGACGGTTTACAGAAGACAGTTCACCAGAAATCTCTATCGATGTAGTATGCTTGTATGAAATAGAGTTCTTATGACAAGATCAAGACTTGATGCAGTTCTTAAAGATTGGAGCCCTTATCAAATGCCGGTTGGAGTATTGGAAGATCAGCGGAAGATCGGTCAATTGAGGAAATTGCACAACACCCAACACGGATACGCGTACTTTAAGGGGGAAATATTTTACAAGGAGCGTCAAGATACTACTTACCTGGATCATCGGTCAAGGGGGAATTTGTTAACACAGAGAAGATGAATACTTGACTGAAGATCGATTGCAGTTGCATTTTCAGCATTCGACAGCAACGGACAAGGGGGAATTTGTTGATGCAGATTTTGTGTCCGATGCTTGTCGAATAGATTAGTTTTTATTTTACGCTGAATTTGTAATAGTTAGTGAAACGGTCTATCGAACGTGTATAGACCCGCTCGTTTGAAGTGGTCAAACGAGAGGGTTATTCGGTTGACCGTGTGGGTTTTGCTAGACAAACAGTTAGATTATGGTTGTATAATGTTTGGTGTCGAAGGATAAGGCATCGAAGGATTGTGTATATCCGTCGATGAGCTCGAAAGATATCCATCGATAGATGAAGATGGACCTCGAAGGATATGTCATCCTTCGAGGCATATGTGTATCTTTCGATAGCTGGATGATCGACAGATGATCTATCGATCAATCAGTTAGATCCTTCGACCATACAACCTGTGTTGGGTATAAATACCAACACTTTGTCATTTGCAAGACTAAGAGAGTGAGAGGAGGTTTGAGACCTCACCCGGGGAGAGATCACCACTTGATCTCTCCCGGAATGTATACTCCTTTGGTATTAGTTCGGTTATCATGTAATCGGGCCGATTTGTAACGTTTTACTACCGGATTAATACAAAGTTGTTTGTTTATCATTGCTAATCTCTTCCGTCTTTGAACATAATCACACGAATCACGGTTTCGGTCACGAAACCCGGTCCTACAATACCTGTGGCGTGTCAGTTAATCTTGACCGGCTCTACCAACCGACCCTGACGGACGACAAATAAGTAAAACTGTATACAAGATTATTTTTAAATAATTGTCCCAAGTTATAAAAGATATTTTTGCCTTGTGCATTCAAATCATTTTTCTAAAAATATTTTCAAAATGAGTCAGTTAATTGTATTTACCAGTGTAAACTAACGTATTTTCCAAAAAGGCTAAGTGCAGGTACTAGACGAAATAGGCTGGCTACTCCTGGCATCATTAATTAAGTCTCGCAAGCTCTAGATGCTAAAGTCTGTTGAACAATGATCTTATTTATCTTTTGATCCGTCTGTGGATCCTTTACAGTCCGTTTGTAATACTTTGATATTACTATTTATTCGGTTTGTAATGTAATTCATCTTTTGCTTCCGCTGTGCATTTAAAATTGTGTTGTTTGACTATGATGATATCAACTACGTCACGATACTCCCCACCGGACCCACCGGTAATACGTGGAAATATCGGGGTGTGACATCTACAACGCACTTAACACACTAAACTACCTGAAATAACGTCAATTTATCAAGAATTACACACCGAAACACATAAATTTAGTCCTAGAGACACAACAAAAACCCTTAATTCATCAAAAATTTGAATAATAGAGGAGGGTCAGGAGAAAACCGGCCAGTACATGAAGGGCTAAATGCCTAAATGGCTATTAGGAAATCTTTTAAAACTCGGCTTGCGTGTGGTGTTCATTGAGCATCTTTTGGACATGTTGACCTTCAATGGACATGCGAACCCATTGAGCCATGACCTATCTTGGACCCAGAACAGCACCTACATGCACCAGAGTCGGTGTCACAGCCGCTTGTTTCCTGACCTGCCGCCCTCGGACTAACGTTTGCACCCACACCACTCCTTTCAAAGCTCTCAATGTGCATCTCGCCTATACCAAATTCAAACATATCATAAACAAAATTGTATCTATTACAATAATATTTACAATATGCCTCAAAGCAAAAAAAATTTGGCATTACAACAGCAACCTCTAACCAATACCAACAATCTCTATGGTTCAGCCTACAATGTCGTTGCGCCTAAGCTCACATTCAAATTCATCATATGTTGGGTCAGGGAAAAAAAGAATACAACTGCAAATATTCACAAAGCGGATAAAAGCCCAAATGAAATCATTAGATAAAAAATAGGTACCAAGGGTAAAAAAAAGTGTTCAGGTCTAATTTGCTTTGATTGCATGATCACCTCTAATCTGTAGTGACCTCATTACTCACTTACTTCCCATTGACCACAATCTGTATTAACCTCATTTATCAGTAAAGTATTGTAAAAAATTAAACAATCAAGTTAAGTTATTGGGGTTGAGGTAGTACTAGGTACTCGACTTTCAGTCTAACTGTGTTGACCAGCTTAACAAAGTTGACTCGGTTGACCTACGTTAACTTTTGTTGAGCATGTCGAATCCAGCTTTGAGCCGATGTTTGACTCGAGTTCAACTCCACCCGAATACCCCAATCTCCATCAAACACTACCATATAATACACTGTCTCCAACCAAGTAACTACCACTGATATCACCAGAACCCTATCATCGTTGTACAACACAATCCTATTTCGCAAAAATATATAAAAAGCCCGATGTTAGTTAGACATATACCTTTCCGAATAGCGAAACAAATTGATGAAACGTAGTTACTCGATCTCCTAGTTTCTTTTATCAGACCTGAAAAACACATATCCATACACCCTAGTATTGAAGAAGTGATAGCGGGACTTGAAATCCTGAACCACTAAGCACGAATACAATACTGTAAAAATTATCTTTTTTAAAGTAAAAAAGCTGAAATTAGTGATGAATCTGGATCCCAATTAGTGATGAATCCTGTTACCTTAATCACTAACAGGTTGAATCTGGTGAATAACATTGATGTAGCGATGAATCTGGAAGGGAGAAGCAGAATCCTTCAATTACCATCTTCCAATGGGTCTTCTTAGTTTCATCACCTTTAAGAATGGTGGACTTTGAGTGTTTGCTCATGTTCTTGTGTCCCTCTCCAATCACACAAATTCTTACCTGTGTCGCCGTTACAAACCGTTCATCTTTGATCGACCACAGAGCTTACCTATGTCGCCGGAACCCACCATCGAAACCGTAGCTTCTGGCCGGAATATCAAAGTTCGAATATTTCATCAGAACCCTAATTCAGCCAGGTTTGCCGCATCTTTCATCTTCAGTCCATCATCATCATCATCTAGGAGAGGCTATGCCTTTTGGATTCGATAGAGAGAGAGACAGAGAAAGAGAGAGAGATGATGAGAAATGGAATAGGTTCAATTGCCAAGGAGGTATTGAGATAAAGGTAAAGTTGGGATTTATGATAAAATTGTGCATATAAATTTACCATTATAACCTTGAAGTGTCTTAAAATGTTGAGCCATTTCCCATTCTACCCTTCTAAATTGTGTTGTATTTCTTTGTACATATTGTTTCAAAACTTGTACGCGTTGTAAAATTACATCCCTGTCCGTCACATTTCCTTTATATAGTATATTATAGATATCTTAAAACAAAAAGTCGGTGGCTGTCACATCACAACCACCACATCTATACTATATAATAAAAGAAACCACTTTAGGGACACTTGTCATTATATTAGGCCATCTCTTATAGATAAATATTATTTTAGTTTAATCTCTTCTAATTAATTATATATAACCCTCCTACTAAATATTATTAGTTTAATATCTTATGGATAAATATTATTAGTTTAATTTCAGTAAGTTTTATATATTCATAAATCTTAAATATAAAAAGACTTATTTCACTCTTCCATATTTAGACCATGCACACTTTACTTTGTTATTTAACTTTACTCCATATTTAGACTATATACTCTACTTTAGTTCAATTTCTTTATAGTCTATTCGATTAACTTTATACTCGGTATTTCATATCCACCTCCCCTTTTGTAGTGTTGTTTGTCACATTTGTAGCGTTGGTTATCGATCTGTGATATGAAAACAAATTATGTTATCGATTGAAACAACCGATGATGTGAACATCTATACTATATAATAAAAGAAACCAATACGTGACACGTGTCATTCATTGGAGGCACCTATTTTTGGCGTTTTCCGCCTTTCTTTTATATTTATTTTTTAGTACATAAATTAGATTTTTTACTATTATTAGTATTTTTATTATTTATCAAATATATTGATTAATTAAAATTTATATATAAGACTTTATCCAAAAATATATATATTTAATACACTATTAATCCAAAATTATATTTATTTAATATACTATTAATCTAAAATTACATTTATTCAACTCGTGTAATACATAGAGTTTTTAAAGATTTAACTTTTTTATTATTATTTGGTATATAAATTACAATACACGAGGTTATTAAAAATATAATATTTTTTTATTATTTAATATATAAATTTACATTTATTCAACCAGTGTAATAAATGAGGTTTTTAAAGATATATTGTTTATTATTTAGTACGTAAAATTACATTTTTTTTTCAACCCGTGTATAGTTTTATTTTATATATAAACAATGTTTGAGTATGAAAAAAACAAAATGAGAGTTTGATCTGGTGGTTGTTGCGCCTTAAGCTAAACAGGAGGCCAGGAGTTCTACTCCTCAACTGGAGATTTTTCTCAAATGGAAATATAATTTTATGTGATCATACTTGTAGGTCCCGAAATCTGAGGATCGATTACGAACCGAATCTCTTGTTTATAGTAAACACGGTTACGTGTGCGGAATCCACGTAACTATGCCAAATCAAACATATATAGCATAAATAACAACGGATTAATCAATGAAACACAATCTATTGATTAACGGGATGAGAACCGATGACAACTGATACAAACACAGTTCAGACTAAATTTTGGCAGAGTTTTGTTACTATGGTCTGTTTCTCATCTCTGAGTTCAAATGAACACAAAGTGTTGCTTATATAGTCCCTGGGTCACAGATATCGACGAAACACAGAAGTGTTTGACGAATCTGAACATGGGCCAGACATTGGGCCTGGAACAGCCCAATACATGACGAATCAGGGTCTGATTCGTCATGACCTTCAACGAATCAGAAGTCTGATTCGCCATGAAGTGTTACGACGAAACAGAAGTCTGTTTCGTCGAGGACTGCAACTGTTGTGTTTGTTCCTGTTATCAGACAGCAACAATCAGCAACACATAAACATAGTAATGACAAAACTACCCTTTAATGCAACATGCATTGTTCATAATACATTACATACCAAAAGAGACAATTAAGTTGTACACAAGTAGATAGGAGGATATCTGACTTGGTCAACATAACATACAGACTCGATAATTAATAAAAGACCATTCAAAATACATCGTTTAAACAAAACTAGTTACAGACACTAAAAAATGCATCAACAAACTCCCCCTTGTCTGTTACTCGTCTTTGGTCTTCTAATCTTCCTTCAGTGTTGTTCGGACCACGTACTGCCCGAATGAATACCCCTGTAGTAGCAAAAACACGCTACTCTCTGAAACTTTAACGCTTGACGTTCATCTTGGTCTTCATAGAAAATATCATGACGATATAATCTTCCAATATCAGCTTCAGACATGTTGACGATCCACATCGGATCCAACATCCTGTAGTTAGCACGACCATCTCTGAACACAATAACAGCTTCATGAGTATCCGAGTCGTAGCACCACAATGCCATGTCTTCCAGAAAATCCTGCTTCATAGGCATCAATGGGATTTTATCTACTACCGTCGGTGGCTGATAAACAAGTTTATATCTGCAAGTGTTGGTGTCCGGATCAAGAGTAAACTTGATCGGTTGATAAACAGGAAATTGTGGGTTGTAGGATTCATCCTTCCAGCCTGACTTCTTGTTTACTTTCACCAGACGCTCAAATAAAGTAGCGCCATCGTATTTTGCACGATTGATAAGCTTAAGCCTTGTCAACGCAGAAACATCATAGAATGGTAAGGAAAGAATGCTCAGTAGTGAATTGAAATACAGAATTCCATATTCACGTTTAATAGCAATGCAGTGAATATCTTGAACAAACATCCAGCATAAGATCCTTCCACTAGGCTTCTTTTCAAATTGCATATAGTCTACTTGAGCTTTTTCAGGTAACGGCTTGGACACTTTGGATAAAAACTGTTTTCTCCATTCAGCAAAAGCATTTGTGTCTTTTTCAGATGAATTCCGATTCTTCAAGTGCTCGTCTATGTCATCAATGTTTTCTTTCATCCAATTTTCATCAAATGATGCAAATTCAGTACCATCTTCTCTGACATATGTTGATTTTGGAGCTTCACTTTCAACCACAATTTCATCAATCTCTTCAATATTCGTTGTATCAGTTTCAGTAGACATTTTGTCTATCTCAGCATCATCTACTTCTCTCATAGATTGTAAAATACTCAATTGCTCCGGAGAAAGATCTTCTATCAACTCCCCTTCTTCAAGCAACTCTCCAGTAAATGGATGAACAACTTGTAGAGCAATATCAGCACTGCTAAATATAGAAGAAGTACCTTCTATCTGTTGTACTTTTCCAGTAGATGTTCCCTGAGATGATTCAACAACGGTAGGTTGAACTGTAACAACTTCAGAAGCAAGTGTGGTTCGTTGTTTCTGTGATGTACCAGAGGTATCAGGATTTCCTTGATCTTCTGTATCATCATCCTTTTTCTTTAACACCTCTTGTTGTTTACAATGATAGTCCCACAGAATGGCAAGCCTTCTCTCTTTCTCTTCATCAATAGCCTTCAAGTGAGCATTTTCAGCTTTAAGCGCATCAATTTCACCTTGTTGTCTCTCTATAACTGTTTGCTGTTGACCAACCATTGACTTTAACTTGTTAATCTCCACAGATTGTTTAAGTTGATCATGCTTCGTGAGATTTCCAAAATGAGATTGCCTTTGAAGACGATCAGCAGCCGCTTCAAGTGTAGAAAACAGATAGTTGATCTTTTCATTTTGAGAAAATCCGGCAAAAGTTCTATGTCGTTCAGCACTGATTTCCGAAGTAGTTGCCCGGATTGCTGAAGCCATAGATCTTATAGGAACTTCCTGAGGACGAACAGATGGAGTAGCAGTAGCTGGTGTAACAACTGGAGCAACTGGAGTTTCCATAGCTGAAGTAACTACAGTGGGAGTTTCTTGCACAGGCTCCTGAGGTACAGATTGTACAGGCTCCTGAGCAATAGATGAAGACTCCTGAGGCACAGATTTCCGAGTATAAGTACTCAGATATCTCCTAGCTTTCTTCTTTTGTACTTCAACAGCTTTCTCCGCTCTTCTTTTTGTTCTCCTTTCACCTTCAGGATCTTCTGGAACATACTCTGGATCATCCTCTGTTCTAATCTTTCTATACCTTTGTACTCCACGTATATCAATATACATTTCATAACCAGGTTCAACTAAATGATCACTAGAACTCGAATCAGTTCCATCATCACCACTCGCTGACGAACTACTATCTGATGTACCAGAAACAGCACCCTTGCTTGATGTACCAACAGCAGTACTAACAGCACCTGCATCACCTGCATCACTATCTCCACCACTTTCATCATCATCACTACCAGATTCATCTGAATCAACTGGGTCAGGACCAAATTTTTCTATCCTTAACCTTTCCAACTCAGGTTCTTCATTGTCTGATTGGCTATCTTCATGACGCCATTTGTCATTTGCAGGGGCAACATAATCAGGATTCACTAGAGCTCCAAAAAGCTTCCTTGGAGGAACACTTTCTGTGTATCTTTTGGCCGCCATAGTCTTGATTAGTCGTAAGGAGTTGAAATTCATTGCCTCTATTTTCAACAGATCATTTTCATCTTTTGGAAGGTCTGGATGCTGAACATTCATTATCATTTGCAGAAACCGTGGATACATCCAAAATTTGTTCCCTGTGGTTCTACTACCAGTCCTTGTCATGTTCTCTTTCATGTTGCTAAAAATGTACTTCGAGATGCTAAACGGTTTGTTTAACACCAGAGCAACCATGAACCCAACAAGATCATCTCCCGCCATATCATATCCAGCTCGTCTATTGCTGAGACTCTGAATAAGCACATGTAATAAAAACTTGTATCTTAATGGAAGATCACCTTTGTTGATTTGTTTGACAAAAAGATCTCCTTTGCATTTCATCCTTAGTAAACAGCCTCGCGAACACATGATTGGTATTGAATATGGTGCATTCGGTTGATCTTGTAATTGAAGAACTTGATTCAATATCTCCGGAGTAACAACGACATACAGATCATTAACACGACCTCTGATAATATCCTTTCCATCGATTTGAACGACGTTTGCAGAATCCCAGAACGCTTTAATGAGAGATTTGTAGACTGGTGTCGAGTATGTAACAGCATAATTGATGCGTGACTCCCTAATCCACTTCGTCATATCTTTAAATTCAACGAGCTTGTCTTCCGGATCCAAATATGCAACTTGATTATGGCGTTTTTCTGACATAATCTCTTCTTCTGTTTTGTTTTCTTTCTTGATCGCTTTCTTGCGTTTTCCCTTTTCTTGCTGTGCTTTAGGAGCCATCTGTACATGAAAATGTCCAGAATAAGTCACAATATATATAACATAACATTTAGACATGTATGAATACACTTTCATGTATTCACATAACAGATAACTGATTTAAACATGTCTACTGTGAACAAACAGCAACATCAGAAAACAGCTAAGGCATTGACGACGAAACAGATGATCAGCGACGAAACAGAACATTGAACGACGAAACAGAGGTTTGACCATTGACTGGTTTGATTCGTCGACTTTTTGATTCGTCGAGTCTATTTCATTCCATTTTGATTCGTCATGTTTGATTCGTCGTCTGATTCGTCTAATGTGTGATTCGCCGAAATTAGGGTTAAATCAGATTCGTCGATTTGGGGGTTTTCTCAGTTTCGCCGGATTGGGTTCAAAAACAAACATCAGATATGAACATAAACACATTCAATCAACATTATTTACCCAACCCATTTATAAACACCCATAAATATTTTTCCGAACAAAAACCTTGTAAAAACAGATAATACCATCATTAAGTACAAACCCCTGTTTTTGGTTATAAAAACCACTAACAAATCAAAGCAAATCAAACACAGATAACCTAAATATATCAGATTATAATGAAAACACAACAACATGCAACAACAACACATATTTAATCAAAGAAAAACAATGATTTCAAAAGGGTTTTTGAGGGTTTTCGGATGAAAAACCCGACGGTTCAAAGTGTTCGGAATGAGAATCAGAACATGTTTCTACCTTTGAAGTTTGTGAAATTTTGATTAAAAACAGAGTTTTGAGCGATTTGAAGTGAAACCGTAGGTTTGGGTGTTTGGTTGTGTGAAGAAGAAGATAACTGTGATGTTTTGAAAAAGTGAACAAGTGGGACCTATTTATATACTACCTTGTCTCGACGAATCAGAGGATTCGACGAAACAGAAAAGGGCCCGGCGAATCAGAACTTTGGGCTTGAACTTGGGCCTAAACTTTAGCCCATGACGAAACAGAATTGGGCTCCTGTGATTCGTCGTCTGATATGACGAATCAGATTTGATTCGCCAACTAAGGTCTGATTCGTCGACAAGTGTGATTCGTCAACACTTGTGATTCGTGACAGGTCTGTTTCACCAACAGATTTTTCAAAACAACAACACCCAGGCTGAAAATATTTTGCAGTCAAAACAGTAACACAGGCTGGAAATATTTTGCAGTCAAAACAGATTATGAACACAATTACATTCAGTTTGAATTTTCAAATGCAAGAACGCTTTTATGAAGAAGGTTTCAGGCTTCCGGTATAAAACACCAAGCAACAACTTCGGCTTAATCAGAAACGAACTTTACACAAATATACTAAAAACAAATTTAAAGCATAGTAAACTAAATGAAAATGCGGAAAACTGTTAAAAACACTAAACAACTGTACAAGTGCAATCTTTTTGCGAATCTCAAGGACAAGGAATCATACCAGCTTACGGTCTTAGTCAACATGATTTTGATTTCTGTTTAAAGCTCTGGATAAGTATACTACCTCGATTATCGGTATTGTGGTCCACATAAGCTCAAACTGATCAGACATAATCATAATTTAAGAGATACGATTAACGGTAAGGATTATACTTACAAGTCGATGTAAATCCACTCACGACACATTCCCGTATCAAGGTATGCACGAGAATTCATCTTACCGGTGAGTATACCGTTTATCATCTGTTTGACCGTATAAAAATGTGAGAGACTCACTTATTTGATTGAAAACAAGCCCTATGTGATAAAATCACTTATTGATGAGGAACTTGATTTTCAGATGCATGAGGGCACAGGAGCAAGTCCGTGAACAGGTCAGTACTTCCGTACAGCAGAGAGACGAACTTGACTCCCGCATAGAATCTGTGATAATTTATCACTTATTTTGATTGGACATGTGATTGTTGATCACTTATTTAGGTCGTATGCAGTATGTACACGTATGTATAGTATCATGGAAGATCTTAGACTTCGTCTCCGTTATTTTAACGGTTTGATACAACCATGATACCCAGATGATAAGCAGCATAAAGACCGAATATTTCAGATCTCGGCAATCTCTCAAACGAGATTTCGGTACTAAGACCATATGCCAATGAGCAGTTCCCACCTGACTTGAAGTCTGTTAGGTTTGTATCATCCTGCACATTTTAGTCTGATTGTGAGCCTACCGATACATCGTTAGTAGAGATACTTATCATTTTTCTTTTTATTTTGCATTTTGAGCACATTGACCGACCACACCAGTGAATTTCATCATTTTCCTTTATCCAAGAAACTCATTTTTGGTTTTTCTATTGTTTTTGAATTTTTGAATTTTTCAAACGAAACGACAGAAAGTAAAGACATCTTTTTGGATTTTGAACTTTTTCAATGTTTTTGTATTTTCTTGAAATATCTCCCCCTAAAATTCGCAAACTTTACGAAAACTAAAAATCTTTTTGAATTTTCAAAGATTATAAAGAAAATATTTACAAAAACAATCAGCCAAAGAAGTTTACTCGGGTATCACCTTAATGCCATTGACCAAAAGTAGATAATCAAAACGTGATTTATCAAAAGCTTTTGTAAACAGGTCGGTACGTTGGTGATCAGTGGGGACATGAACGACATCGATTAACCTCTTATCAAAACAGTCACGGATAAAGTGATATTTAATGTCGATGTGTTTAGTCTTAGAATGTTGCACAGGATTTCTAGTGATTTGCAAGGCAGCATTATTATCAACAAAAATACGAGTAGATAGGAATTCTAAACCGTAGTCGCGCATTTGTTGTTGTATCCAAAGAACTTGGGAGCAACAACTCGAGGCAGCAATATATTCTGCTTCACATGTTGATGTAGCAACACACGTTTGCTTCTTGCACTGCCACGTTACGAGTCGATTTCCTAGGAACTGACATCCTGCTGTTGTCGATTTGCCATCGATTTTGCAACCACCGAAATCAGAATCACTGTATGCAATTAATTCAAAACTATCATCCCTAGGGTACCAAAGACCAAGGTCTGGGCATCCCTTCAAATAGCGTAGAATCCTTTTGACAGCTGACAGATGAGAGGCCTTCGGGTTTGCTTGATATCTGGCTAGTAAGCATGTTGGGTACATGATATCAGGCCTTGAAGCGGTAAGATACATGAGAGATCCGATTATGGCACGATAGTACGAGGAGTTGATGCTTTCTCCCTTCAAATCCGGAGTAATCCCGTGATTCTGCGGAAGTGGGGTACCAATGGGCGTTGCATCTGACATTTAGAATCGGCTCAAAATGTCACCAACATATTTAGTCTGATGGATGAATATCCCAGACTCTGTTTGTTGAACTTGAAGGCCCAAGAAGAAATTCATCTCTCCCATAGCACTCATTTCGAACTTTTCTTGCATAACACGTTCGAATTGCCTGCACAAAGAGTCATTAGTAGACCCAAATATTATATCATCAACATATACCTGCACCAGCAGAAGATCGTCATCTTGTTCTTTGATAAAGAGTGTGCAATCAATAAGACCTCGTCTAAATCCATTCTCCAGAAGATAGTTTGATAAGGTTGCGTACCAAGCCCTAGGTGCTTGATGTAGACCATAAAGAGCTTTGTTGAGCAACCAAACCCGATCGGGGTGAATATGATCTTCAAAACCTGGAGGTTGTTCTACATGCACCTCTTCTTGAACAATACCATGAAGAAAAGCACTTTTAACGTCCATCTGGTAAACTTTGAATCCTTTGAAAGAAGCATAAGCTAAGAAGATTCGAATAGCTTCCAGACGTGCAACAGGTGCATAAACTTCATTGTAGTCAATGCCTTCAATCTGACGAAAACCCTGAACAACCAGTCTCGCTTTGTTGCGAATAACAACTCCACGATCATCTTTCTTGCATTTATAAACCCATCGTGTTCCAATTTTCTTGTAATTCTCCGGTTTTTCAACAAGCTTCCAAACACCAAGCTTTTGAAATTGCTGCAGTTCGTCCTGCATGGCTTCAACCCATGAATTATCTTTTAAAGCTTCCTTATAAGATTTTGGTTCTTCTTGTGAAACGTAACACGCGAAAGACCAATCATTTTGTAGACCAGATTCTCTAATAGCTGAATACAAACCAGCACTCGGGTTGTTTCTCAGCTGATTACGTGTCTGCACACCTTGTTGGACATCTCCTATGATATTCTGCTGTGGATGGGTATCGTGTATCCTCATTTCAGGATTTTCAGGAACACGAGCATTAACACCCAAATTGTTAATATTAAGATCAACAACCAACTCTACACCTGGAATATGCGTAGAAGTGGATGCATTTCCTTCAGCAGTATCATCGACTTGCACATGAGGAGTATCAACAGAAATACCATGAACAGGAACAACTGGAGATTTAGTACCTTCAGTCGCATCCAGATTTTCTTCATCTTCTTCTGATGACTCATTGTATTCAGTAACATTCTCAACTTCCTCATTTTGAACCGTGTTGTTAGACGAATTAGAACTTTGTGAGTTAACAACAACAGGTCTAACTAATGATGACTCAGCAGCATTGTCACTATCAAATATCATTCTAGCAGCTGCAGAATCTTCATCAAAAGTTGGCAGGTCAAAGGAATTGAATAGCCCATCATAATCGAACATCCAAGGATCACCTGGAGCTTTAACAGGATCTGTATATCTCTGAACCCGTACTTCACTCCATAGTTCAATCTTTTTGGTAGTCAGATTCCAAACACGAAAATTTGGTGTAGCATATCCAAGGAAGAAACCCTCGATAGCTTTCGCTCCAAACTTTCCATCCGGATCAATCATAGTGCATGGACCACCAAAAGGTTCTAGAATTGAAAGATCTGGTTTCCTTTTCTGTAGAAGTTCGAAACAAGTCTTGCCATGTCTCTTAACCGTAAGAACTCGGTTTAATGTGTAGCAAGCAGTCGACACAGCCTCTGCCCAGAACTGAACAGGAAACGACGACTCTACCAGCATAGTTCTTGCAGTTTCAATTATCGTCCGATTCTTCCTCTCCGCGACACCATTTTGTTGTGGAGTGTAAGGAGAACTGTATTCATGAAGAATGCCTTTAGAGGTACAGAACTCGTCCATAATCCGGTTTTTGAATTCAGTTCCATTGTCGCTTCTGATCCTCTTAACTTTCAACGAGTAGAGATTTTCCAACATTGTAAGAAGATCCTTGAGGATTTGAGGAGTATCACTCTTGTGTGCCATAAAAGCTACCCAAGAAAATCTAGAGTAGTCATCAGTAACTACTAAACAATACACATCTCCGAACGTTGTTTTGTGTCTCATAGGTCCAAAGAGGTCCATATGAAGACGTTCGAGAGGCATGCCAACAGTGTTGATTTTCTTTAAAGGGTGAGACTTCTTTGTTTGTTTCCCTTTCTGGCACGAAACACAGATATCTTGTAGATGAAAACTTCTCACGGGTACGCCATTCACAAGATTGTTTTTCACCAAATGGTTCATTTTTCTCAAGTGAATGTGTCCCATTCTTCTGTGCCAAGATATAGACTCCTTCTCCGTGGCTTTCGAGACAAAACATGTGACTTGTGCATAAGTCGTAATCGCTTGACTCATATCAAGAACATAAAGATCATTGATTCTTGGAGCCGATAAGAGAATCCATTCATCAGGAATTGTGAAACCAGGTTTAAGCACATAACAACCGGCATCATCAAAATGCACGGTGAACTTTTTATCGCAGATTTGCGACACACTGAGAAGATTATGATCAATTTGACGAACATAATTGATCTTATCGAAACATACCACACCATTGGAAATCATTCCCTCTCCAGTGATGTAACCGCCTTTGTCTCCAGCGAAAGCAACATAGCCTCCTTTAATGTTTCTCACATCATATAGAAGTCGTAAGTCGCCCGTCATGTGCCTAGATGCCCCACTATCAACAATCCAATGACTATTAATAGTTCCTCCTGGAACATCCTGCACATATCATCCAATGATTAGTTAAGGATGGGGACCCAAGCCAATGTGGTCTTGGGTCGTCCCTGAGCATCACGAATAGTGATCTCGATTTGTTGATGGTTTTCCAAACAAACAGCTCCCCCTGAACCTTTACTCTTCCTAGGTTTCCAAGTTTGTTTTTGTTTACCAGATTGAGTTTTGTAAACAAATTTTGAAATTTCTGATTTTACAGGTGAACTTGGTTCCCTTGGAAAAGAATTGACCTTAGGTTTTAAAGCCTTTTCTATTTTCTTCACATTTTGATGTCGTTGTTTCGATTCCTGTTCTTTAATAGTTCTTTTATCATGTTTAGGTGAAACAGGACGACATTTAAGGTGAATCGATTCAGGTGATGCTCTTTCAACAAATTTCGCTTTCGGAGTGTTAGCACAATCTTTGATGATGTGCCCAAACTCTCCACATTTAAAACACGTTCTCCTTTCAACAAACTTAGGAGAACTGGATCGACGATCAGATGTCGGACTTGTGTAACCCGAGGTACTAGCTTTTTCATCACACCCGTTTGAATGTTGAGTGTAATTGTTTTGACTATCACGTTTTAAAATTTTGACTTGTACAAAATCAGTGTTTGACTTGTTAGCAAAAGTCTCAATTTTATCTGTACCCCTCGATTCCACAAATTTAACATTGCTGTTTTTCTTCTGATAACGAGCCCCTTTTGTTTCAAATTTTGATTTAGAAACATTTGACACTTTAGCTCGTTGAACTGATTGTGTACTCTTAGAAGCAATAGGTTGTTGCTTTGAAGGTGATATCTGATTTCCAAATTTCTTTTTAATTTCAGTCTTAGGAATTGGATTACATTGAGTCACATTAACTCCCTGAATCAACTTTCCCACAAACTTACTTGTGTTATTTTCAAAAACATTATCAATCAATGAAGGATTGACATTTTTAATTGGAAAATCATTATCTGAATAGATTTTAAAGTCACCAACCAAAGTGTACAACACAATATTACTTTTAACAGTAGACACAGGATTTATCACTTGTTGAACAACAGGTTGAACAGCAGGGGTAGGAGGATCACACAGAATATGATTCTCAATTGGAACTTCTACTCCTTTAAGTTTGTCAAGTGATTTATCCTGTTTACTCACATCTGATTCAGATTCATCATCCGACGACTCATAGTCCTCAATGGTTGGAGGACCTTGTTTCGTAGATGTTGACTCTTTTTGCTCAGAATTTTTACTTGGAGAATTGTCTGATTTGAATCCTAGGCCAGTAGTTACTTCTTCATAATCAAGAGGCACACTGGATTCAAACCGTGGCATTTCTTCTTCATCAGGCATATAAGTATAATCATGTCTCAAAGGGGGCGGACACTTCTTATACCCAACACCTTTCTTGTTTCCCTTTAGTTGTTGAACATCAATAATGTGATCGAGCACAAATCGGGAGTTAGAGTAACTCTCCAATTTTTGCTTGATTGCATCATGTTCACATTTGGTAATGGCTAGTTCCTTTTTAGTTTCCTCAACAATGTTAATGTATTCATTTATACTAACTTGTTTATGATAAACAGTTTTTGTCACTTCGGAAACATTTTTCTTTTGAATTTCAATCATAGATTTAAATTCTTTTTCGTTTCGAATCAAAGCCATATTCGCTTCTTTGCATTTAGCCATTTCAACAACTAAACTCTGATTGTGAATATGAATCGTATCACATTCAAGTTTTATTCTATCAAATTCACTTTTCATATACTCACAATCTCTACAGTTGATAAGAATTTCAGATTTTACCTGACTTGTAGAAGCCGAGACATTTGCCATAAAGGCAGTCTGATAAGAGAAAGATCCGTCTTCAGAAAAGAACTTCTCCATTTCTTTAGATACTACCTCAGCCTTCTTGATCAGAACTGATTTCTGACATTTCAAATCTTCTGCTTCATTCAATAAGTCATCAAGATTAGAACTTGCTTCTTTGCTCACATCAGATTCAGAACTCGAAGTAGAACTTTCTTCATCAGAACTCCCGGAATTACCAGAAATGTCGTCACTATCAGAAAATTCTTCCTTATGAACGTGCTTGATGTGATTGATTATTTTTGCATAACACGCCGTTCCTCCTTTACCTTGATCACTTTCCCCAAGTTGTAAAGACCAATTAAACCCTTCATCAGCTTGTACGGTTAATGCACGACTTTCATTTGATGGTCCAGACTGATTCTGGTTAGTGGTGTTGGTTACAGCCACTATCCCTTTTCCACGATTGTCTTGATTAGCATTTGAAGTACTCGTCTGATTACGGAATGGGTTCTGATTGCCTTGTCTGCTTGGTCGAGTGCACTCACGTTTGAAGTGACCCTTTTCCCCACAATTGAAGCAAGTAACTGCTTCTTTATCAAAACCGTACTTTGTATCTTGTTTGCTTTCCAAAGAACTTCTTCCTGTTCGAACCATAAAGTCCTTCGCCCTTCTAACAGCACTTGCGAATGCCCACTTTATATCCATCAACTCCATTTCATCACGGTTGATTTGTAGATAGTCTTCGTTGGTTAAATTGATGTTTCCAATTTGACCTGCGACCAAACCGCAGTAAGCACTGACCATGGTATTAATAAGTTCCATATGTTCCTTTGCTACTTCAATGCTAACATTTGAGAGGTTTGATGTATCAACTTTGACTGTGTTAGGGTTTGGAGTTGGAGGATTGTTGGTATAATGAGCTTGCTGTTGTTGTTGTGGTTGGACTTGTTGTTGTGGTAGGACTTGTTGTTGTGGTAGGGATGGATTAAAACCTCCTCCTAAATATGCTTGAGGTGGAGTAGTATTTACTGGAGGTATAAAAGGAATAAAACCTCCTCCAGAATAAGTCTGAGTTTGTTGAGGAAACGGAGAAGAGTTTGTATCTGATACAAACGCCGTTTGTAACTTTGGTTGCCTCAGACTAGCTGACGGGTCAAAACCTCCACCATTATACATTTCAATGTTCTGAGGAGCAGCAATGCGTTTTGCTTTTCGGATTTCTTCATCATTTTTATGTTCCAGCTTCTGTACAAATTCATAGATAGTTATGGTGTCAGCATCTAGAATACCTGTATGTTTTAGAAGCTCAATGTATGGACTCCACTTTGGTGGTAGAGAATCAGCAAATCGTGCACAAACTTCCTTTTGAGTTGCATTAACAGCATAGGCATACATCTCACTAATCAAATGATAAAACCGTGTGGTCATTTCATTTAGAGTTTCGTTTTCCAAGAACTGGAATGATTCGAACTCTTTCTTTAATAAATCATGCCGTGTCTTTCTGGAAGCTGCGTTTCCTTCTCCTCTTGTCACCAAACAATCCCATAGGGCTTTCGTGTCCGTACAATAAGAAAACTGATGATAGATATCTTTATGAAGTGCTTGAGTAAGAACAGCAAATGACTTTTTCTCAAATTCATATGCTTTCTTGTCATTTTCCTGCATGTTAGTATAACCTTCGGCCGTTGACGCTGCTACTTCAAGAGCATCATTGCGTTGAGTAATGAAACACCTCCAAATATCCGTGCTTTGACCTTGAACATATGTAATGAATCGACCTTTCCATGATGGAAACTCGTTCATATGATTCAACTTTGGCGGGCGATTGTTACTACCCGTTTCGCTCTCGCTAATCAGAAGATTTTGAATGTTTTGGTTCTGATTGGATGCCAAAGCCCATTGTCCGGCACTTATAGTTGGTTGACCATAAACACTCTTCACCCACGCTGCTGCGGACGACGGATCTTCACGTGGTCTAGAATCCATACTCCAATCCCATGGACTAGTACAACTCATAGTTGATGTATGTATGATAGTACCTGCACAACTTCTTGAAAACAAACAGTAAGCAAGCTGATATAAGTCTTCTGTTTAAAACAGATCTGTTTTCGACGAAACAGAGTTCACGAAACAGGTTTGTTTCGTCTGAATGAATGACGACGAAACAGACTTGTGATAATTGTGATTCTTGGCGAAACAGAATTTGTTTCGTCAAAGATGTTGTGGCGAAACAGACTTTTGATTCGTCAAAGGGGTTGCGACGAAACAGATGTGATTCGTCGTCTGTGTGTTTCGTCAAAACTGGGTAAAAGTCAGTTGGTTTAGATATTTAAAATATCTACTGATCAGTCAAGGATAAGAAGAGACAACAAGATATTTAACCTGACACAAGGTATGTTTGTTACTTCTTATTTTCAACGAAACAGGAACTGTGACCGATAATCAACTTTTACACAAAAGTCAAGTAATATTATTTTAAGTTCAACACTTGTTTTAAACAATTGAAACAGATCAAATTCTCAGCTTATCTAAGAACAACTATGAATATTTCAAGAACACATCCAAGAACATGAGTTTTCCGATGAGTTTTCCGATCACCGATAAATTTCCGAAACACGAAAATATACTAGATTTTCACTAAAAACCCGGTTTAAAGCATAAACAAACAATCTAACTTAGGTTTTTGATAAAAATCTGTAGCAAACAACACTAAAACAGCAGATTTATGAATATTTTTCAGAAAATATTAATTTTTCAAGAACAAGTTTTTTTTTTTTTTTAGAAAAAAACACACACAAAATACTTGATAAAAACCGAAAAAGTTTGATTTTAAACAAGGATAAGAGCCAATGCTCTGATACCACTTGTAGGTCCCGAAATCTGAGGATCGATTACGAACCGAATCTCTTGTTTATAGTAAACACGGTTACGTGTGCGGAATCCACGTAACTATGCCAAATCAAACATATATAGCATAAATAACAACGGATTAATCAATGAAACACAATCTATTGATTAACGGGATGAGAACCGATGACAACTGATACAAACACAGTTCAGACTAAATTTTGGCAGAGTTTTGTTACTATGGTCTGTTTCTCATCTCTGAGTTCAAATGAACACAAAGTGTTGCTTATATAGTCCCTGGGTCACAGATATCGACGAAACACAGAAGTGTTTGACGAATCTGAACATGGGCCAGACATTGGGCCTGGAACAGCCCAATACATGACGAATCAGGGTCTGATTCGTCATGACCTTCAACGAATCAGAAGTCTGATTCGCCATGAAGTGTTACGACGAAACAGAAGTCTGTTTCGTCGAGGACTGCAACTGTTGTGTTTGTTCCTGTTATCAGACAGCAACAATCAGCAACACATAAACATAGTAATGACAAAACTACCCTTTAATGCAACATGCATTGTTCATAATACATTACATACCAAAAGAGACAATTAAGTTGTACACAAGTAGATAGGAGGATATCTGACTTGGTCAACATAACATACAGACTCGATAATTAATAAAAGACCATTCAAAATACATCGTTTAAACAAAACTAGTTACAGACACTAAAAAATGCATCAACAAACTCCCCCTTGTCTGTTACTCGTCTTTGGTCTTCTAATCTTCCTTCAGTGTTGTTCGGACCACGTACTGCCCGAATGAATACCCCTGTAGTAGCAAAAACACGCTACTCTCTGAAACTTTAACGCTTGACGTTCATCTTGGTCTTCATAGAAAATATCATGACGATATAATCTTCCAATATCAGCTTCAGACATGTTGACGATCCACATCGGATCCAACATCCTGTAGTTAGCACGACCATCTCTGAACACAATAACAGCTTCATGAGTATCCGAGTCGTAGCACCACAATGCCATGTCTTCCAGAAAATCCTGCTTCATAGGCATCAATGGGATTTTATCTACTACCCTCGGTGGCTGATAAACAAGTTTATATCTGCAAGTGTTGGTGTCCGGATCAAGAGTAAACTTGATCGGTTGATAAACAGGAAATTGTGGGTTGTAGGATTCATCCTTCCAGCCTGACTTCTTGTTTACTTTCACCAGACGCTCAAATAAAGTAGCGCCATCGTATTTTGCACGATTGATAAGCTTAAGCCTTGTCAACGCAGAAACATCATAGAATGGTAAGGAAAGAATGCTCAGTAGTGAATTGAAATACAGAATTCCATATTCACGTTTAATAGCAATGCAGTGAATATCTTGAACAAACATCCAGCATAAGATCCTTCCACTAGGCTTCTTTTCAAATTGCATATAGTCTACTTGAGCTTTTTCAGGTAACGGCTTGGACACTTTGGATAAAAACTGTTTTCTCCATTCAGCAAAAGCATTTGTGTCTTTTTCAGATGAATTCCGATTCTTCAAGTGCTCGTCTATGTCATCAATGTTTTCTTTCATCCAATTTTCATCAAATGATGCAAATTCAGTACCATCTTCTCTGACATATGTTGATTTTGGAGCTTCACTTTCAACCACAATTTCATCAATCTCTTCAATATTCGTTGTATCAGTTTCAGTAGACATTTTGTCTATCTCAGCATCATCTACTTCTCTCATAGATTGTAAAATACTCAATTGCTCCGGAGAAAGATCTTCTATCAACTCCCCTTCTTCAAGCAACTCTCCAGTAAATGGATGAACAACTTGTAGAGCAATATCAGCACTGCTAAATATAGAAGAAGTACCTTCTATCTGTTGTACTTTTCCAGTAGATGTTCCCTGAGATGATTCAACAACGGTAGGTTGAACTGTAACAACTTCAGAAGCAAGTGTGGTTCGTTGTTTCTGTGATGTACCAGAGGTATCAGGATTTCCTTGATCTTCTGTATCATCATCCTTTTTCTTTAACACCTCTTGTTGTTTACAATGATAGTCCCACAGAATGGCAAGCCTTCTCTCTTTCTCTTCATCAATAGCCTTCAAGTGAGCATTTTCAGCTTTAAGCGCATCAATTTCACCTTGTTGTCTCTCTATAACTGTTTGCTGTTGACCAACCATTGACTTTAACTTGTTAATCTCCACAGATTGTTTAAGTTGATCATGCTTCGTGAGATTTCCAAAATGAGATTGCCTTTGAAGACGATCAGCAGCCGCTTCAAGTGTAGAAAACAGATAGTTGATCTTTTCATTTTGAGAAAATCCGGCAAAAGTTCTATGTCGTTCAGCACTGATTTCCGAAGTAGTTGCCCGGATTGCTGAAGCCATAGATCTTATAGGAACTTCCTGAGGACGAACAGATGGAGTAGCAGTAGCTGGTGTAACAACTGGAGCAACTGGAGTTTCCATAGCTGAAGTAACTACAGTGGGAGTTTCTTGCACAGGCTCCTGAGGTACAGATTGTACAGGCTCCTGAGCAATAGATGAAGACTCCTGAGGCACAGATTTCCGAGTATAAGTACTCAGATATCTCCTAGCTTTCTTCTTTTGTACTTCAACAGCTTTCTCCGCTCTTCTTTTTGTTCTCCTTTCACCTTCAGGATCTTCTGGAACATACTCTGGATCATCCTCTGTTCTAATCTTTCTATACCTTTGTACTCCACGTATATCAATATACATTTCATAACCAGGTTCAACTAAATGATCACTAGAACTCGAATCAGTTCCATCATCACCACTCGCTGACGAACTACTATCTGATGTACCAGAAACAGCACCCTTGCTTGATGTACCAACAGCAGTACTAACAGCACCTGCATCACCTGCATCACTATCTCCACCACTTTCATCATCATCACTACCAGATTCATCTGAATCAACTGGGTCAGGACCAAATTTTTCTATCCTTAACCTTTCCAACTCAGGTTCTTCATTGTCTGATTGGCTATCTTCATGACGCCATTTGTCATTTGCAGGGGCAACATAATCAGGATTCACTAGAGCTCCAAAAAGCTTCCTTGGAGGAACACTTTCTGTGTATCTTTTGGCCGCCATAGTCTTGATTAGTCATAAGGAGTTGAAATTCATTGCCTCTATTTTCAACAGATCATTTTCATCTTTTGGAAGGTCTGGATGCTGAACATTCATTATCATTTGCAGAAACCGTGGATACATCCAAAATTTGTTCCCTGTGGTTCTACTACCAGTCCTTGTCATGTTCTCTTTCATGTTGCTAAAAATGTACTTCGAGATGCTAAACGGTTTGTTTAACACCAGAGCAACCATGAACCCAACAAGATCATCTCCCGCCATATCATATCCAGCTCGTCTATTGCTGAGACTCTGAATAAGCACATGTAATAAAAACTTGTATCTTAATGGAAGATCACCTTTGTTGATTTGTTTGACAAAAAGATCTCCTTTGCATTTCATCCTTAGTAAACAGCCTCGCGAACACATGATTGGTATTGAATATGGTGCATTCGGTTGATCTTGTAATTGAAGAACTTGATTCAATATCTCCGGAGT
This sequence comes from Helianthus tuberosus, assembly GCA_030545235.1. Classification (NCBI taxonomy): domain Eukaryota; kingdom Viridiplantae; phylum Streptophyta; class Magnoliopsida; order Asterales; family Asteraceae; genus Helianthus; species Helianthus tuberosus. The sequence continues at coordinate 115,427,223 of CM060379.1, forward strand.
AACAACGACATACAGATCATTAACACGACCTCTGATAATATCCTTTCCATCGATTTGAACGACGTTTGCAGAATCCCAGAACGCTTTAATGAGAGATTTGTAGACTGGTGTCGAGTATGTAACAGCATAATTGATGCGTGACTCCCTAATCCACTTCGTCATATCTTTAAATTCAACGAGCTTGTCTTCCGGATCCAAATATGCAACTTGATTATGGCGTTTTTCTGACATAATCTCTTCTTCTGTTTTGTTTTCTTTCTTGATCGCTTTCTTGCGTTTTCCCTTTTCTTGCTGTGCTTTAGGAGCCATCTGTACATGAAAATGTCCAGAATAAGTCACAATATATATAACATAACATTTAGACATGTATGAATACACTTTCATGTATTCACATAACAGATAACTGATTTAAACATGTCTACTGTGAACAAACAGCAACATCAGAAAACAGCTAAGGCATTGACGACGAAACAGATGATCAGCGACGAAACAGAACATTGAACGACGAAACAGAGGTTTGACCATTGACTGGTTTGATTCGTCGACTTTTTGATTCGTCGAGTCTATTTCATTCCATTTTGATTCGTCATGTTTGATTCGTCGTCTGATTCGTCTAATGTGTGATTCGCCGAAATTAGGGTTAAATCAGATTCGTCGATTTGGGGGTTTTCTCAGTTTCGCCGGATTGGGTTCAAAAACAAACATCAGATATGAACATAAACACATTCAATCAACATTATTTACCCAACCCATTTATAAACACCCATAAATATTTTTCCGAACAAAAACCTTGTAAAAACAGATAATACCATCATTAAGTACAAACCCCTGTTTTTGGTTATAAAAACCACTAACAAATCAAAGCAAATCAAACACAGATAACCTAAATATATCAGATTATAATGAAAACACAACAACATGCAACAACAACACATATTTAATCAAAGAAAAACAATGATTTCAAAAGGGTTTTTGAGGGTTTTCGGATGAAAAACCCGACGGTTCAAAGTGTTCGGAATGAGAATCAGAACATGTTTCTACCTTTGAAGTTTGTGAAATTTTGATTAAAAACAGAGTTTTGAGCGATTTGAAGTGAAACCGTAGGTTTGGGTGTTTGGTTGTGTGAAGAAGAAGATAACTGTGATGTTTTGAAAAAGTGAACAAGTGGGACCTATTTATATACTACCTTGTCTCGACGAATCAGAGGATTCGACGAAACAGAAAAGGGCCCGGCGAATCAGAACTTTGGGCTTGAACTTGGGCCTAAACTTTAGCCCATGACGAAACAGAATTGGGCTCCTGTGATTCGTCGTCTGATATGACGAATCAGATTTGATTCGCCAACTAAGGTCTGATTCGTCGACAAGTGTGATTCGTCAACACTTGTGATTCGTGACAGGTCTGTTTCACCAACAGATTTTTCAAAACAACAACACCCAGGCTGAAAATATTTTGCAGTCAAAACAGTAACACAGGCTGGAAATATTTTGCAGTCAAAACAGATTATGAACACAATTACATTCAGTTTGAATTTTCAAATGCAAGAACGCTTTTATGAAGAAGGTTTCAGGCTTCCGGTATAAAACACCAAGCAACAACTTCGGCTTAATCAGAAACGAACTTTACACAAATATACTAAAAACAAATTTAAAGCATAGTAAACTAAATGAAAATGCGGAAAACTGTTAAAAACACTAAACAACTGTACAAGTGCAATCTTTTTGCGAATCTCAAGGACAAGGAATCATACCAGCTTACGGTCTTAGTCAACATGATTTTGATTTCTGTTTAAAGCTCTGGATAAGTATACTACCTCGATTATCGGTATTGTGGTCCACATAAGCTCAAACTGATCAGACATAATCATAATTTAAGAGATACGATTAACGGTAAGGATTATACTTACAAGTCGATGTAAATCCACTCACGACACATTCCCGTATCAAGGTATGCACGAGAATTCATCTTACCGGTGAGTATACCGTTTATCATCTGTTTGACCGTATAAAAATGTGAGAGACTCACTTATTTGATTGAAAACAAGCCCTATGTGATAAAATCACTTATTGATGAGGAACTTGATTTTCAGATGCATGAGGGCACAGGAGCAAGTCCGTGAACAGGTCAGTACTTCCGTACAGCAGAGAGACGAACTTGACTCCCGCATAGAATCTGTGATAATTTATCACTTATTTTGATTGGACATGTGATTGTTGATCACTTATTTAGGTCGTATGCAGTATGTACACGTATGTATAGTATCATGGAAGATCTTAGACTTCGTCTCCGTTATTTTAACGGTTTGATACAACCATGATACCCAGATGATAAGCAGCATAAAGACCGAATATTTCAGATCTCGGCAATCTCTCAAACGAGATTTCGGTACTAAGACCATATGCCAATGAGCAGTTCCCACCTGACTTGAAGTCTGTTAGGTTTGTATCATCCTGCACATTTTAGTCTGATTGTGAGCCTACCGATACATCGTTAGTAGAGATACTTATCATTTTTCTTTTTATTTTGCATTTTGAGCACATTGACTCGGTTGACCTACGTTAACTTTTGTTGAGCATGTCGAATCCAGCTTTGAGCCGATGTTTGACTCGAGTTCAACTCCACCCGAATACCCCAATCTCCATCAAACACTACCATATAATACACTGTCTCCAACCAAGTAACTACCACTGATATCACCAGAACCCTATCATCGTTGTACAACACAATCCTATTTCGCAAAAATATATAAAAAGCCCGATGTTAGTTAGACATATACCTTTCCGAATAGCGAAACAAATTGATGAAACGTAGTTACTCGATCTCCTAGTTTCTTTTATCAGACCTGAAAAACACATATCCATACACCCTAGTATTGAAGAAGTGATAGCGGGACTTGAAATCCTGAACCACTAAGCACGAATACAATACTGTAAAAATTATCTTTTTTAAAGTAAAAAAGCTGAAATTAGTGATGAATCTGGATCCCAATTAGTGATGAATCCTGTTACCTTAATCACTAACAGGTTGAATCTGGTGAATAACATTGATGTAGCGATGAATCTGGAAGGGAGAAGCAGAATCCTTCAATTACCATCTTCCAATGGGTCTTCTTAGTTTCATCACCTTTAAGAATGGTGGACTTTGAGTGTTTGCTCATGTTCTTGTGTCCCTCTCCAATCACACAAATTCTTACCTGTGTCGCCGTTACAAACCGTTCATCTTTGATCCACCACAGAGCTTACCTATGTCGCCGGAACCCACCATCGAAACCGTAGCTTCTGGCCGGAATATCAAAGTTCGAATATTTCATCAGAACCCTAATTCAGCCAGGTTTGCCGCATCTTTCATCTTCAGTCCATCATCATCATCATCTAGGAGAGGCTATGCCTTTTGGATTCGATAGAGAGAGAGACAGAGAAAGAGAGAGAGATGATGAGAAATGGAATAGGTTCAATTGCCAAGGAGGTATTGAGATAAAGGTAAAGTTGGGATTTATGATAAAATTGTGCATATAAATTTACCATTATAACCTTGAAGTGTCTTAAAATGTTGAGCCATTTCCCATTCTACCCTTCTAAATTGTGTTGTATTTCTTTGTACATATTGTTTCAAAACTTGTACGCGTTGTAAAATTACATCCCTGTCCGTCACATTTCCTTTATATAGTATATTATAGATATCTTAAAACAAAAAGTCGGTGGCTGTCACATCACAACCACCACATCTATACTATATAATAAAAGAAACCACTTTAGGGACACTTGTCATTATATTAGGCCATCTCTTATAGATAAATATTATTTTAGTTTAATCTCTTCTAATTAATTATATATAACCCTCCTACTAAATATTATTAGTTTAATATCTTATGGATAAATATTATTAGTTTAATTTCAGTAAGTTTTATATATTCATAAATCTTAAATATAAAAAGACTTATTTCACTCTTCCATATTTAGACCATGCACACTTTACTTTGTTATTTAACTTTACTCCATATTTAGACTATATACTCTACTTTAGTTCAATTTCTTTATAGTCTATTCGATTAACTTTATACTCGGTATTTCATATCCACCTCCCCTTTTGTAGTGTTGTTTGTCACATTTGTAGCGTTGGTTATCGATCTGTGATATGAAAACAAATTATGTTATCGATTGAAACAACCGATGATGTGAACATCTATACTATATAATAAAAGAAACCAATACGTGACACGTGTCATTCATTGGAGGCACCTATTTTTGGCGTTTTCCGCCTTTCTTTTATATTTATTTTTTAGTACATAAATTAGATTTTTTACTATTATTAGTATTTTTATTATTTATCAAATATATTGATTAATTAAAATTTATATATAAGACTTTATCCAAAAATATATATATTTAATACACTATTAATCCAAAATTATATTTATTTAATATACTATTAATCTAAAATTACATTTATTCAACTCGTGTAATACATAGAGTTTTTAAAGATTTAACTTTTTTATTATTATTTGGTATATAAATTACAATACACGAGGTTATTAAAAATATAATATTTTTTTATTATTTAATATATAAATTTACATTTATTCAACCAGTGTAATAAATGAGGTTTTTAAAGATATATTGTTTATTATTTAGTACGTAAAATTACATTTTTTTTTCAACCCGTGTATAGTTTTATTTTATATATAAACAATGTTTGAGTATGAAAAAAACAAAATGAGAGTTTGATCTGGTGGTTGTTGCGCCTTAAGCTAAACAGGAGGCCAGGAGTTCTACTCCTCAACTGGAGATTTTTCTCAAATGGAAATATAATTTTATGTGATCATACTTACATGTTACTCTTTAGTCTTGATTTATTAAAAATAATTACTTACATATAGTTTAATATTTATTTATTAGATTATAAAAAAATAAAAGTTGGCCCTTACACTTTCTAAATTGACATCTACACCTCCTATTATTTAAGTTAGTAGGTTAAACATTCACTTCTAACTTTTTGGTAATAACTTTGATTCTTTTTTTTTTTTTTTGAACGGCATCAGACTTTATATAAAAATAAAGCGCCCAGCAAGGAGCTGGCGAAAAGTACAGAACGACGAAAGGAAAACAACAAAAAACGACAATAAAAAACAATTGAAATTACAAAAATTTTCCCAATCAGTCACTTTCGCCTTTGATCTATGTTTCAACCAAAGGAACGCGTCTTCCTTAACGAGGTCGAGAAGCCTGAGGACAGGAAGATGATTCCCTTTGAAGACCTTTTCGTTTCTTGCGAACCAGAGTCTCCATACCACCGCAAGAGCCGCCGTATACACAATCCGCTTCCAATCTTTTGAACCGGGAGTTTGCTGCACAAAATCCATCTAGTCTTCCATTTTCTCCATGTTGGTTGGACCTTTGACTTTTACCCATTTAAAGAACTGCATCCACAACACTTTGGAGAAAAAACAAGAGACAAAAATATGATCCGTGGTTTCGTCGTCTGTTCCGCATCTGTCGCAGACTAAGGAGGACAGATTCACCCCCCCTCCTCGACAAGTTAACTTTCGACGCCACTCTGCCAACGATCGCTCTCCAAGCCATATAATTTACTTTAAGCCAGATAATTTACACCGCCCCCCACTCCTCCGGCTCGTCCTTTTCGACTCCCACCAGCCGATGTTCACGGGCCACAATTTCTCTCTCCTCACACACACACAGCTATACATACATACATATATATATATATAAAGGGGTTCATCCCCCACCCCCCTAGGTTCATCCCCTTCAAGCCCCTCCTACGTGGCGGTGACGTGGCGGCCCATCCCCTTGGGGATGAGGCTCTCCATACCCACTAGTCTCAATAACCATTTTAGTCGAAAATAACAAACTTGAGTCATTCGCCCACATCCAAGCGTCTTTTTTGTCATATAATTCTGCAGTAGAAAGCATTCTCATCAGTTCCCCAATTTGCGCCCATTCCCTGTCCGAACTCGGGTCCCTACGCCAGCCCCACGTCCACTCCAAAAATCTTTCGTTTCGGTTCGCATACTCATAACTTTTCTTCTTAATAACTTAAAGTCTCATTTTCTTTGAATTACTTTTACGAACATAGACAATAGTGTGTCATAAATTACTATACTTTTTTATATCTATGCCAAACTATGTTAATGTCTAAATTACTTTTACGATTTTACACGGCTGTTGAAATTATTGTTACAACTTTACAGCGCAACGACTGAGACATACTCTTTTTTTATTTATTTCAAATGATGTTAATGTCACGAACGTACCATGTGAATAAAGTAAAAAACGCGTAATGTCACGTGCGGGTATTACACGTTAATGTCGTCATCGTAAATTGTAAGCGTAATGCTTATATAGGTTACACCATGTTAGATCGGATACTTCGAAACACGTGTTTTCATATGGCTAACACATCACATAACTTGCCTCCATAAATAAACAACTAAGGTGCCGCATCTGTAACGCGTGGCGTATGCCAGTTTTGACGTACACGTCGGTTTAAACTCACGTTTCAACGTAAACGACTCACATTTTGGCGTAAACTTTTTCCTGAAACAAGTCTGATCAAATATAATATGTTTAAATACTTATTTTTTGTATGTTCGTAAACTGTGTTCGATAGCAAGTGGGTTAATATAATACTTTTTCATTCGACGGCGACCTAATTTTTTTCGAAAACAAGTCGGGTCAAATATACGGTATAAACTAGAGTCTTTTTTAACTTTCGACGCCGCCGCAAAGCGCGACGGGTCGAAATCCTAGTTTGTATTATTCTCAGTAACGTGGTGATAGGAATGTGCAGATCTGATCATTATAAATCTTTTTATTGATTTATAAATCGTTTAAAAAGCTAATTTTTTTTCTAAAATAATCAATTCAATTTAAATATTGCTACAAGAATTATATTGTTTTTCTTGTTTAAAACGCAAAGGTAATGATTTGTAGTTTTGTGTTTACTGTTGTTGATTACATGTTTATTTTGTTTGTTTTTTGAAACGTTTGACACTGAATGAGATCTATGTTTTCGATTGATGATTGTTGGATAAGTTTTTTGGGTAGTGATACCTCCTAGTTTTGATATTTTCTTTGTTTGTACAGATGATGCAGCTGCTCATGAGGACCACCACATGTGAGACCATCTTTTTGAAGGTTGTGGGCTCGGACACGTTTGATATTGTTATGGCGAAGATCAAGGAAATGGCGCACGAGTGCAGCTTTAAATACTGTTTGTGCCTTCCTTCCAATACCATCATCGCAGAGGTACCGATTTGTAATTTGTTGTTGATTACATGTTCAGTTTGGATCATCTCTTGATGATGCATGCTTCTTGTTATATATTTATTTCTACAGATGCTGCTGTGCATCAGGACCACAACAGGTAAGACATTCACTTTTAAGGTTGGGCGCTTGGACACGTTTGATCTTGTTAAGGCGAAGATCGAAGACATTTGCAGCCTCGACAACCGTGACCTCCATTGGGAACTCATCCCTAAACCTGAGGGTTGGTGGCGAGGGGGTATGCCGTTTTTTTGTGCGTATTCTCAATGGAAAAACCTTCACTTTGTCATTCCAATCGGGCCAGAAAATCTCCAGCTTGCAATACCAGATCATGAAAAAAGAAGATATTCCTGGGTACATGCAGAAGCTATTCTTGGCCGGAATGAGTCTGCAGGTGGGAGACCATACGCTGGCACACTACAACATTGTTGCGGGGTCCACCCTGGATCTTGTGGTGAATGGAAAGGAAGTGGCGCTAAACGCAGAGATATCTGTAGAGACCGCTTGTGGAAAGAAGTTCCCTTTGGTGGTTAATTACGACCTTTTGATCGAAGACGTGAAAAAGTTGATTGAAGATAAGGTTCACATTCCCCTGAAGCAGCAGAGGCTGGTCTATGACGGAGTGGAGCTTGAAGACGCACGCCTCCTGCGAACTTACGACTTCGAGGAAAATGACACCTTCTGGCTTGTGATTGATGACGCATCCATGGAGATGAAGACAAGGGTGTCGATGAGGATTCAGATCCAGGTTTCCGCCACTAAGAAGACCATCCACTTAGATGTGGGAAGCACAGACACCATTCACGATGTGAAAGCCAAGATTCAGGCCCGGGAACACATTCCTACGGGTCAGCAGGTTCTGTTTTTGCCTGATAGGCGGCTAGACGTGGACGCCTTTACCCTTGACGACTACTTTATCCACAATGGATCCACCCTCTATCTTGCTCAAATGCTTGGTGAGACGCTTCTCACTTAGGATCAGATCAATCAACACTAAGGATATCTAAAAAAGAATAATACAAGTACAAATAAACGCCACTGGGAGCAGAATGGTAAAAAGCTATACCCGCAAAACCAAATAAGGACCGTTATGACTTATGACCCCATATGGTTGGTAGAAGAAGGTAGTTGTTAAGTGCACTGAAGTTGTTTGTTACTTGTTAGCATGTAGACTTAGAACTGGTATTGTTGTAAAGATTTGTAGTAAAATTGTCCTGAAAGCTAAGATTCATGCCGAGGAAGGCATTCCTATGGACCAGCAGCTTCTGTTTTTGCCCCACAAGATCAACAAGCATTACCAGGATTTTCAGCCGCTAGATGACAGCTTTACACTTGCAGACACTATTTCCAGGAAGGTACCACCCTCTATCTATCTTGCTCAAAATCCTCCTGCTAATGCTTGTTGATCAATGGCTGGCATACATGCTTTGTTTTCTATCTTTATGGTTTCCTTGGTTATTTATTACTGAACAACTTGTGTTTGAATGGAATGTAATCTTATATGTTTTTCTAACCTCTTCTTGGTGTGATTTATCTGCGTCGGTCAATGTGTATCCATCAAATTCATTTTTCACACATGTTTACATTCTGTCTCCTCTGACACAACCAGGCCTGGTCGTGTACTAGAGGTGACGTGGTGTATGGTTATTCGCTCCAGCTCAGCGTCCTTTTGTGCCGGGTGTCGGTCTGTCTCATGAAGATCTTGTGATTGGCGTTGGCGTCTCGCCATTGGTGCCACCTGTCGTCCTTTCTGTCTGTTAAGAGCATCTTTTGTCGCCAGGTGCCTCCTTCCAGAACCTTCTAGATGTCTTCGTATGGCGAGAACGCACATTTGGAGTGGTGTTGTCCCGTTGGCACGTGTCCATACGTGGTTTGGGACCATACCTCTTCAGGATGAATTTGACCGAACAAATGATCAAATTCGAAGAATCGAATTGTAATACTGGATCAAATGAATTTGAATGCAGAATTGATCGAATCATGAGCATGCCAAGGAAGAACTGCTCTGATTCTAAAACCCCACTCTTTCACAAACAGATCAGACCCTTACAACTTTTACAATCTTACATTTAGGTCCATGGACTTATTACAGCATAACAAAATTAGAAACAAGTTCGGTGGTGTTCATTTAAGTGGAAAGAATTTTGGAGCAATTGGGAAAGATGTAGTTACTTATAACTGTAAGGACTAAAAACGTAATTTCACAGGAAAGATATATAGAGAGGACCTGACCGACTCTTTTTGTGCAACAAACCAAACCCACCTTCATATAAATACAACCCTAAAAATTCAAAAGTCGAACTTGTCATCTGTTCCTTGAATCATCTCTCTCTCTCGAAGGTATTTCTTATTATTTGTTGATTTGATGCTGATATAATTGATTATTATTTAATGGTTTGCTTCCGTCGGAAGTATTACTCTGATCCTTGATTGTTTCTATCTATCTACAGTAGAAGATGCAGCTTCTCATCGAGACGAGCACAGGCAATACCGTCACCATGAAGGTTGAGGGCTCGGACACATTTGATCTTGTTAAGGCGAAGATCGAGGAGCAATGTGGCCGCCGCCTTGACAACTACTGTAACATCCATTGGAAACTCGTGCCTCCTGAACCTGAACCTGAACCTGAACCTGAGTTGGACTTGGTTCAATGGAGCAAGTATCTGCGGCCGGGGGCAATGCAGATATTTGTCCGTATCAACAATGAAAAGACCATCACCTTGAAACCTTTGTTCCCAGACAGCACAATCTTTGACTTAATGGACATGATCAAGGAAAAGGCAGATATTCACCATTTCGACCAGAACCTATTCTTGGTCGGAATGCCTCTGGATTATCGCGGTACCATAGCCAGCAACAACATTCATTGGGGGTCCATCGTCGATATTGTGGAAGGGCCTAGCCTACCATGGGGGGAGATATATGTAGAGACCATCCAAGGAAAGACCATCACTCTTAAACCCGAAGAGGACCTGGGCGTCATACAAGTGAAAGCTTTTATTCAAGATCAGGCTGGTATTCCTACAGAACAGCAGAGGCTGGTCTATGCTGGAGACGAGCTTGATAACGACCACTACATGTCATTTTACTACATCCGAAATCAGTCCACCTTACGCCTTGTGGACGAAGCATTCAAGAGGATAAGGGTGCCGATGGGGATACACATCTGTATTGATGATGATGATGATGATGATGCCACACAACAAAGAAACATCTATCTAGTTGTCGAAAGCACCGACACCATTTATGTCCTGAAAGCTAAGATTCAGAACGTGGAAGGCATTCCTGCCGACCGGCAGATTCTGTTTTTGCCCCACAAGCGGCTAGATGACAGCTTTACACTTGCAGACTACTATTTCCAGGAAGGTACCACCCTCTATCTATCTTGCTCAAAATCCTCCTGCTAATGCTTGTTGATCTATCTTTATGGTTATTACTGAACAACAAGTGTTCCACAGGAAACTAATCTTTTATGTTTTTCTAACCTCTTCTTGGTGTGATTGATCTGCATCAGTTTAAAACTTTTGGATCAGTTTTTGGGTTGTTTACATACCTAAAATAATGAATATTGGTTGTAAAACTTTTGGCCTAATTTTTTTGTTAATCAGATGAATTTGGGCCTACAACTTTCGGCCTAAAGTAACATACTTGGACCATAATAAACATTTAAACATTTTTTGTTTGATTTGGTTTGGTTTGGTTTTTAGCACTAGGTATAAATGAAACCGAGTCAGTTTCCATTTGGGATGATTATTTCCGTGCAGTTTCTTGGTTAATTTGGTTTTGGTTCATTTAATCCAATATTTTAAAATCCGGTTTTTATACCGTATTGGATTTGGCTCAGAAACGGTTTAACCGGGCGGTTTAACCGATTCAACCGGTCGGTTTAAACCGGTTTCTAAAACATTGATTTAATCTGTTTATTGCTCACTCTAGTTGCAATTAAACATGTGATCTAATGGTACTTGAACACTGTCTTAAAGAGTGGGAGGGGTGTTCAGAATTCGTTTCGAATTCGAAAAAAATCGAAATTCGATTAAATTCGATTCGATTATCAGGAATTCGTTTCGATTATAAGAATTCGAATTCGATTCAATTCGAGTCAAGTAAATCGAATACGAATTTATAATTTCAAATTCGATTTGATTCGAAATTCGAATAAAAATTATACATTTTATTTATTATTTTTATATATAATACATATATAACTTTTATTGGGCTATACTATAAATTATTTTCAAAATGTATTCCAAGTATTAAAATTACCTATTATCAAACCCACTACATGGCCCATAACTAAAACCTAACTAGAAAATATATCAGTAGATTTCTAACACTAAAAATATTAACTTGTAGTGGTTATTCCCGAATTCTCGTTTTGAATGTTAGACTTGTGGTACTTTATTTGGATTGTTTTATGGTTGCTTTAAAACTTATGTTTCATTTTAATAGTTACTAGGTTAAAACCCCGTGTGTTACACGGGTTGAATAAATATAATTTTATACATTAAGTAATAAAAAATATATCTTAAAAAAACACGTGTTGCATAGGTTGAATAAAACTGCGTATTACAAAGGTTGAATAAAACTGTGTATTATATAAGTTGAATAAAATGTAATTTAATCGGTTGACACATACAGTCATCAAAACATGTCTTTAAAAATAAATTTCGAAGTACTATTTATTAATTATAAGGGAAAACAAAAAATAGATAGCCTCAATAAATGATACGTGTCACTCATAGGTTTGTTTATTATATAGTATAGATCTATGCAGTTAATCTCGGCGATATCTCGGCGATATCTCGGTGATATCTCGGCTATCGGCCCGTCACCAAAATATCGGTTTCCGATATTGGTCATATATCGGTCAACGATATCGGCCGATATCTTGCAAAACCGGCGAGATAATATCGGTTGTCTCGCGATAATATCGGTTGTCTCGCGATATCTCGGCTGGGCCAATTTTGTATAAAAAAATTCTGGGTTTCAGCAAAAAAAAAAAACGAAGTTAAATGGTGTAAAAACTGCCTCACGCGGGACCCGGGGTTTCGGAGCTGCATTCGTGTCCGCAGGACACGCATGAGTTCAACCAAATTTCCAGCTCAGAAACCCATTTTTTGCACCCCCCCCCCCTGCGCGCGTGAGTAGGACTTGTGGTAAAACATGTCATAAAGCTACAATGGAGTAGTAAATGCTTTACCTTATAAACACCCACTCACTTTGTCCCCACACCAATGTGGGACAAATTATTTACCACATGTTGAGACTTTCATTCCCACACCTAGACTTTCTACCACCTCTTGTATATATATAAATATATATATTTATGCATGATATTAGACTTCTAGTATACATATAGGCTCTAGATATGAATATAAATATAAATATATATATTTATGCATGATATTAGAAATTACCGATATCTCACCGATATCTCACCGCGATAAACGATATCTCATATATCGGTCCTTGACCGATAACCGATATTTTTCCGCATTAACTGCATAGGTATAGATATAGATTCGTAGACTATACTCATATAAGTTATTTAGTTTAGAATGGAGAGAAAAAAAAGCTTAGCCTTTTAAAAAAAAATATAAGTTATTTTATTTATAATTTTTGTTTTATATAAGGCATTCGTAGACTACAAAGAACCTAATTTAACTATCATTATTTTATATTTAAAATAGAAATCAGAATATTATTTTCTAGCATACCCATTTATTCACCCAACAACAAATTATAACCCGTAATATATTAAGCTATGAATTATAATATAATAATATGTCAGTAAATGGTACATTCAAAATAATCGACTTTCAATAATGCATATTTTTAAATTTAAAATATAATCAATAATTTTAGTATTATATAATAATGATTAGATTTGATCTAATATTATCTTTTAAATGAGAATTGATGATCAACATTTATCCTCAAAATTTTAAATTTAGTATAATCAATAATTTTAATATTATCTTTTAAATGAGAAAAAAAAAATAGATGGTCTCAATGAATGACAAGTGTCCCATAAATGGTTTCTTTTATTATATAGTATAGATATAGATTACATGTTTTAAAAGAAACTGAATCAAATCGAATTTATTCGAATTCGATTCGAATTTTTAATCGAATACGAATTGGGTTTTTTATTCGAATACGAATTCGAATCGAATTGGGTAGGTTTTAATCGAATACGAATCGAATTCGAATTCAAGGAAAATTAAAAATTATTCGAATAATTCGAAAATTCGATATTCGATTCGATGAACACCCCTAGGTACAATCACATAGAGAGAGTGAAAACATACAAAGGTAATATGATGGCATGCGCCCATGGCTTTATAGCCTAGTAGCATCTTAGAGGTGGGATAAGGCTTTGGGACCAATAGGTCCTGGGTTCGATTCCAACAAAGGGTTTTTTTTACCCATTTTTATTGGGTTACCTCCTGAATTGGTGTATAGACATTATGCCTAGTGGAGATAGATATGATCGGGTGGTTCTGCTGGCGGCACGATAATACTCTAGTGGTCCGTCAGTGATCCAAATTTGCGGTTAAAAGATAGTAGTAATATGCTGCCATGCTGGTCATCGTTTTGAAAAAAAAAAAGAGAGTTACAAAACCTCGTTTCCATGATTTAAATAATGCTTTAGAATTTCGAAGGGTGTGAACTTTGAAACAAGAGATTAGAATGCAATGGAACTCTATTTTTTTTTTTTTGTTTCAAATATAATATAAGTTGTATAAGATATAAAGATTTAATAAAAATAAAGTTCATTGAATAGATGCAAAATAAAATAGTGTATGTTGGCTTTAGACCGTGGGGTATGGTGGGGCGTGGGTTGGGGGCATGGTACGACACGTGGAGTATGGGGCACCCAAGACTAAAAGCCAATTTCAAAGGGGTATGGTGGGGCGTGGCTGGGGTGGCGTGGCCAAGCCACATCATAATGAGGTTCCGCCATGGCTAGTGCTCTTGGCCAATGAGGTTCCGTCATGTCATGTGGGTAGCCTCGCCTAACGCTCGGGCTGAATGCCACGCCAAACGGGCCACGCTGAAACCCAAGCTCACCCGGGGTGTTGACTTGGGCGTTTGTACCTAACCCACGCCCCATACCCCATAGTCTTGTATAAATGGTTCTCAATCCAATAAAAATACACATATGTTTTCTCTACCGAATGTGATTACAAAAGAAAAACTCTTTTTCTTTGTGTAAACGTAACTTAAGGAAAACTCTTATTTTTTTGTGTAAATGATGCGTGTGTAGCGTGATATGTTATTGTTTATATTTTAAGCCCTTTTTAACGCTTAGGGCTGTTTGGTAGCCTCTTAATGACCATTCAGATGTTACCTCTTAATGGTTTAAAACCTCTGAATGAATAAGAGGTAACCTCAAATCTGAATGGTTAAGAGGTAACCTCTGAATGGTAAATCATCACATGTCACATTCTTCTACCTTCTCATTGGTAAAATTCTTAATGGTTCCATTAAGAGGTAGCCTCTTAATGACCATTCAGAGGCTACCAAACAGCCCCTTAGTCAAGTTTTAAATTTATAAAACACGATATTTTACTAACATTAAACACATATATGGGCAAATGCACCAATCGTGAGCGTAGTATAGCGTCGGTAAGATACCGAGGTCGTCCAAGGACACAACAACTTTTAGTACCGGTTTATCCTCAACGTCTAATCAAATCAAAAGTTTAGAAAAGGTTTTAAACATGAAAAATAAAAAAACTAAAAATACTGAAAATAAAAATAAAAATAAAACAGATAGACAAGATAAATCACTTGGATCTGACTCGCCTTTAGTGTAACATTTGATGATTTCCGCACTTTTGCACTTTTTAAGAGATTATCTTATTTATAGTAGTAGGCCCCTCTTTTGAATGTGACGTTACCCTCAACCCAGTAGTTTGAATCAGCAAGGATACAATCCTAAAGGGTCGGAATATTGAAAGATAATTAATTAAGTTATTAATGCGTAATGTGGCAGGCCCCTCTTTTGAAGGTGACGTTACCCTCGGCTAAGTGGTTTGAGTCAGCAGGGATACAATCCCAAGTAGCCGGCTAAGTAGTTAATGCGGTAAAATATCGGATATCGGTCAAGGACCGATATTTAAGATATCGGTTATCGCGGTGGGATATCGGTGAGATATCGGTAATTTTAATATCATGCTAAATTTATATATATAGCAATTTAACACTAACAATAGTAATAAGTAAGAACTGACTAAGACTTAAAAAAACATTTAACAGTAACACCTAACAATTAAGACTTAAAACACTAACATTTAACAGTAACAACTAACAATTAAGACTTACAACACTAATAGCAACAATAAGAAGAAAAATGAACGGTAGAAATGAGAAGAATGGTACTGATATTGGGAAAATCGGTGATTTATCGATCAAATATCGGTCCTATATCGGTCAAATATCGGACAATATCGCTGATATTATCGGTACCGATATTCTGACCAATATTTTGTACCGCTATCTCGGCAGGGGACCAATAACCGATATAAAACTGATATATCGGTTGATATATCGGGATATTAACTACATAGGTAGCCATGTTAATGTATTAATAGTAGTTTACAAATAAGGGGATCAAGCCATTCGCACCCCCGCCATCCAATACCAGTGGGTATTGAAGGAGGTCCTAGTAAGCTTGACCCAGGTCCTTGCAGGATCTATACACTGAACAAGGCAAGAACCTTACCAAACCATTCCCTTAACCCCCGACCAGGTAGCCAACATATCTCTATATAGACCGTAGAGATATGAATGGTGAAAATCTTTTATTTTATATAGACAGTAAAATAACGCCAAGACACCACGGACAAATAATAAGGAAGTTTCACCTTTAACATAAGAAACTAGTTATTAAAGTCATTAATACAAAACCAAATAAAAAGTGCGAAAAGATTAAAAATCAAAAGTATTACACTAAATGTTTGTCTTCACCAAGTGATGTAAGAGACTTAGGCAAATACGGCCTTTGATTGTCAAGAACTCTTACTATCAATCTTGGATCCCGAGACTACTACACACACTCTAAACTGGATGATGGATGATGGTGGTGGATGTGGGTGTTGTAGTGGTGGTGGAGTGTGGATGAAGTGGGAGAGAGGTGGTTTGCCAAGGGATTCCTTTGAAGTGAACCAAGCACCCCTATTTATAGCCTGAACAGAAGCCCGTACACTCCCCCGTGTCCGCTGGACACGGCTCCGTGTCCATCCTCTTTCTCTTTTTTCATTAATTGCATTTGTCTGTATTAGGCTCCACACGCCCCCGTGTTCGCTGGGCACGGCCCCGTGTGCAGAAACGTATCTGTACTATCAAGATTTGCAAGATTCTACGAATCTTAGTGTTGACCACGGCCCCGTGTTGAGCTGGGCACGGGGCCGTGGTGAGCTGGGCACAGCCCCATGGTTAGCTTCTATCTTCTTGTTTTTGCTTTGGGAGATGCTGCCGAGGGGTCAGGCATGTCACGTTTCTTCCTTTTCTTTGTATTTATGTTGGTTTTTGCTGCATATTTGGTTCTTTTGTTCATTTAAGCTCATTTGGTTCTGAAAATACAAAAGGAAGACAAAAACACACTTTTTTCAACATTAGTACTAAAAAAGGGTTAGTTTTATGCCTCATTTGATGTAATTTATATGTTGCATTTTACACACATCAGTAAACGTAACTTAATCCTGAACCGAACAAAAAATAGGGGCATTTATTAAGCAAACCTTGACTATATTATTTGAGTGACTTTGGGGCTGTTTGGCAACTTCTGAATGGTTAAGTGCTAAACCAGTAAGAGGTCTGAACCATTAAGTGCTGAACCATTAAGAGATCTGAACCATTAAGAGGCAGTATAATGCTAAACCGTTTAGAGACAAATGTCTGACCAATTCAGATTAGAGGTCTTAACCATTCAGACTTAGTATAATGCTTAACCATTCAGAGGCAAATGTCTGAACCATTCAGACATGTGCTCGCGAAACAAACAGTCTGAACCATTAAGTGCTGAACCAGTAAGAGGTCTGAACTATTAAGAGCCTCATTAAGAGGTAAACAAACAGCCCATTACTGTACTAAATCTCTTCTGGAGTCTAAATCATATCCCTCATTCCCCCTTACTACATATTATAAACATAAAGTGTTATGAACACATTTGGCCCAACCCAAATAGATCCAACTATGCAGCCCAGTTCAGTGTTAGTAAAAGGCCCACATGTTTAGGAACAACCGGCGTAGTTTATAAGCACAACAAGAGTAGAGAATAAGGGTATGAATGAATATTGTGAATGTTGTTTAGCTTCTTCTTCCCATCCCCAAATCTGTTATCTGTTCTTCCCATCCCCTCTATCTTAATTGTTCTTAAATTTCATTGTAATCATTCTCCAATATCAGTAGAAACATCAAGATTCCATTCTTAATTTGATCATTACTTATCCATTCACTTCATTGGTGCTTTCATTGAATCGTCTGCATCGATGGCGGACGACTCATTAATCCCTGATATAATGCTAATCTTCAGACCATGCTCGAGAACACTAATAAGATGCAAAGTGCTCTGAGGCGGATGTCTGCAACCCTAGATAAACAACAGTCGGCCGTTGTCAAACTGGGGGACCTACTTTTTTCACCACCTAAGCATGCTACCGATGATTCTGATCTAGGGCTCGACACTACTACTCCTTCGAATTTTGGTTCAATCGCATCTGGAATTGAGGTTGTTACTAATCAGTCGGATGTTATCAAATTAGATCTGTATAGCAATCAATCTAGGCCTCTGCAATTAACAGATCTAATTCCCTCGCTAGTTCCGTCCAATTCAGATTCTGGCTCTACTATCCCCAATTTTGGGTGTTACTTAAGTTTCAATGGTGCACCTTCTACCGTAATGATTTCTCATACACCATGTGTCTATGTGCCCCCTGCTCATATTGATACTTTCATAAAGATGAAATATGATCCTGGTGGTAATTGGGGAGATAAGAAGGGTGGTACAGACCACGAGGGGTTCGGTACGACTCTATGTTTGATGCCTTCCATCAGAAACTCACATCCAGATCAGGACGTTTTCATACATGTTGCCTCTCTGAATTGTGATTCAATTTACTCTGTTGGGCCGCTTAAACCTATTATCCAATTGCGGCACAAACCTAATTTCTCAACACCTTCAATTGCCTATTTCGATCCTACTCGCGCGGGTTGTCATGATGTGCTTCTGTATGCGAATGGCTCTATTCATCAAATTACTTCTAGTGCTGATGTGATTTTGGCTATTCGAGAAATTTCATCACTTGTTAATGGTTCAGTAGTGCCCGTTCTTCCTGAGATTAGAAATGATTCACTTAAGCCGGCTAATACTCGGTTGTCAAAGTAGCGAATGCTTCAATTTCATGCAGTTGTAGCAAATGTGCATGTGAAGCAATGTCCAAAGCATCCTATTTCTTTTTATCCTTCTTCTACACAGGTGAGCCTAAGAGATGGCACTGCATTGGTTGGTGGGCTTGTATCTAATACGGCAATATTTTTACCCATTATACCATTGGTTCACAGTTACACTTCTGAGTTTTGCCCAACTTCTATGACAAATTTTATTTGTGCAAAAATATTCACGATCTAGTATGGGAGTTGTGCTAAATCACCAGCTTAGTATTAGTAAATTGGTGCTTCAATTTCAAGTTGGCGATAATCATATTGGTTGGAAAGGCGGAACAACCACTCCATCCTCTTACATGGATGTCGATGCTCTCAAACAACCACTCGACACTCACACATCCTTTACACCAAACACTTGTGCACTCAAGGCTGCGCAGTTTGCATCTGCATTTCAGGTGCCGGAAATTGGTTTTGTTTACGGTCCAAATTATGTTGCGCACTCTTATTTTCAGGACGGACTTAATGTCAGTGCTTGCCATACATATTGTGCAAACACACAATAAAGAGGTAAGTCTTTTGCCTTTTACTTTCAAATTATGTAGGCCTTTTACTTTTAATCGATTTAGGCCTTCAAAGTTTGATTTTTCTGGTTTGCTCCAAGACTCCAAGTTTTATGTGTAAACTCATAGCTTTAATTTCTGATTTCTTATGTTACGTTTCTGTGATTCAGGAGGTTTACTGTATGTTAGATATTTTAGTGTAATAGGGGATTGACTTGATGATCAAGGCGAATAATAATACACATCAAGCAAGTTAGGAGGTGCGGGAGTGCACGCTTGTTTGAGTTATTATAATTCGAAGTGTACGGGCGGAGCCCGTACTCTACGGGGGTTCCAAGGGGGCAGTTCCCCCTTGTCGGGGGTCCGGGTGAACCACCGAAATAATTTGATCTGAGAGTGACAACACGCCTCTCTGATCATCCGGTTTCTGAAATTTCCCCAACACTGTATACATTTAATCCTTACAAAACATAAAGCTTGGTCAAGTTGTATCTTTCTTTGCTAAACTTTTACAAGTATATTTGTTGACTTTATGAGGCATTTAAGTTTTGACTTCATGTGTTTCTCTTATGCTAAAGTTGAATGGTTTTACCAATTTTATATTCAGTCATGAGTAGTAGTACTCACTGTTTAGTTTTAGGTTTTATAATTTAAGAAACCAAGTAAATAGCAAAATAAAGTGCTATTTTCATATGCAACTGTGAGTTTGTCATTTAGAGAAAGATATGTAACTGTGGTTGCAGAACATGTTGTTCCAGTGCTTGTGTTTTGATACTAATATTAGTTTTAATTGTTTTTTGGTTTTCAATCACTTTGCATCATAGAGATTGAATAGGGCTGGCTAGTGTTAATTGTCATAAATTAATAGGGATCTTTGTCCCTAAGAAGGCACGAATGCACCTTTTTGGGTGAGTTATGCAAGTTTTTGTTTGCATATATGTATTCTTCAAATAAAAAAATATTGCACTTGTGTTCTATAATTTTTTTAATAGATGTGTTTCGTATGGGGCATTATATTATTCATCTTGCCCAGGGCAACAAAACCCAATGGACCGCCCTGGTAATCAAAATGCACTCTTTAAAGTTGGAACTTTTTGGCAAACTGATGAAACATGAAAACCAAAGTTCCAACTTTACCGAGTGAATTTTGATTACCTTTGCAAAGCGTGGAAAATCATCAATACTAGGGACCAAATCTGTAAATAATTTCAATAGAGGTACCTGTTTTGTAAATATTTAAACCATTTGCCCATAAAAGCAATGCAATTACATCTGATGTGTGTGACATCCAAATCAGAAGTACCACAGGTTCATCTTTTAATTTCATTGATGAAATTACAATCTACCCTAATTCAAATTCTTTTAAGATTATTTTTTATTACAAATGTATTTTCATGTATATTTTCTTTGTTTTAATTGATTATTTTATAGCTTAAAAAAATATTGCAAGAAGAGATAGTAAGTTTAGTAGACCTAAAACAACATCATCAGATAGTAATTTCGAAAAAAGAAAAAAGGAACATTAAATAGTGTTTGGTGATGCAGAGTGTGAATCTTAAACAACAGGTGGATTTGCAAGCATATCCCGGATATATTGGACCTGATCTGCTGGCAGATGCTTCCCCAAAAAGAGACGAAGCCCTACGCGGGTAGTAGATCTTCTAAACTAAATTGAAATAAACCAACAGTTATATCATCAAAACTTTTCTAAGTCAAATTGAAAACTAAATTGACAGTCAAATTGAAAACTAAACTGACAGTCAAATTGAAAACTAAACTGAAATTCCAAAACCACTAGTTGCCAGTCAAACTTTATGGCATATTAAGCCCTAAAAGCAACAATCTTACTCATATTTAGGATTCATGAAATCAAATTTTAGGGAATAATTACTATAAAAGCGATAGACAATAACAGAAAGCATAAAACAATGTTAAAATTGAAAGAAAAACTTCAAAAACAGCTTTAAATATGAAGAAAAAAAAGTGTTAATATCACCTCCATTGCCAGGTGCAAGTCTTTAAGGGACCTTCCAAATCTTTCGCATTCGGCAACAGTTTCTTCTGTTATCACTATGTCAAGCTTGAGATTTTGTACCAATCTAAAAGTAAACCTCCCAGAAAATTTCAGGCATGTTAGGAGATCCCATGGTGTTGTCGGTCTCATCGCAAGCGCTTACTAAAAGTTTTATGAAGGCATCACGATTAGCATGACAAGTTGCCTACAATAAAATATTTTCTTTCAAATGATTTCTTAAACAATGATTATTATTCAAAATTCTTGTACTCCATAATGGTCCTATTGACATCGGATATGTATATTGAAATCTATGCCTCTATGGACTAAAATCAAATATATGAGAACTTACAAACATTGGGTTCGGGGTATAATCACCCCAAAACTGCTGCCCCTCATTGCGTATGCTCCTCTTTATTTTTACACCTAGTTGGGCCATATGAAATCTTGACCTTTTTATATGTGTCCTCTGTAAAAAGGGAAAAATAAATGTTTATTAGAAATGCTATTGCTCCTCTCATTGGATCCTTTTTATGCCATTTTTAGCTTTATAAATCGATAAAGTTTCTAAAAATGGAAACCGTTATAAAAATTAAAAACTTGATATTTTACTATCAAATTTCTATGAACATGTTCACAACACTTTATAATTATTATTCTAAGTGTATTGGATCATTACTTGATCCATTTTGACCATTCTTTGAAGAAATCTCCAAAAATCCCATTTTTACCCTCTTTATTAAAATTTAAAAGATGGAATTCGTGATTCCATTCCTTGATCCATTTTGACCATTCTTTGAAGAAATCTCCAAAAATCCCATTTTTACCCTCTTTATTAAAAGATGGAATTCGTGATTCCATTCCACTCTTTCCTTAATCAACTTGTTTGAACTTTAAGATTATCATATATAAACAGGTTCTTGTTCCAATTAACCAACTGACTTGTTTCTTGACCATACACAAGAAATTCCAATTCTTGTTAAATTAGACTTCTACTAAAAGTCATTTTTGTCCCTCTTTTAGGCTAAATGATTACACCAATTTAAATAGCTTCATTTGCATGTTTCTTTGGCGTTTCTAACTCCTTACTACTTGTACTTCATGAATGCAAATTAAATTTCATCATGTATCAAAGATATTCCTACTAATTTCCATTTTAACCCATCGTTTGACTTTGACAGAAAAAGTCAAAGCTGTCAAAATTATTAGGAGTCAATTTACATGCTTTTGATCATCTTTATAAATCCAATTAACACAAGGGTACATCTAATGGACTCCAACTAGTTGCAACATGCATTTGGCTATTCTAGATTTCCAATTTTAGTTCAAACATGCAACCAACAAACCTAAAAGAAATTTACATTTATTTAGGTTTAGGTAATTACCTTCAATTTTCTGTCCAACTTGAGGAAGATGGAAGCAAGGTTTAAAAAGGCGGAAATGGGTATCGAGGCGTTTTCCCTTAGCCTCACGAGGCGTAAGCCTCGAGGCAGGTCGAGGCGTAAGCCTCGAAACATTATTAAAAAAATATATATATCTCTCATAAAATCACAAAGTAACACAAAACAAACATCATAAATAGAAAATAGGTCAACAAACAAGGTTTAACATAAAACGAACATCATAAAATAGTATAAAATAGTTCGAACAACTCAAATTAGTAATGTTATGACATCTAAATATCATAGAACTCATTTTCCTCCGCATCATCATCCGCAAAGATTTCATCTGGCGTATTTAGATCGTCATCTTCATCAACCAAATTAATAACTCTTTTCCTTTTCCTCCTAGATGATAAACTCTTACCTTCTTCCTCATTTGGTCCGCCAGGGATGTTTGGCTATCCACTCATCATCCGATTATGTTTTTTTAACCTAATAGATGTTTTTAAGTGAACTATTGGGTTGGCCCACCAATTAAGCCTAATGAACACTAAATGTGTCTAACATAAAGTCCAGAAAACCTAAAATTTTTCAATTTTCACAAGGTCTAGTGAGGCTTAAGCCTCACCGCCTCGCCTCACCGCCTCGGCGCCTCGAAAAGCCTCGGAAAGCCTCGGATGACTGAGGCTTAGGTTTCAGTTGACCCCTATGAGGCTAAGCCTTTAAGGCGTTTTTTCATAGCCTCAGCCGAGGCGTAAGCCTCGAGGCGGGCCTCGGAAAGCCTTTTTAAACCATGGATGGAAGTGTTTTAAGGTTGCTGCATCATCTTCTAACCACCACCAGTCAACTCCGACCTCCATGGCCACCACTGGCCACCGTGATTTCCGCCTCCGGTCACCACGACCACCAGAAACGGTGGTGTTGCCGCCAATCGCAGCTAGGTTACTACCCAGCCTCTTTCTCGGCCTCCCCTGTCTCCCTCTATCTCTCGCTGAATCTCTCTTTCGATTTCTATCTCCCTCTCTATCTAAATAGTGTATACCTCTATTTCTTAAATGAAACCTTAAGAGGGATCCTTAATGAAGACCTGGTTCCCACTTTTTGGTTTTCAATGAAACCTTAAGGGGTATCCTTAATCCCGGTACCGTACCTACAGGTACCGGTTCGACACCGTAACTACAGGTACCGGTATTTATCGACTTTTACATTCAAATACCGGTCTGTGTGGAAATGATGCGGGGCTTTCGTCAACCTTAGAAGGGGATATTTCGCTGACGACTTAAACATTAAAAACAATTGTCTTAAAACATACAGCTAAAAACATTAAAAATTGTCTTAAAAATTTAGAAATTGCCTTAACACCATTTGAAATAAGCTTGAACCTTGAAGAGGAAGACAGCAGCAAGAGTCCCAGTCCCCCACAACTCTTTTAATCTGCAAACACTACAAAGATACCGAAATTTAAAGACTACGGACGGACACTATCTAATAACAAACTAATAAAACGACTCTTTCATGTCAAGATTATGTCAAGGAAATTGAGGTCAATTTGCACATTATGACTTCTTTGGCCCGTTTGAGTCAAACTTAGCCCATTCACCAAACAGATACTTTTGATACATGCCAAATAGTTTATTTAATTTCTAATCAAGCAATTAGACGTTCATGAAGTATGTTGAGGTCATTTTGCACATTACGACTTCTTTGGCCCGTTTGAGTCAAACTTAGCCCATTCACCAAACAGATACTTTTGATACATGCCAAATGGTTTATTTAATTTCTTCTAATCAAGGAATTATATGTTCATGAAGTATGTTGAGGTCATTTTGCACATTATGACTTCTTTGACCCGTTTGAGTCAAACTTAGCCCATTCACCAAACGGATACTTTTGATACATGCCAAATGGTTTATTTTGGTTTATTTAATTTCTAATCAAGCTTATTAAAACCAATCAACGTATCTATTTCAGCTCTTAATCGCATTCTAGCAATATACAAATATAATTTAAATCACATAAACAAGTAATACCATATGAGGGGCTTAAAAAGCAAATAAACTTACTGGTATAACCACTCAGATCAAGATCATTTATAAAATTGAGCCTCACGGCATGCCCTTCCAAGTTCAAAAACACTCGACTGACCAACTGTTTTCGCTCACAGAAAGATGAAAAGAGCGTTAATCTGTTGGCATCCAGCCCATGTTGGCTATGTAGGTGTGAAAGAACACGGGCAAGCTCGTCCTCCAATGTTATTTTGGGGTCGGTGGCTACCGCAGCTGCAGTTCGAGCTACGGAGGAAGTGCTATCGAAACTGCGAGATCGCCTGCTTCCCATATTTCGCGGGACTCTTATGTTCTTCTCAATACCGAAGCATCTTATAAGCAACTGACCGTATTCAGAACTGCCAATATGAATATGCTGGAATTTAGCCGGATTAGCTGCAAATCACAAAAGACGTACATTTTTAGCAACCAGATTTTCCTATCAAATATTGACACTTTTAAGCTTGACTTTGATAAAAACTCACCTTATAACTTTTAAAAACAGCTCTATGATGACGCACACGGTCGGCAACATCACATCATCTGATATAGGAACAGCTAGATCATCGGCTGAAAGTCTTGCAGCAAAGTTTTTATAAAATGTGTTATTGGTATATGTCCCCATAGACACTTCTTCTTCATCGCGCACCTTGGCTAATAGTGTCAATAATTGTTCATCACACGGACACCATTCCGAATTATCCATCTACCCCAGGAAAAAAAACAATTTGATACCAATTGAATAAACAGTTATCAAAGGCGCGAGGCGCACTCAAGGCGATTAGCTCCGCCTAGGGCCTAGGCGATAGGCGCAAAAAAGCGTGGGACTCAAAAAATAAAAGCGCAATTGATTATATACACAAAATTGTGTTTTTTCATCAACTATTTCGTTTTCGCCGGAGACTCGCCCGTAAGTCACCGTAGACACGCCGGAATCTCCAAAATCGCAGGAATTTGGCCGGAAATTTGCTCATTTGTATCAATTTTGACTCAATTTCATGATTTCTAAAAAAAAGACCTAATTTTGACCCAGCAAGCCTGTTGCGCATCGCCCTGAATTACCAATTGAATAAACATATATTGAAATCTATGAACAGATTCATCTTACCTTTTTCCTTTTGCAATTTGATGAGCAATGAGAAGTTGGTAAGCTTTCTTGAGATCTTTTTCTAGTTTTCATTTTGTATTAGGAATAATGACGCTAGGTTAGGGTTATTGGTGGTGCAGAGGCGGAGGAAATAAATTCCTGGATGACAAGACTGGTATCCATATAACCCAGAAGAGTTTAAGTTCATTTTCAAAAAGAAATGATTAATCGGACTGGTTTATTTTTATTATTTTTTTGTAGTATTTTCGGGGAAATTATATATATCAATTAAGTGTAACCAACTTTGAAATCAATTTTGTCCATTGGATCTTGCTGCTGAGATTAAATCTCAGCCCTTTAAACTCCCATTTTTTAACTGCTATTATGGCAGTTCACAGCAGTTTCTTCTACCTTCAACCCACGTCTTATATCCCTCCACCGGCGGTTATTGATAAATTTGATTGGTTTATCTGGAAACTCCCCACTCCCCTACTACTTCGCCTGAAACAAGTAACAACCTCAGTCCCCAGATTCCACCGTTACAAATAACCGCAAAAAGAAGGCCAGTTACGCACAGACTTACAAACCCTGGAACCCCTTCTTCTCTCCCCCCCCCCCCCCTTCTCTCTCTCTAGCGACGACATAAGCACTTCCAAAAAAAGATCAATGCAATTCTGATAGTTGCACCGCAACAATCGAACCCTAATTGAACAACCACTGCCCTCGCTTTGACGACTCCAGCAATTCGATTTGTTTTGTATCACATGACCAGGTAACGGTCGAACCCTCTCTTCAATTTTTCTGATTATGGCTTTGTCAATTTTTATTTGGTTTATCATCACGATGACTGAAACATAGAATCTAATTTCTCACATTGATGGATAGATTCTATCGTGGTGGTATGAATGGTTTAAGAGGTGAGGGAACTCCACTGCTTAACAAAAAGGTAAGCTTAAAAAAACTCTCACATAGAACTGAAATTGGACTTCTTCGTTAAATGTTTTGAAATCTGGCTGAAATGGAAATTGTTGAGTTGTGATGTATGTTTTCATCATGTTTTTGCTACTTAATTCGTAGATTTTAGTTCTATGTCTGTTTGTCAAAATAAATCTTTTAGAGCACAATAATTACACATGTTTGATTCTGTTTTGAATTGGAAGAGCATCAAATTGGTACCCCTGCAGTTTTATAATCTACTGAACTTTGGTTTCATATGTTGTTTACAGGATTTGGGGAGAAATGATGAGCAGGGGGATCCTGAACTTGGAGATGCAGTACCGGTAATTTGGACTTTTGGAGTATTTTGATTTTGGTTTACCAATACAACCTGTTTGATGAAATGCCTAAGTAAAATTCAATGTAAGGTCCTTTTAATTTTGTTCTTGGAAATTAAACAGGCTACATCTTTACTTAGAAGTGCTTTATCGAGAAGAATTAATGTCAGCCGATCTGTCATCTAAAACTCGTGAACTTTTTAGAGTTACAGAACTTCTTCAACTTCAGATTCAAATAACAAAGACGATGAAATATACACATTGGTGTGTGTTCTAACTTCTATTACGAACTTTAGAACTATGCATGTCCTTTATATTTTCTGTTGGTTTAGACTTTAATGTGGTTTGTGTAGGCCGGTGCTCTTGAAAACATTATATAGCAATTTCAGATTGAGAGTCTTGAGCTGAAACATACTGTTGATGAACTGAGGTATAATCGTTTTCTCTTGTATGATTCTATATGTATCTTTGGGGGTGTGTTTATCAGAAGTTGGTGGCCTTCATGAGTTTTAGATATTTGCTAACCATCAACTGTGGTGTGTTTTGTAATTTAAGGGCAGAGACAAGGTTACTTAAGGAAAATGCTGACGCTCAAGCAAAGGAGCTTATGCAAAGAAGAGAACAGGTTGACGAATTTATAGAAAAGGAGAGTGGCCGCCACTGAAGATGTAAGTTACATATTTGTGATCATACATTTTATACCTTTATTGCTCTATTTTTGTGTGAAAAAAATGCAAGATGTGGTGGTGACGGCTAGGGTTTTTTATTTTTGTGTGGCGCGGCGGAAACGGAATAGAGCACGGGCTCTGATACCATGTAAGAATATGAAAGACTTGATTGATATTATTGATATGTTTGATTACAATATATAGAGATCACAAGGAACCCTAGAAACCTAATCGAGCCCGTGGGCTTACAGTAATAAACCCTAGTCTAAGAATGCAGTCCAATAGTAACAACCTTAAAATGTATAATGTAACAAGCTTAAAACAGTTTATGTAACAACCTGGATCCTCCCACAGCATGTCCATGGTCTCAATTGCATATTTACTCTTATGTGGGTAAATATGCTATAGTTACTCAACGTCAAACACATCTAGTATCTTCTTTGAGTATTGTTCATATGCTATTTATGGTTATTGAAAAAAATAATACCACTAAAGTATTCTGGTGTTGTGACTTATGTTAGCCAAATAACACATAACCATTCACTTTCGTTTTGGTTTTGATGGCTTCTTTGTCTGTCGACCTACAGGACTATAAAAAACTCTCGTTTTTATCACCCGTCCCATTCTAGTCGTGCGACGTGCTTCTTCGTCAACCAAACCGACACTTCATCCGGCACTAATCGAGTTTTCGATTAATCGGTCCGGATCAACCTGATACCCGAACCAGTACGACGAGCATATTAGAGGGCAGGCTTCTTTATTCGGGTGGAGCTCGTCAGACGCTTTTAGATTAAGCTCATAAAACCAAATTCTCTATTCACCCAACGGAAACGAAGATATATCGGGATCTTCATAATGATGATTGGTGGCCAGGAATGAAGCAAAGTGTCGCTTGGTACGTCGAGCGGTGTTTGACTTGAAGGAAAGTCAAAGCCGAGCACGAGAAGACACATACTTATATTCCGGGGTGTTACATTAGGGCTCCTAATTGGTAAACAACCGGTTATAGTTTGAATGGTCAAAAACAACCGGACCATTCAACCATCCCCCTTCCCCTTCTCCCGCCTACTCCATCTCCGATTGATCACCATCCGCCTGCCTGCCGCCACCTGCTCCTCTCACCTCCGACTGACGCCTGCTCCTCCTACCTTCGACTGACGCCAGCTCCTCCCACGTTTGGCCTCCGTCCAACGCCGCCTCCATCTTCCAGTGCCAGCCTCCGTCCAGCGCCTACTCCTTCCAATGGTAAGAAAAACCGATTTCCCTTTTCCTCCATTTTTTTCGATTTTTTCTATACCTTGTTTGCAAACAGGAAAAGCAAAAGTATTGTACCAAGTTTGAAAATTGTATGTTAAATTCAAGTAATTTAAGGCAATTTATATGCATTTTTTTTCTTCAGATTTTGCCTATTGAGATTCTTGTTTTATCAAATTTTGTCATAGTTTTGAATTGGGTTCTACATAAGTACATTTTGCTTGTTCGTTGGTTGTCAATGTATTATAAAAATATAATATTTTTATAAAAATCTATTGGAATTGTTCTAAAGTATTTTCTGGAATTTTTGTAAGATTTTTAGGGGTCAAAATCTATTTTTAACGAATTTATAATATTAAACTGAATATTAATTAAATAGATTTAAAATAAAGGGAAAAAAGTCAAAAAAATGGGCTCGAACAGGTCCCTGTGAGGCTCGAACTCGGTTTTTGAGTCTTATGAAGTTAGCCGCAAACCATCGAGCCATGTGTGCTTGTTCAAATTCGTTAGGGGTGAGCAAAAGGAAAAACCCGACCCTACCCGACCATTACCCGACCTGACCCGAGAACCGATCAAACATAAAATACAGAACCGATTCACTACCCTAAATATAGGGCCGGTTCCGGTCCTTAGGTCCAAGTCGGGTTTCACCATGAAAAGAACCGAGAACCGACCCGACCCGATTTTATATGAAAAATTAGAACCGATCTAAATACCTAGGTACTTGGGTTCGGGTCGGGTTGGATATATTTTTGGTTCGGTTCTCGGTTATTTTCGGTTCGGACCTAAACTTGTTCACCCCTAAAATTAGTGATCATTTTGTTTATAAACAGGCTTCCAATCCAATACGAAAGACAGGTATAAACCCTAATTTCTAAATCGTTAAATTCACAAAAAGATTTTATGTCGAGACTAACAACTTATCACAATCGAACCTAATCATAAACCGAATAAAAACCTTTTTATTTTGTACTATATAAATATATACAAGATTCATAGAAAAGAATGAAAATTTACCATTATATAGGATCCAAATCCAAAATTCCGAGACCACCTATTCCAACAACGAGAGAGATAATTGCCATGCGATCTTGTAACATAAAAGCTCCTACACAAACACACCCTCATGGCTGAGATTCGGAAAACCATAGCCCATCAAAGATTTACTATTCACATCGTCACATCAATATTTGTTTTACATCATAACATCACCATATGCTTTAGTAAAAAAGGGTCAACTAAGTTCCGTCTAATTTAGGGCTGCCATCGTCGGCGTCTACTTCATTCACCCTGTGAACTGTAACGCCGGGCCCAGATGTTTTCTTTATACCAATTAGGACCTAAATTAGAGTAAAACTCACACCAAAACCAAGTAATAACTCTCAAAATCAATGTTTTCTTTATGCAAATTCAAAAGGGTCCCAAATTTGTTCTATTAGGGCCTCCAAAAACTAGGGCCGAGCATTTGGGAAAAATCAACCCGACCCAAAAACTTATGTTATAAAGGACAGATAAATGGACCTAATTGTAAATATCGGGTTTCGGTCCTACACAATGTCGTGTCATCGGTTTTCAAGCATAGACCGAGACCGATCCTTCCAAAGGTTTAGCTTTCCGAGAAACAATACTACGATTATTTCAACTTCCGAGTTTATAAAATATAAACGTTATATGTCAATATATACACACCGATTTATGTTCTCAACAAAAAAGTGTGTTAGTTTATTAATTACTTTGCATTTTCAAAGAATTAATGGCCTTAATTGAATTTATATCTAGATTATTTGTAGATTTATATCTACATTTTTGTAGGTTTCAACTTTCAATTTTCAAGCAATTTTTTTAATTTGAAATCTTCGGTTTTGTTGTAGAAAGGTCGGTTACCCTCTGCTCAAACCCGAGAACCGACCTGAACCCGAAATTGCTATAAAATACGAACCAGAGACCAACCAAATTACATAATAAATGGTTCGGTTTCGGGCATATTCGCTATTGATTTTCGGGTACTTTCGGGTCAACCCGATTTATGCTCACCCCTACCAAAACATTGGACCAGACTTGTTTAATAGTAAGAAGTGAGTTCCACAACTTAGAGGTCGTGAGTTCAAACCTTACCCGAGACCAAAAAAAAAAAAATTTTCCATTCAAAAAAAAAATATTATAAAAAGGATATTAACTCCTTTTTTTTAAACATTATCCTAATAAAAAGGATACATAAAGTTCAACATATTAGGCTATGAACCTTTCTTTTAAATCAGAATGTTTTAAACCATTTTATATTTCCGTTCGTTCCAGTTATATATAAAAGGGACACATTATACTCTTAAATATTTGTAAAAACTTAACTGACGCTAGAATATGTATACAGGTTTCGATTTGGTACCTCCGTCGTGATGATGTCGAGTGATGAACGGCGGTGGTGTATTTTTGTCTCCGGTGCGCACGAAAAGGTTGCAGTAGCCGGAGTGTTAAGGAACGCCTGCAACGACGGTTCTAACGGTCGGTAGATAATGAAGGGTCGCCGGAGATCCATAGATCTCACCGGACATACGTGAACAAGAGAGAGAGAAAGAAACGAGGTGAATTGATGATGATACCAAGCTTGAATTTATAAAAAGGAGTGCTTGTAAGGTCGCTTTCAGTGATTGATGTAGGTGTGGTCACTTTCTGAAGTGTTAAAGAGGGTGTTGCTATCAGCTATTTGAAACGTAGTGTGCACTACAGTCTACAGTTTACCTGAACTTTTTTTTTTTAAGTTGAACTTAATGAATAAGGTTATCACACTCGTATGTCTCATTCCAGTGAGGCGTTTTTGTTTTAATCGAGTTCACGCTGTTTTTAGAGTTTGGTTTTTTTCAACGTTCCACTGGGAAATCATACCGCCGGCTGTCACTTGACAATCATTGTGCCACCACAAGAGGAGAACTCTCTGAAGCAACCCACAGTGAGACGAAAACCCGGGTTGGCTCGGGAATCGAACTGACAACCTCACACAAGGCCTAATTCAAATCATTTATTGCCTATATCCACCGAACCCCATATAACACAAGTGGAAATTGAATTTGAGTTCAAAGCTAAGTCCCCTACCACTAAGCCACAAGTGAGATCTCTACCCTAAACATTAAACAAGACTTTATTTAATTATTCATTAATTATCAACGAAGTATTAAAAGAAGTATTGGATGATTCTTCAATTGTTTTTTTTTAACGGTAAGGAACGGCGTGTCAACCACTGTGACACCGGACGCAGTGGCCAAGGTCAACTACTCGACCACCGCCAACCCCTTGGCTCTCCCAGATGTATAGAAACACGACCTCCACCCGCCCAAAGGCATGACAGAAACAGTCGAATAATCGGTGAAACCTCGCCTCCCATCCAAGACGAACCGACGGCTACCCGTATTCGTCCTTTACCTGAATGCCGCAAAAAATAAAGGGATGAGTGAAAGTCAAAACTGAGTTACAAGGAACACTAAATCTTATTCAGCCGCTTCACCACTACCTCATTGACAATTTTTTATTTGTTATCTAAACAATAAAAGGTAAAAACCATTTAAATCACTACTGAAGTTTTCCTTTTTTCTTTAAATAAAAAAAGCCAACTTTATTAACCCACCAAATTTACATAGTGAACATACATCTCGATGTGCACCGATATTTATATAATATAAATTTGGAACATTTCTAGGCATATAGTTTTGTACATTTAAATTAGTTGGTGTTTTATGTTTTAATTAGTTGTACATTTAGTTTAGAAGGTTGTAGCTTTTGATTTATTATATAAATTAGTTGATGTTTTATGCTTTAATTAGTTGTACCCTTAGTTTAGAAGGTTGTAGCTTTTGGTTTATTATTATATAATAAGAATTGATGTATTACCTCTTTGGTTTTTTATGGCTTTTTAATGGTTTTTTTATTGTAGTAATTTTTTTTCTTTTATTTTTATTTAGTTAAAATGGTTTATATGGTCTTCAAGGTTTGTGTTTTTTTTCGTTATGTTAAAGTTTTTTTGGTATAAATTCGAGTTTATCTATATTTTATGCCAACTCGCAGTATAACTTTGTGTTTATATTTGTCTACGTTTTACGTCACATGACGGTATAAATTCACATTTTTGTTTTCCAATTTATACCCTACGTTTTACGTCACGTGGCAGTATAGACAGTGTTGTAAAAGTCGGATTACTCGGCCGAGTACTCGGTCCTCGGACCCCCTCCGAGGCGACTTCCTCCTAGGCGGTCTCAATTAGTCGGCCTCGGGATTACTCGGGAGTACTCGGTGCCTAGTCGGCCTAGTCGGACGTAGTCGGCCTAGTCGGTCTAGGCGGTCAACGTGGTTTGTTGACTTTTAATCGGTCAAAATCGGCCTACTCGGCCTTGTACTCGGACTACTCGGCCTTGTACTCAGACTAGTCGGACTTGTATTCAGAATATTTGAACTTTAAACATGTTTCATTTTAAATTATACTCAGTTGACATGAATTATGCTTATTTTAACACATAAATAATATATAACAATTAATTTTCTTTATATTTACCATGTCCGCGTACTCCCCGAGTACTCTCCGAGTACTCCGATTACTCCCAACTCCCCAGTCGGCCGACTAGGGACCGCCTAGCGACTTTTACAACACTGAGTATAGATTAATGTTTTTGTTTTACAAATTTTTGACGTCGTTTGTTTACTACTTAACACAGTTTTACGACTTACGTGCCCGCAACACGGGTTTTAAACACTAGTTACAAACTATATATCACATTTGAGTTTTTAGAATATAAATTTGCACCATTAATCCCACTTCAAGGGTCGATTCTTGATACATAGAAAACCCTAAGGGGCTGTTTGGTAGCCTCTTAATGACCATTCAGATGTTACCTCTTAATGGTTTAAAACCTCTGAATGAATAAGAGGTAACCTCAAGTCTGAATGGTTAAGAGGTAACCTCTGAATGGTAAATCATCATATGTCACATTCTTCTACCTTCTCATTGGTATAATTCTTAATGGTTCCATTAAGAGGTAAGCTCTTAATAACCATTCAGAGGCTACCAAACAGCCCCTAAATCTTTATATTTCTAGTAATTTTCCAACCTCCACCTTTATAGACTTATATGTCACTATGTTATGAGTTTTCCAAAGTGCCCAACAACATACCACTATAAAAGATTGCACCTTTTTTTTTATTGAATGATTTCTGAATCAATCCTAACCTCGTGTAGATTGATTATGTCCGATATCAAAAACACATATACCAGTGCGACTTTGCACCAACTAGATATTCTTTTCCATACTATAGACGCTACTATGCACGTTATAAATAGATTCTCCAAACTCTCTTCTGCCTCATTACATAATGGACATAGGGTGCTGTTGACACATATATATTAAAAAACAACACATTACACTACTAGTGGAAATGCCCGCGCGTTGCCGCGGGTACATATATTTTTTTGGGCGCACGTTACGTGGCCAGTTTCATGAAATATGATTTGATATGATGAAAAACTACATGAGATGCCCACATCAGTGCTGTTACGCGACCAACTAAGATGACAAATGAGAATGACACCTTAAGCCCACATTACTATAACCACCAAAAGCTTAAATCCACCTATTAATCCATACAAAATCTTACACTCGCAAGTATTTCTACCTACCTAAAAGTACAAACACCAACTCAAGGTATTCCTTCCAGGCTTCATGGTTAAAAACAATTGAGC
Organism: Helianthus tuberosus; assembly: GCA_030545235.1. Classification (NCBI taxonomy): domain Eukaryota; kingdom Viridiplantae; phylum Streptophyta; class Magnoliopsida; order Asterales; family Asteraceae; genus Helianthus; species Helianthus tuberosus. Next base: position 115,461,903 of record CM060379.1, read on the forward strand.
CCATAAACTACAATGTCAATTTCGGTATGGTCAACGCAACACTCTTTCTTTTACAAAGGACCACCCACCCGAGCTGCAAGAAACAAGATCAACACAAATAATAGTTATACACGGGTCAAAACAGTTACACGTAGAATCATATCCTGTTTTAGTGCACGTTTAAATGGGTTGGGTTGAGCATCAAACATCTTTTTGTCTTAAAAATATATATTTGCAGATATTAATTCATTGGTTATGCTTAGATAAACAATTTTTAAACTGTGATAATCATTATGTTATATTAACAAAATATTAAGTTCTAGTAGTTGTCTACAAAATGAGTAACTCATGCATATTCAAGATGAATATTCATGAACCAAGCGTTCTCTTTGCTTTTTGTGTAAATGTAATAAAACCATCAATAACCTAATCCTGCTCAATAAGAATGATTCTAATAAATATATATGTGGTAGTAGATGATCTACACCATCGCACATGGACATATATAAAATATATTGCAAGTAATATAAGCTACTATGACGGAAGTAAATACTTACATTATGTGCAGCAAAAATATTATGAGTAATAAGTTCCTTGTTCTTTGCATCCTAAATTTGTTTCTTCAACCTTGTTTCCGATTCACTATCAAATGTGCCACTTAGCTCCCGTTGCTTAGCTTTGGAGATTGGCTTTTTAGGAGACATGATTTCTTCTTCACCAAATGAAATGTGACTAATCCCAGCAACCGCTTGCTGATGAACATATAATTCGAATTAGAGAAAAAAAAAAGTAAAATGTGTCTATTCGTTATCAAAACTGGCAAATGGTTACCCTGGTACATGCGTATGCTAGTTGGGTTCGATGGGGTGCGAGTTGCAGCATCAGTCTCTTCTGAACCATTCTCTTCGCCAGCTGCAAATATCCCACTTCCGGCTATCTCCTTTATTTATACCCCGATACAGGTTTCCTAAATAAATCGCATAAAGTTACTTTATAATAAAAACATTCACATGTTTTTACGATAAAAAGAAAATAAATCAAAAATTGGGGAACAACCATAGCTCTAAATGATAAAATTCGGGTCGGAACATCTAAGAATCATACACTTTGGAGATGAGACGTTTCATCAATCCTGACGACGTAAAGAGAATATCATGCACTACTATGCGCTCTCGCATATCATGAATCAATGTGAAAAAAGTGTACAATAGATCCTCTATTGATGTGCGTGCAGTGTTATAGGTTTTTATATATATTTTTAGCCCTTTTTACACTTTAGTCAAGTTTTAAATTTATAAAACACGATATTTTACTAACACTAAACACACATATGGGCAAGTGCACCCATCGTGAGCGTAGTTTAGCGTTGGTAAGATACCGAGATCGTCCAAGGACACAAGAGCTTTTAATACCGGTTTATCCTCAACGTCTAATCAAATCAAAAGTTTAGAAAAAGGTTTTAAATATAAAAACTAAAAAAGCTGAAAATAAAAATAAAATAAAAACAGATAGACAAGATGAATCACTTGGATCCGACTCGCCTTTAGTGTAACCTTTGATTATTTCCGCACTTTTTAAGAGATTATCTTAGTTATAGTAGTAGGCCCCTCTTTTGAAGGTGACGTTAGCCTCAACCCAGTAGTTTGAGTCAGCAAGGATACAATCCTAAAGGGTTGGATTATTGAAAGATAAATAATTAAGTTATTAATGCGTAATGTGGTAGGCCCCTCTTTTGAAGGTGACGTTACCCTCGGCTAAGTAGTTTGAGTCAGCAGGGATACAATCCTAAATAGCCGGGTTAATGTATTAATAGTAGTTTACATATGAGGGGATCAAGAAATTCGAACCCCCGCCATCCAATACCAGTGGGTATTGAAGGCGGTCCTACTAGCTTGACCCAGATCCTTGTAGGATCTATACACTGAACAAGGCAAGACGCTTCCCAAACCATTCCCTTAACCCCCGACCAGGTAGCCAACATATCTCCATATAGACCGTGGAGATATGAATGGTGTAAATCTTTTATTTTATATAGAGAGTAAAATAACGCCAAGACACCACGGACAAATGATAAGGAAGTTTCACCTTCAACATAAGAAACTAGTTATTAAAGTCATTAATACATAACCAAATAAAAAGTGCGAAAAGATTAAAAATAAAAAGTATTACACTAAATGCTTGTCTTCACCAAGTGATGTAAGAGACTTAGGCAAACATGACCTTTGGTTGTCAAGAACTCTTACTATCAATCTTGGATCCCGAGACTACTACACACACTCTATGATGGATGATGGTGGTGGATGTTGGTTGTGATAGTGGTGGAGGGTGGGTGAAGTGTGAGAGAGGTAGTTTGTCAAGGGATGAGTTGCAAATGAGCCAAGCACCCCTATTTATAGTCTGAACAGAAGCCCGGACACGGCCCCGTGTCCACCCATCTTCTCTTTCTTCATTTAATGCAGTTTGTCTGTATTAGTTGACCATGCCCCCGTGTCCGCTGGGCACGGCCCTGTGTGCAGAAGTGTATCTGTACTATCAAGATTTGCTAAGATTCTGCGAATCTTTGTCTTGACCTAGGCCCCGTGTCCGCTGGGCACGCCCCGTGTTGGGAAATAGAGGCTTCTACAACTTTGTCTTTTCTACAGACACTTGGGCACGCCCCCGTGCTCACTGAGCACGGGGCGTGTTCAGTCTTCTGTTGTCTTATTTTTGCTTGGGAGGATGCTGTCGAGGGGTCGGGCATGCCACGTTTATTCCTTTTCTTGTAAGTATGTTAGATTTAGCTGTCTTTTTGCTTCTTTTGTTCATTTAATCCTGAAAATACAAAAGGAAGACAAAAGCATACTTTTTCCAACATTAGTACTAAAAAAAGGTTAGTTTTATGTCTCATTTGATGTAATTTATATGTTGCATTTTACACACATCAAATACCCCCACACTTGAATCTTTGTTTGTCCTCAAGCAAAACTCTTTATTTTGTGGCTTACACTCCCAAATAGAATGGGTAGAAGAGAAGGTTTTGGGCTTGTCATAGAGTGTCAGGATTCCAAGATTCTTTATTAGGTTTTATTTTTTATATTATTTACAATCCTATTCGTTATGATTTATTTAGAACATCACATAAGAAAAATTACTTATTTGGGCATAACATGCCTCTTTAAAATTCCATTTATAAACAAGTTCACATACCTCACGGGAGATCACTCAACACTCGGCCGAAGATGTATTTTTTTGTGAAACACTCAGGACCGGCATGGAACTTACTTCTACCATATGCTTGCCAAGCAATCATTCATCCTCTTTTTTAACTATACACCTTTGTAAATATCAAGAGGACTTTTTGGGGAAGGGTTAGGCTTGGGTTAAAGGTAGGTGGTTTGGGTTAGTGGTTAGTAGAAAAGGGCGAAAAGGCGTAAAAAGCGTCGGTTTTCGTAAAACTTTTTGTTTTTGTGACTTTTTATTCTAATGAAGCATTTTTCAAACAAGGTTTCTTTTTTATGAGCTTGTTTGTTTATTGCTAACTTCATTTTTCTTTTCTTCTTTTTTTTTCTTCATAAGGAATGTCACAAGAAAACCGAGCTTTGTTACTAAAATAAAGGGTTTAAAATAAAAAAGGTTTTGGTGGGTAAAGGGTGTTTGTTTTATGGGTTTAGAAATGAAAAGGTTTAGGCTCAAAAGGGTTAACTAGGGGGATTTTTGGGTAGGTGGTAAAAAAAAAAGAAAAATAATGGTGTTGAAAAGAAAATGGGTTAGTCCTAATGCCTCCATCATTTACTTACTTGGGTTTAAGTTGGTAAGGACCGGGAATGTATCGTCATGGCAAGTTCTAGAGTCGTAAGAAACCAAGCGGCTATTCACACAAGAAACGAAAAATGAGCATTTAGTTTAAAGATGTGTATTTGTATGCTCAATAAAGGCTCAAAACTCACTTTTTGTGTGAATGTGATTTTTAATGTGATCAAGTATATAAAATCAAATTTTAACTAGGTTTGTCGTGCCGTTTCATAATTTTCTTATGTTGGTTCTTTTTATCACGACGCTATCGGTTGTAAATTAGTAAAAATATAACCTTTTTAGAACTTGTTATTCCCAATTTAAACCAAGACAAGTAAAAATGAAAATTTTTGAAAAAAATTGGGGTGATTAGCAGTTCCAAAAGAGTTTTGCGTAAGGCTTATAATTAGGACTTGCAAAATTCAAGGTTTTAGCATCCCCCCCCCCCCACATAAATTACACATTGTCCTCAATGTGTCCCAAAAATAAGTTTTTAGGTTGATTGAATGTGTAAAAGGTGTGTTAAAAACAAATTTTTATGTTACTGGGCATCTGGACACGACCTCGTGGCGTCCGGGCACGGCCCCGTGTTCAAGTTGCCAGTAACAAAAATTATTAAAAAGTAACAGAAGGCTGGGCACGGGGCTGTGTTTAGTGAACACGGCCCGTGTCCAGTTACCTGAACTGGGCATTTTTCCTGCAGATCATGGACACGGGGCGTGTTGGCTGGGCACGGCCCCGTGTCGAACTTGCTGTAATGAAGAAAAAAGTGTCGGGAGGCTCTGTTTCATGGGGTGTTGGTTCAAGCTTCCCTTAGTATCCTTCACCATCCCGAGTGTGTTTTACCCATTACAACATCATCCAAACACTAATTTAATTAAAACAATTATTCATTAAATAGAGAGAGGTACACAAAGCTCCTAATAAACTAAAATTTTTAGATAGATAGGTCAGAAAACATAAGAAGTCTAAACCCAAAAAGAAGTTCTAGCCTAAAGTTTATTCTAATGGCAAAATTTCCGAAAATAATTTCCTCGATTGGTTTCGGCTTAAAAGAACTTCTTCCGCCGGATATGGGTCCCTCACAGGTCGGCAAGCCATTCTTCAATCTCCCTAGGGAGAAGAAAAGCGGGCTCATTGGCATCATTTTGAGGGGGCGTAGCTTCCACCGGGACTTCTTGTAAGTTGTCAAGAGGAGGCTCCGCGGGGATGTCATCCCATCCGGTAGGATTGTTGACTCCAAGTGCTAGGTTCCAATCCTCTTGGGGGAGGATCAGTTCCATGGGAGGTGTCACAAGAATGTTCAACCTTTGGTGCAGGAGGTTGATTTCTTGAAAACTGTTTTCCAGCCCCACCGTAAGATAATTTATACGGTCTATCAGGACCTCTTCTACTGATGTCCTTTCATCGAGAGCTTCACGTAGTGCCATCACATAGCGTACGAGAGTTGCTTCGATTGAAGGCCTTCTTTCTCTTCTACTGTTTCTGGAATGCGCTGAAGAAGTTCCACTGTTTTGGCTTGACATTCTACGAAAATAAACTGAAAAGAGTTCATTTTAATGTAACAGTAACCTCGGACACGGCCCCGTGCTCAATGAGCACGGCCCCGTGTTCACGTGTCTGCAGGTTTTTGGAACAAAAATTTCAAATTATTTTTTTGATTTTTAAAGCATTTTTAAGAAGAAATAACTTAAAACAATGTCGTAGAACTTATTGTTAACAAGATTCCTTGAATAAAAACCTAACAAACATCTCAATAAAGCTTGAAACCATGGTGATTTCAAACTCTAATGAAGGTGTTGAGGTAAAAAGAATGAAGAAGAAGGCAATGGACAAAAGAGGAAAGGACAAGATGGTTGTTGAGAAGCTTCTTTTAGAAAATACCTAGGATGGTATGTGTGAAGATCCCACCAAATCTCTGTCCCTGGAATGGTCCAAATGTGCAGGGATCTTGGCTGCATTTATAGAAAACGACAGCACGCTGCACACGGCCCCGTGTTGGCTGGACACGGCCCCGTGTGCAGACCAGATCCTGACACGTTTTGTCCGTATTCTGATAAAAAGTCAGACGGGAATCTTTTGGTGGACACGGGGGCGTGCTGACCTGGACACGGCCCCGTGTCTAGAGGCTGTTTATGAAGTTTCGTCTATTTTTAAGGAATTTATTCGGATAGGGTGGCTCTTTACTGCACGGAACAACACCGAAGTGCCTAAGATACCTAAGTTGCTCTAGATTTAGACGTGAACGCAAAAGGTTATCGGTAAGGGTGATTCCTATGCTAAATGTAGGTGGACAAGTCCAACCCTTTCCCGGGCTCTCGTTAAAGAAGGTGTATGCCGAATCGCTCAGGTCTATCTATGCATCGAACAAAGTCGATGGGGAGTCCTTCACGGCACAATCGACACAGGGACGACTATCGCTCAAGTCTTCGCTAGAGTTAGAGGTGATATCGGGAACAACGAAGTTGTTTTTATCCGAATGCGACCTCAATAATTCTTCTTGGGTATTGTCTTGAGATGAATTTATTAGGTCCATCTCAAGCTCTTTTATCCAATTAAGAATTAAATCTTCCATTTGAAATAATTCATCAAGAAGCATTTCTCCTTGAAGGGATGCTTGAGAGCATTCGAGGGAAAGATAGGGATTATTTTTGTTTTCACCCCTCTTAAGGCTACAGGAAAACAATGGGTCTATATAGTGGGGTTTGTAATTTAGAAAAGAACATTCTAAATCCTTATGAGGGCCACCACATATTTGACACCACGTACCATAAGAGGGCCGATAGTAAAAAAAATCATTATCGCTCATGGTTGTGTCAGAAATTACCAACCGTCGGGATCTTACGGTTCTGTTTTCAGTAACTGATACTTGGGCACTGGGCGTATTTATTGAGCACGGCCCCGTGTTCAGCTACTGTCTGACTTAAAACAGGATTGCCAGTACCAAAGATTGGGCACGAGGGCGTGTTCAGCGAGCACGACCCCGTGCTGAGCTTCTGCAGAAACTGAAAATCTAAGAAAAATCCTAAAAAAAAAGAAAAAAAATAGAAAAATAGAAAAAACAATTAGGCCGTCGATTACTAACTTTCTTAAAATCCTTGTGTCCCCGGAAACGGCGCCAAAAACTTGATGTGCGTGCAGTGTTATAGGTTTTTATGTATATTTTTAGCCCTTTTTACACTTTAGCTAAGTTTTAAATTTATAAAACACGATATTTTACTAACACTAAACACACATATGGGCAAGTGCACCCATCATGAGCGTAGTATAGCGTTGGTAAGATACCGAGGTCGTCCAAGGACACAAGAACTTTTAATACCGGTTTATCCTAAACTTCTAATCAAATCAAAAGTTTAGAAAAAGGTTTTAAATATAAAAACTAAAAAAATCTGAAAATAAAAACAAAATAAAAACAGATAGACAAGATGAATCACTTGGATCCGACTCGCCTTTAGTGTAACCTTTGATTATTTCCGCACTTTTGCACTTTTTAAGAGATTATCTTAGGAGTTAATAGCCAAAATGGTCCCTTAGGTTTGCTCACTTTTGCCACTTTAGTCCAAAATCCAAAATTTTTAAATCTGGGTCCTTGAGGTTTGCATTTTGTTGCCATTTTAGTCCAAATTTCAAAAACCCCATTTTTTGACTGTTGCAAGCAGCCTATTTTGTCCTTTTATGCATGGGTATTTTGGTCATTTTTATGATATATTATAACAACTGAATCATCATCATCTTCTCAAAGCAGATCATCAAACAGCTAATTACAAACCCAGATCGGTCATTTTTATGATATAATATAACAATTGAATCATCATCATCTTCTCAAAGCAGATCATCAAACAGCTAATTACAAACCCAGATCATCTCTCTCAAAGCAGATCATCAAACAACTGAATCATCATCATCATCTTCTCAAACAACTGAACATCAACACCTGCAACTATAACGAATCAACAACACTAATTAACCCCGAAAATATCAAGTAAAAACCCTTGATAAAAATAAAAACGAAAATATGAAAAAGAAGAATTAGGAGGCTCAGATCTGTTAATAATAATCAAAACAAAGAGGAACCAACCGCCATGGCAGCAAACATCACGGCTGCTTCAACAGCCGGATATTACCCCGCCAAGATACGGTAAGTCTCAAAGCTTCACTCGATTCACTCAGACAACGAAAAAAATCATCATCGCCTCTTTATGAGTTATTAACAAACAACTAATTACAAACCCAGATCAAGAACCCAGATCATCTCTCTCAAAGTAGATCATCAAACAACTGAATCATCATCATCTTCTCAAACAACTGAACATCAACACCTGCAACTATGACCACCACCAGAACTCCGGCCACCCCCAAAATGGCAGTTTACTCACAGAACTCCGTCCACACAACTCTCGTCTTCAAACCGCCACCACCACCGAACCCCTGAGCTGCACCACCCCACCCCACTGCACCAAGGAAACAATATTCATACCTTAATCGAAAACTTAAACAACAGAATTCCAAGACTACCACGAATCTCTGTAACCGTAGTAAATAGAATCGAACCCCTGACCTTCACGCTTCCCTCATCCGAACTAACAAACCCTAGTTGTTCACCTCTATACTCAACCCAAACATTGAGCGACGATAATCGAGCGACTAAACATCTGAATTACAAACTTTGATTCGAACACCTGGCTCTATATCGAATGATACCGGAGCGGCGTGCACTTTGAGGCGATCGAGGCGGAGGACGGTGATGGCGATGGCGGAGGAGAGGTCGCGGTGAGAAGGAGGTGGTGGTGGTGGCGGCTGTGGTGAGGAGGTAGTGGTGGCGGTGGTGAGAAGGGGAGAAGGGGAGGAGGTGGCGGTGGTGGTGAAGAGAGAGAGAGACAGAGGGTGCCGTGGTCGAAGCACTGAATAGACAATTTAGTGAAGCAAGCGGGACCCGAAGTAGGACCCGAACCGCATCACGTTCCAAGCCAAGAACACATTCGGAGGGTCATAGCAAACCGCCCTCTCAGAAGGAGATACCTAAGAAAGATAAGCCAAAGAAGGATGATGAGGATCATCACTCCTCTAACCAAAACAGTGTCCCGATAAAGAAGATCAAACAGAAACATGAATCGCACAGTAAGTCCTGTACTTATAAATACTTCGTCTCATGTAAACCCAGAGACTTTACTGGGGAGAAAGGAGCGGTCGACTGCATGACCTGGTTAGACGAAATGGATACAGTTGTAGATATCAGCGGGTGTGCTGATCGGGATGTAGTGAAGTACGTATCCCAATCGTTTAAAGGGGACGCACTAGCATGGTGGAAATCTCTCTTACAAGCTGCTGGAAAGGCCACACTTTACAGTATGTCATGGGATCAGTTCGTAGCCCTTATTAAAGAGAATTTTTGCCCACAACATGAAGTTGAAAGGATAGAGTCAGACTTCGTATCTTTGGTGATGAAGAATCTAGACTGCCAGGCATACCTCACCACTTTTAATACTCTATCTCGGTTGGTTCCATACTTGGTAACCCCAGAGCCGTGAAGGATTGCCCGTTTCATTGGGGGTTTGGCCCCTGAGATTAAAGCGAGTGTTAAGGCATCGAGGCCTACAACTTTCAGATCAGTAGCTGATCTATCTCTCTCTCTCTCACCCAGGACGTAGTCAGGTTGAGAGCACTTAGGAACTCGGAAGAGAATAAGAGAAAGCGTGAGGACGATACCTCACGGAGATCGGAAAAGAGACACCGAGGAAATAACGACCACAGGAAAGGGTCGGGATCTAAGAGGGATGGGCAACAGTCGGGGGATAAGCCCAAATGTAAAACCTGCAAGAAGAACCATTTTGGGAAATGTCGTTTTGAGTCAAAATCGCAGTCCCACACGAGACCATGTGGAATCTGCAAATCTACTGATCATACGACTTTGAAGTGTAAGGGTCTGAAGGATGCAACATGTTACGGTTGCAACGAGAAAGGGCACATTAAGTCTAATTGCCCAAAGTACGCTAAGAAAGCCGATGATGGAAAGAAGACCAATGCGAGGGTCTTCAAGATGGACGCTAAGGAAGCAGTTCAAGATGACAACGTTATTACAGGTACTTTTCTTGTAAATGATGTTTTTGCTAGAGTCTTGTTTGATTCTGGAGCGGATAAGTCTTTTGTAGATAATAAGTTTTGTGAGTTGTTAAAATTGCCTGTAAAAGCCTTAAGTGTGAAGTATGAGGTGGAGTTAGCTGATGGAACCATAGAAACAGCCTCAACTGTTTTAGATGAATGTGTTATATCCATTAGGAATCATTCTTTTCCTTTGTCCCTACTTCCCTTTAAGCTCGCCGGCTTTGATGTAGTCATAGGCATGGATTGGTTATCGCATAACCAAGCCCAGATTGTATGCAACATGAAGCAAGTGATAGTCAAAACTCCATCTGGGAAGTCACTTACCATCCAAGGGGATACACAGCATGGATTGCCTGAGCAAGTGTCCATGCTCAAGGCATCCAGATGTATGCAGAAGGGCTGTGTCATTTATATGGCACAAGTTACTATAGACGAGCCAAAGCCTAAGATTGAAGATATCCCTATCATTTCGGAATATCCTGAAGTTTTTCCCGAAGAACTACCTGGTTTACCACCAGATAGGCAAGTGGAATTCCGGATTGACATCATCCCTGGTGCTGCACCAGTAGCAAGAGCACCTTATAGGTTAGCACCAACGGAGATGAAGGAGTTAAGGACGCAGTTGGATGATCTGTTAGCAAAAGGTTTTATTAGACCTAGTTCGTCTCCTTGGGGAGCGCCGATCTTATTTGTCAAGAAGAAGGATGGATCGATGCGTTTGTGCATCGACTACCGTGAGCTTAATAAAGTCACTATCAAGAATAGGTATCCTCTGCCCAGGATCGACGATCTGTTCGATCAGTTACAAGGAGCAAGCTACTTTTCTAAGATCGACTTGAGGTCAGGCTATCATCAGTTGAAGGTCAAAGATGAAGATGTACACAAGACAGCGTTTAGGACTCGTTATGGACATTACGAGTTCCTAGTGATGCCTTTCGGGCTCACTAATGCGCCAGCCGCATTCATGGATCTCATGAATCGCGTCTGCAAGCCTTATCTGGATAAATTCGTCATCGTCTTTATTGACGACATCCTTATTTACTCGAAGAACAAAGCTGATCACGAGAAACACCTTCGTTGTATTCTCAAACTTCTACATCAAGAGAAACTTTACGCCAAATTTTCGAAGTGTGAATTTTGGCTTCGAGAAGTCCAATTCCTTGGACATGTTGTAAGTGAGCGTGGTATCCAAGTGGATCCCGCTAAGGTGGAAGCAGTTATGAATTGGCAAGAGCCAAAGACGCCTACTGAAATTCGTAGTTTCCTGGGTTTAGCTGGATACTATAGGCGTTTCATCGAAAACTTTTCAAGGATTGCTGCGCCCCTTACCTCGTTGACGCGTAAGAAGGTTAAGTTTGATTGGGGCCCTAAGCAGCAAGAGTCCTTTGACATTCTGAAGAAAAAGTTGAGCAATGCACCAGTACTAACATTGCCCGACGGTATAGAAGAATTTGTGGTGTATTGTGATGCATCACACACTGGTATGGGTTGTGTACTCATGTAGAAAGGCAAAGTTATTGCCTATGCCTCAAGACAGCTGAAGATACACGAAAAGAACTACACTACCCACGATTTAGAATTGGGTGCTGTTGTATTTGCATTGAAACTTTGGAGACATTACTTATATGGAACCAATTGGGTGATTTATTCCGATCATAAGAGCCTTCAACATTTGTTTAATCAGAAGGACCTAAACATGCGACAAAGACGATGGATGGAAACTCTAAACGATTATGATTGTGAAATAAAGTACCATCCAGGCAAGGCAAATGTAGTTGCCGACGCCTTGAGCAGAAAAGAAAGGGTAAAGCCGATAAGAATCAATGCCAAGCGCATTGAAATCAAGAATGATTTGAACGAAAGGATACTAGCTGCACAGAAGGAAGCTGTGTTAGAAGCTAATTATCCTGAAGAAAAGTTGGGAGTAACTGAGGAGCAGTTATCTCATGACAAGGACGGAATGCTTAGACTAAATGGACGAATATGGGTTCCAGTTTTTGGAGGACTTCGAGATGTTATCCTCCAGGAAGCCCACAGTTCCAAATATTCTGTTCACCCTGGGGCTGATAAGATGTACCAGGATTTAAAAGCAAACTACTGGTGGATTGGTTTGAAAAAGTCCGTAGCTGCTTATGTGTCTAAATGTTTGACTTGTGCGTAAGTCATAGCGGAACACCAGAAACCGTCAGGTTTGTTACAACAACCTGAAATTCCCACATGGAAATGGGAGATGGTGACAATGGATTTCATCACCAAGTTACCAAAGACGAGAAAAGGAAATGATACTATATGGGTCATAGTAGATAGACTGACGAAGTCAGCACATTTTCTACCCATCAAGGAGACTTATAGCTCCGATATGTTAGCTCAATTATACGTTGATAAGATTGTAGCTCTGCACGGTATACCTGTGTCTATTATCTCGGATAGAGATACTAGATACACGTCACATTTTTGGAAGAGTTTCCAACAATCTTTGGGCACTCGTTTGAATTTTAGTACGGCTTATCATCCACAGACTGACGGTCAGAGTGAGCGTACTATTCAAACTTTGGAAGACATGCTACGTGCATGTGCGATCGATTTGGGTGGTAGTTGGGATAAGAACCTACCACTAATTGAATTCTCCTACAACAATAGCTACCACACCAGCATAAAAGCTGCGCCTTTTGAGGCCTTGTACGGTAGAAAGTGTAGATCGCCTATTTGTTGGGCAGAAGTTGGAGATGTCCAACTATCAGGACCAGAAATTGTTTTTGAGACGACGGACAAGATTGTCCAGATTCGTGATCGTTTGAAAGCTGCCAGGGATAGGCAGAAAAGTTATGCGGATCCAAAGCGTAAAGCTTTTCACTTCGAAGTAGGTGAAAAAGTGTTGCTTAAAGTATCACCCTGGAAGGGGGTGATGCGATTTGGTAAGAAAGGCAAGCTAAGCCCGAGATACATAGGACCTTTCGAGGTTATTGAACGTGTCGGGTCAGTTGCTTATAAGTTAAACTTGCCTGGAGAACTTAGCGCTATCCATAATGTGTTCCACATCTGTAATTTGAAGAAGTGTTCCGCTGATGAACCACTGGTTATACCGTATACGGATGTACATATAGATGAAAGCTTGAAATTTGTGGAAAAGCCCTTGTCGATTGAAGACCGAAAGGTAAAGAAGCTTTGAAGGAAACACATACCTATTGTTAAGGTCAAATGGGATGCCCGTAGAGGTCCCGAATACACATGGGAGGTAGAATCCACGATGAAAGAAAAATACCCTCATTTGTTTCAGTAAATCTCGGGGTCGAGATTTCTTTTAAGGGGGTGAGGATGTAACACCTCAAAAAAAATTTACGTCCAATAATGTAGTGACACGTGTCATGGACTTTGAATGTGTGAAAACATACTTTAGAGGGACTAAAGTTGACATACAATGAAACTATGTGATTGTAAGGGTTCAAAGTGTCAACGATTGATAAATAAGCCCTACAATAACCCTACATGGTGTTTATAACTTTAAACGGATAAATAATGGATCATACGAAGCGGAAAATGTAAGAAAGTGAGGAATTACAAACTACAAGGGCTAAACGTGTCAACATGTTGAATTTATACCTCTGAGTGATCTTTTGGCAAACCCGAAGCTTTGTAATGATAAAATATACTCACGAGAATATATGATAAAAATTTCATGAAGTTTCGTGAACGTATGAGAAAGTTATGATTAAAACCGTACACGAAAGGTTAATTGCGTTATCGTGAATTTCGTGACTTTTCGGGTAAGCGCAAAGTGAACCGAGGACTTTGCCATGTTTATAAAAGTCCCAAGGTTCATAAAAATCAGATTTCAAGGGTTTAGAGTGCAAATAAACAGCCAAAAACACGTATCAAAGATCAGGGACTGAAGTGTAATTATCGAAAACTTGTTATGCTGGTCGATGCCTTGTACGCGGCCCGCCTGGACTTCCTCGCGGCCCGCCTACCAGCGCCCAGCGATAAACATAACCTGCAGCTGCCAGTTATGTCTGTTTGTAAGTTGTTTGCAGCTGTATACGACTCAAGGACCTGACCAATCGACTTTCATGCAATTGAGGACACTTGTATGCTTCTCATATCAGCCCTAGACCCCTATGGCACCTCTAAATCAGATCAAAATCTGCTTATAAGGGACTTGAAGCTTATGTTCTTCATTACTTACAACTTTCAAAATTCACAAGACTTCTCCTGGAGCATTTCTGATCGACAAGGCTACCTCATAGTGATCCATAAGCTTGTCTAGGACCATTGTAAGTGTTTACATCTTCCTCAAATTCGTTCTAGCTTAGTGTTTTAACCGAAAGTCAAACTATCGTAAATTACACTTGACTTTACGATTAAACGAGTTTGGCTCTGTCATTTCTCAAATTGAAAGTACCTACATGTCGGTATTTATGTGTGTAACAAACCCCTAAAAGGGTATTTTCAGATTCACGCTCTAAGCATGTTAATTGTCGAGTCAAAGCATTTCTTAAAAAGTCAACAGAATGTGTTTTTACAAATTTAAGCATAATCAGTAATGTAGGCTACATGCAACCTGTTTGATCATCAAAATAACTTTATAAATAATGTAAGAACATGTTTCAACTTGATCAACTCGACAATTTTCAGTTTAAACACGAATCGGAACCGAAAGTCACATAAATTGACTTTTTCTTTGACTATCGGTTCGGATCCATTCATGCATGTTTGAGATCTGCATTAGAGCATATTTTGGACCAAATTTCATATAAGTTTAATTCTCTGAGATTTTACAACTTGGTTCAACACTTGTCCGATTCATATGCATGTTACCGGTTTATGCTCAAATATGACTATTTTTCCCTTTTGACTATAAAACGCGATTTTTGAAAAAGTGAAAGAGTAGAAACATTTGTTACTGATTTATAAACTTGCACCGAAAATTTGATATCAGTTTGAGGTCCAGAATAAGAGTTATGCTCAATATCGTAATTTGCAAGCTTTATGTTACATAAACGGCGTAATTAGCATATAACCCATTTAAACCCACTTTTTAATTTAAAACTTTTTACCCACTGATGTTATATAATATTTTGGGATTTTTAAAGATTTTTATTTAATTTTTAGCTGAGCATAACATAGGTCTTTAGGTTTGATTCGGTTATGACGGTTTTACCCTTTTAAGCCATAAAATGAGTTTTATAAATCCTTTTGACCTCAAACCTTTTTCTACTGATTTTATTTGTTAAATAAACTATTTTGAGCATTCTGGAAATATAAAAATATTAGCTTTCTTTTGGAAACCCGGAAACGGCTCTAAATCGCCTTTTTAAGCGTTTTAACGCATAGTATGCATTATAACCATATTAAACATATAAGGTTGATACCTACTGATGTTTTTAGTATATTTTTATAAAATAACAGTAAGTATAAGTTTATAAACTCAGATTCCCAATTTTGACATTTTAAGCCCTTGTAAAATTACCAAAATACCCCTAACGAGCATAGTTTGGTTTTAAATGATAAGTTTCACATATGGGTCATACCCTACTGTTATAATATGTTAAATTAAGTATTTTTACTGTATGAATCAGACCCACAACTCGGATTACAAATTTAACTCTTTTATAATCTTTTAAATGACCAAAATGCCCTTATAAGGCATAAGTTGAGTTTAAATTCATTCGGGGCATAATAGAACATAACTTACTGATATTATGACATATTTAGAGCATATTATCTTAGGGAACTTGCATATGACCTTCATGGTTACCCGTAACGCTCTTTTCACGTTCGGTGCGGTTTATGTAACTAGTTTGCATAAATTGACCGAGACGGGTCAAACATTATCATTTTTGTCTCAAAATCCAGAATGTATTTAGTATACCCATATTATACAAGTATTCCAACTTATCGGGTCTAAATCACATTCTATCCGGTCTTCGCTTAATCGTGCGTTTAAACCGTTTCGTCCTTTTAAATAACCGGTCTAAGCTTTAGCTTAATTAAAGGCCGTTAGAAATCTAATAGGTTATTTATAAACCTTCGTTCCAGATTAGGAGCACCGGTAAAAGCTACCTGCCTTTTTGCTTGTTGAGATATATACTTACCAAGGTAAATACTTTTAACTTATTTTCCCTATACGGGCTTGGGGTACGGTATATAAAATACCGCTTGGTCCGGCATTGAATTCTTTAATCGAATAGAGGTTAAATTTATTGAGATGCCTTGTTTTGAATGTGTGTTTTATTGCTTAAAGCCTTTGGGGGGTTAATGACCATGTCCCGGATATCCTCGGCATTATCTTACGAGATGGCCACGACCTGAGCACGGGGTGTAGGCGTACACCTGTCAAGTGTATAACTCAATATTGTGGTGTGTCTATTGATCTTTAACCCGGCACGAACCGGGCTACTGAACGCATAAGCAACATGTAAATCCTTTACAAGATTATATAACATAATTATCCCAAGTTATAAAATATTTTGTGCCATGAGCATTCAAATCAATTTTCAATCATTTTCAAAATGAGTAGTTAAATTGTATTTACCAGTGTAAACTGACGTATTTTTCCCAAAAGGTTAAGTGCAGGTACTACACGTAATAGGCTGGCTGTCTTCTAGAGCGTCCACAATAAGTCTCGCAAGCTTGGACGACAATAAACTGTTGAACAATATCTTATTTTATTTTCATCCGCCTGTGGATCCGTTTCAACTACTCGTGATATTTAATATTACATTTTATTTAAAGTTGAAATGAATCTATCTTTGCTTCCGCTGTGCATTATTATATTGTGTTGTTTGTCTATGATGATATCAACTACGTCACGATACTCCCCACCGGGCCCACCGGTGACATGTGGAAAATAGGGGTGTGACACTTTGATTGTCAAGAACTCTTACTATCAATCTTGAATCCCGAGACTACTACACACACTCTATGATGGAAGATGGTGGTGGATGTGGGTTGTGATGGTGGTGGAGGGTGGGTGAAGTGTGAGAGAGGTGGTTTGTCAAGGGATGAGTTGCAAATGAGCCAAGCACCCCTATTTATAGTCTGAACAGAAGCCCGGACACGACCCCGTGTCCATTGGGCATGGCCCCGTGTCCATTGGGCACGGCCCTGTGTCCACCCATCTTCTCTTTCTTCATTTAATGCAGTTTGTCTGTATTAGTTGACCACGCCCCCGTGTCCGCTGGGCACGGCCACGTGTGCAGAAGCATATCTGTACTATCAAGATTTGCTAAGATTCTGCGAATCTTTGTCTTGACCACGGCCCCGTGTCCGCTGGGCACGCCCCGTGTTGGGAAATAGAAGCTTCTACAACTTTGTTTTTTCTGCAGACACTTGGGCACGCCCCCGTGCTCACTGAGCATGGGGCGTGTTCAGTCTTCTGTTGTCTTGTTTTTGCTTGGGAGGATGCCGTCGAGGGGTCGGGCATGCCACGTTTATTCCTTTTCTTGTAATTATGTTAGATTTAGCTGCCTTTTTGCTTCTTTTATTCATTTGAGCTCATTTAATCCTGAAAATACAAAAGGAAGACAAAAGCATACTTTTTCCAACATTAGTACTAAAAAAAGGGTTAGTTTTATGCCTCATTTGATGTAATTTATATGTTGCATTTTACACACATCATCTATATATCCAAGCTGACTAACTCAACAATGATAACCGACTCTATGCATACACACTGTATACATATGATGCAAGAGAGAGTTAGGCCCATTGTTTAAATACTAACTCAGCTTTAAAATCCAAAACTTTCTACTTATATGGATACAAAATAACACGACCCGTTCTGTACTAAAGGTTATCCATTTTCTCTCGTTACCCAACCCGGATACTTTTCTACCTCTAATTATTCATTTAAAAAATGTATCCGAAACAAACCGAAAATGATCCGATTACACCGAAACTCGTCCGATTTCGATCGTGATTACGGCTTACACCAGTTTGCTGCTGCGTTTGCAGCCGTAAACGCGCCGTTAAACAGCTGCAAACGCGGCAACAAACGGGTGCAAAAACGCATTTGTTTGGCGCCGTTTAACGGCGCGTTTACGGCTGCAAACGCAGCAGCAAACAGGTGTAAAAACGCAGCCGTTTGCTGCTGCGTTTGCAGTCGTAAACGCGCCGTTAAACCGAGCCAGGCCTTTGCACAATTGCACCTCGATTAGCCTTCTAGTTCCATGTTATATATCAAAATTAAGGAAGCAAACATAACTTGGATTTCTAAAAGTAATGCGGCCTACAAAACAACATTTACAACTTGGGCAAAAACAATCAACAATTCATATGATATTTTTACCAACAAAACCACATTAAAATCAGTGATCTTAAAAAGTAAACCAACCTACAAAACTTCATTGAGCAACAACAATCAGTGGCTCAAACAACCTCGTTTCACCATTGTTAACCTTCACTCAACATGTGCTTGCCAATTGCTAGTTCGACCATGTTTTTGCAAGAGGACTCATCCTTTTTTTCTAGTTGGATGTAGAAAACCCGTTGTCCCATTCATGAAGACTTCTAAAGAACCTCCGGGTGATGTTTCGTACCATTAATACCTATAAGACTTCTAAGGGAATTCATGTATTGCACCTTTTAAATTACACACTAATTTATATGGTGCAACCGTAAAATATAACGCTAATGACATATAAGAAAAATGGGTCTGGGGCCATTGCCTACCCATACTTGACATAATAATTATTTATAATAAATTTTAAATCTTGGACAAAAACTGTCCCGGCTAGTATAGATTAGTCATTGTTTTACAGAAATAGGAATTGAGAGGAGAAACCCTGGACTACTGGGTCCCTCTACTGTAACACCTCGAAAATTCATGTCCAATATTATATTGACACGTGTCATAGACTTTAAACGTGTAAAGAATTAAGTTAGAGGGACTAAAGTTGACATACAAGGAATCTATGTGTATAAAAGGATTCAAAGTGTCAACAATAGATAAATATATCTTTCAATAACCCTACACGACGTTTATACCCTTAAACGAATGAATCATGGATCATACGAAGCTAATTGTGGAAGAAAGTGAGAGATTACAAACTACAGGGGTTAAAAGTGTCAACATATTTAAATTGTACCTCTGAGTGATCTTTTAGCAAACCCGAAGCTTTGTAACGGTTAATTATACTCACTAGATAAGTGATAAAAATTTCACAAGGTTTCGATAAAGTATGAGAAAGTTATGATAATATTCGCATACGAGGGGTTAAAAGCGTCAACGTTGAAATTAAAGGCTTTTCGGGTGATAAAAAAGTTAACCAAGGACTTAACAAAGTTTAGTTATGCCTTGGAGCCCTTAAAAGTCAAGTTAGAGGGTTGAAATTGCAAGAAACAAAGTTAAAACCACGTTTGGAAGGATCAGGGACCTAAATTGCAACATTTGAAACTTGCTGACCGGAGATCCACCCTCACACGGCCCGCGTAGACCCCCTAAGGGACCTTACGCGGCCCGCCTAACACTGCCAGCGTCAGAAAATAAGCACAACTGCCTATTCAGCCTGTTTAACCGACTTATGGAGCTTGTTTTTGATACCAGGGGCTTGTTTGATGGTTTAGAAGGGCCTAGGGACACTTGGGATGATCAGGAATCATCCCATAGACTTATTTGTCATGATCTTGTGCAATCAAAGTTCCTATATAAGGTGTTCTTGTTGCAAACATTTTGATCATTCACTTGAAAACTTCACAACTCATTTTCTGGAGATTGCTGGAGCTCAAGGACATTTTCTAGAAGTCATTAGTCGTGCTTAGGACTATTGTAAGCTTCCTTAACCTTCCTTAATTCAGTTTTACTTAGTTAATTAGCCTAAAGTCAAACCGTCGTAATTAAGGTTTGACTTCGTGATTATTCACAATTTGTCCAGTCAAATTTCAAATTGAAAGTACCTATGAGTTGGTAATTATATGGGCAATAAACCCATAAAAGGGCACCCTCTGATTCCCACTCTAATTAGGTCAATTGTCGGGTCAATGCTAATCTTAAAAAGTCAACATAAAGCTTATTTTAGCATAAATGCATAATTAACAATGTAGAAGCCATGCAACCTATTTTATCACTAATATAATTTGGTAATTAATGTAAGAACATGTCTAAACATGTTCAACCCGACAATTTTCAGTTTAAGCTCGGTTCGGAGCCGAAAGTCGCAAAAGTAGAGTTTTGCTTTGACTTTTAGTTCTGACCCATTAGAGCATAGTTTAGAAGTGCCTTAGAGCTTTATTAGGACCAGGTTACATGTTAGTATAACCCTCTGTGATTATACAACTTGGTTCATTAGTTATCCGATTTATATGCATGTTTCCGTTAAATGCTTAAATGTTGACTATTATGCCCATATGACCTTAAAATGTGATTTATGAAAATGAAAAAGGATAGAAATCTTAGTTATTGATTTATAAACTTGTCCCTAAAATTTGACATCAGTTTGAGGTCTAGATTAGGAGTTATGCTCATTAGCGTAAATGAAAAGCTTTTATTTAATTAAACGGCGTAATTAGCATATAGCCTATCTAAACCCAATTTTTAATACCAAACCTTTTACCTACTAATATAAAATAATATTTTGGGATTTTTGAAGATTTTTATTTAATTTTAGGCTGAGCATAACATAGGGTTCTAAGCTTGATTCGGTAATTGCCGGTTTTACCCTTTTGGCCTATAAAATGAGTTTTACAAAACTTTTTGACCCCAAACCTTTTGCTACTGATTTGATATGATAAATAAAATATTTTAAGCTTTCTGGATTAATAAAAATATCAGCTTTTCTTTATAAAACCCGAAAATCGCTTAAAACCGTCCTTTTAGGCATTTTAAACGCATAGTATGTATTAAACTATTTTAAATATATATGATTTGATACCTACTGATATTTTTAGTAAATTTTTATATTTTAAGAGTAAGCAAAAGTTTTAAACTCAGATTTCCAGTTTTGACCCTTTAAGCTTATGAGAAATTACCAAAATGCCCCTACGGTGCATAGTTTAGTCATAAAAGATAAATTTCACATATATGTAATATCCTACTGTTATAGCTTATTAAATTAAGTATTTTTACTAATTATATCAGACCTATAAATCAGATTAATATTTAAACTCTTTTATAACCTTTTAAATGACCAAAATACCCCTACGGGGCATAATTTGAGTTTAAATTCGTTTTGGGCATAATAGAATGTATCCTACTGATATCACAACATGTTTAAGGCATATTAACGTAGGAAACTTGTATATGACTCATTTGGTTACCCGTTACGCACTTTCGCGTTCGGATCGGCTTATGTAACTAGTTTGCATATATTAGCCGAAACGGGTCAAACCATATCATCTTTCATCCAGAATGTGTTTAGTTTACCCATATTAAACAAGTATCTAAGCTTGTAGGGTCTAAACCCTATTTTAATCCGGTCTTCGCTTAATCACGCGTTTTTGGACCATATCCTCTTTTAAAACTACCCGGTCTAAGTTTAGGCGTAATTAAAGACCCGTTAGGATTCTAATAGGTTATTAAAAACCTTCGTTCCAGATTAGGAGCCCAGTAAAAGCTACGTGCACTTGCTGTTTTTTATTTATACTTTGCTCAGGTAAATGCTCTTAACTTATTTTCCAAATACGGGCTTGGGATACGGTATTATAATAATACCGCTTAGTCGGGTGTGTAGTAATTTAAATCGTATTGTGATTAATGTATTTACATAACCCGTTTTAATCTGTATTATTTGGTGTATGGCCTTTGGGGGTTAAATGACCATGTCCCGGATATCCTTGGCATCATTCAAAGAAATGGCCACGACCTAAGCACGGGGTGTAGGCGTACACCTGACAGTTGCATTATGTAAAAACTGGTAATCCACTTAAAGGAATCAACCTTGTGGGCATTATACTTGTGGCGTGTCACTTAATCTTGACCGGCTCTACCAACCGGCCCTGACGGACGACAAATAAGTAAAACTGTATACAAGATTATTTTTAAATAATTGTCCCAAGTTATAAAAGATATTTTTTCCTTGTGCATTCAAATCAATTTTCTAAAAACATTTTCAAAATGAGTCAGTTAATTGTATTTACCAGTGTAAACTGAAGTATTTTCCAAAAAGGCTAAGTGCAGGTACTAGACGAAATAGGCTGGCTACTCCTGGCATCATTAATTAAGTCTCGCAAGCTCTAGATGCTAAAGTCTATTGAACAATGATCTTATTTGTCTTTTGATCCACCTGTGGATCCTTTACAGTCCGTTTGTAATACTTTGATATTACTATTTGTTCGGTTTGTAATGTGATTCATCTTTTGCTTCCGCTGTGCATTTAAAATTGTGTTGTCTGACTATGATGATATCAACTACGTCACAATACTCCCCACTGGTAATACGTGGAAATATCGGGGTGTGACAGGTTGGTATCAGAGCCAACGCTGAGTAAATTAAACACTAGCCTTTTGTGTTTAAACTCAGTTACACAGTTGCACATTCCTCGATTCTCGAGTCTAGACAAAGAACTTAGGACTAATCCTAATTCGTTTTATTTTGTCCTTTATTTGTTTCCTTGTTATTTTCTGTTTAGCCCCTACATGGGCAAGTCATTTCAGTTAGAAGTCCCGTTTAGGGCAACCATGTACCTTTTTAAAATTTTAGTGGAATGTTAAAAATTTCATTATATGCATGAGCATAAAATATGAAATAAATAAAAACTCTCATTCCTTTTATAAGATCTACCATTATAATAAAATGGCAAAATCTAAAAATGGCAAGACCTAGCCCATGTGCCGTTCTAAGACAAGGCCAAAATGGTAGCTCCGCAATTAGATTCAGATCCTTGTTAACATCTCAATTTAGGATTGTTCCGCATTAAATATAAAAAAAAAGAATCTTAAAGGTAAAACCTAGTCTATATGTCGTTGCAGACATGGCCAAGATGGTAAAACTTATTCAAAGGATTCCAACCCTTGTTAACATCTGAAAACATGTTAACATTCTTGGCAAAATGTGATTCGATAAAATCACATAAGTCATCTCTAAATTGGGTTATTCCAATTTCCCTTAATTATATAATCATCCCTTAAGGATAAAGTGCCTACGGGCTATAATTAACGTCCTTTGGGACTAAAGACAGTGGTGGCCTACAACTCCCTATCAAGAAAAGGTAATGAACTTTGATTCAACCTTAATACCTCGATTCTGTAAAATCCTGGTGATAAATTAAATCTGTCCATGTGACTTGACTTTTGTACTATTATTAAATTGTAATTAGGGATTATAATAAAGATCCTGAATATATGCATGCTTAACAAATTAACCAAAATAGTTATTAAAGACCATGGTTAATAAATCGTCAAGAACGATAGTACTGTATAGGCTTCTAAATAAACCTTGTCATTAATTTTCTTTTATGTAGCAATTAAAGCTACATGGCTAGGTCGGAAGAAGTAAACAGTCATCCCCTGGAGAATAATGAGAATACTAGGATTAATATAACCAGAGAAGAACTCCGTACACTGATTGATACAGCTGTATCTAAAGCTGTGGATAGGCAATTCAGGGAGTCTAGTGGGACGCACAGTAGAACCTCATCAGTAGCCCACACTAACTCTGTCCCTAAGACTTATTCAGAGGCTCATAGCAAGCCACCCTCTAAGAAAGATGAACCAAAGAAGGATGATGATCGGCACTCATCCAATCAGCACAGTGTTCCATCGAAAAAGATTGTATTTGATCATGAACCACGTACCAGGTCCTGTACTTATAAATACTTTGTCTCCTGCAAACCCAGGGATTTTACTAGGGAGAAAGGAGCGATTGATTGTATGACCTGGTTGGATGAAATGGACACCGTGGTTGATATCAGCGGTTGTGCTGAAAGGGATGTAGTGAAGTATGTATCCCAATGATTCAAAGGAGAGGCACTGGCCTGGTGGAAGTCTCTCATTCAACCTGCTAGAAAGATCCCACTTTACAATCTGACATGGGATCAGTTTGTTGCTCTTATTAAGGAGAATTACTGCCCTCAACATGAAGTTGAGGGGATTGAATCAGACTTTTTATCGTTGGTAATGAAAAATTTAGATTGTCAAGCTTACCTCACCAGCTTCAATACCCTGTCTAGATTGGTTCCGTATTTGGTAACACCGGAGCCCAAACGAATTGCTCGTTTCATTGGGGGTTTAGCCCCAGAGATCAAGGCCAGTGTTAAGGCATCTAGACCTGCTACTTTTAGGTCAGCAGCTGATCTATCTCTGTCTCTGATGCGTAGTCGAGTGTTATATATATTAGGTGTATATTTTAGCCCCTTTAACACTTTTTAGTCAAGTTTTAAATTTATAAAACACGATATTTACTAACACTAGACACACATATGGGCAAGTGCATCCATCGTGAGCGTAGTATAGTGTTGGTAAGATACCGAGGTCGTCCAAGGACACAAGAGCTTTTAGTACCGGTTTATCCTCAAGTCTAATCAAATCAAAAAGTTTAGAAAAATGTTTTAAACTAAGAAAAATAAAAACTAACTAAAATGCTGAAAATAAAAATAAAAAATAAAAATAAAAACAGATAGACAAGATGAATCACTTGGTTCCGACTCGTATCTAGTGTAACCTTTGATTATTTCCGCACTTTTGCACTATTTTAAGAGATTATCTTAGTTATTGTAGTAGGCCCCTCTTTTGAAGGTGACGTTACCCTCACCCCAGTAGTTTGAGTCAGCAAGGATACAATCCTAAAAGGGTGGATTATTGGAAGATAATGAATTAAGTTATTAATGCAATATTATGGTAGGCCCCTCTTTTGGAGGTGACGTTACCCTCGACTAAGTAGTCTGAGTCAGCAGGGATACAGTCCTAAATAGCCGGGTTATAGTATTAATAGTAGTTAACTTATGAGGGGATCAAAGAGTTTGGACCCCCGCCATCCAATACCGTTAAGTATTGAAGGAGGTCCTACTAAATTTGACCCAGGTCCATTGCAGGACCTCTAAACGCTGAACAATGGCAAGACCTTTACCAAACCGTTCCCTTAACCCCCGACCAGGTAGCCAACATACCTCCATATAGACCGTGGAGATATGAATGGTGAAAATCTTTTATTTTATATAGACAGTAAAATAATGCCAAGAAACCACGGACAAACGATAAGGAAAGATCACCTTCAACATAAGAAACTAGTTATTAAAGTCATTAATACAAAACCAAGTAAAAAGTGCGAAAAGATTAGAAATAAAAAGTATTACACTAGACACTTTGTCTTCACCAAGTGATGTAAGAGACTTAGGCAAACATGGCCTTGATTGTCAAGAACTCTTACGATCAATCTTGGATCCCGAGACGACTCACACACTCTACGATGGACAATGGATGATGGTGGTGGATGATGGTGTTATGGTGGTGGTGGGTGGTGGGTGAAGTGTGAGAGAGGTGCTGTGCCAAGGGATGGGTTGAGCTTGAGCCAAGCACTTCTATTTATAGGCTGAACAGAAGCTCGGGCACGACCCCGTGTCCAGTGGGCACGGCCCCGTGTCCACATCCTTCTCTTTCTTCATTTAATGCAGTTTTGTCTTTTTAGTTGACCACGCCCCCGTGTCCGCTGAGCACGACCCCGTGGTGCAGAAGAATCTTTGTACTATGAAGATTTGCTGGATTGTGCGAATCTTATAGTTGACCACGACCCCGTGTCCGCTGAGCACGGCCCCGTGGTGGGAAATAGAAGCTTCTACTACTTTGTCTTTTCTGCTGACACTTGGGCACGCCCCCGTGCTGGATGAGCACGGGGCGTGTTCAGTCTTCTGATCTCTCGTTTTGCTTGGGAAGATGCTGTTGTGGGGTCGGGCATGTCACGTCTTGTTCCTTTTCTTGTATTTATGTTAGATTTTGATGTCTTTTTGCTTCTTTTGTGAATTTGAGCTCATTTAATCCTGAAAATACAAAAGGAAGACAAAAGCACACTTTTTCCAACATTAGTACTAAAAAAGGGTTAGTTTTATGCCACAATTGATGAAATTTATATGTTGCATTTTGAACACATCAGTCTCTTACTTTGGATGCGGTTATGCTAAAATCGCTTAAGAACTCGGAAGATAGTAAGAGAAAACGTGAGGACGACAACTCACGACAGTCTGAGAAGAAGTTTAAGGGAAACATGGACCACAAGAAGAAGTTTGGGGTCTGGAAAGGGTAGTCAACGAGAAGAGGAGAAGCCAAAGTGCAAGACTTGCCAGAAACGCCACTTTGGGAAATGCAGGCTTGAGTCCAAGTCTCAGTCAGGACCATCTGCATGTGGGTTATGCAAGTCCAGGGAGCACAAGACAGTGGACTGCAAGAAAATTAAGGATGCTGCGTGCTACAACTGCAATGAAAAAGGGCACATCAAGACCAACTGCCCTAAATATGCCAAAAAGCCTGAGGAAGCCAAGAAGACCAATGCAAGGGTCTTCCGAATGGATGCACGAGAAGCTGTTCAGGACGATAATGTGATTACAGGTACCTTCCTCATAAATGATGTTTATGCAAGAGTGCTATTTGATTCAGGAGCTGATAAGTCATTTGTAGATAATAAGTTTTGTAAGTTGTTAAACCTGCCCGTTAGAACCCTAAGCATAAAGTATGAAGTTGAATTAGCTTATGGAACCATAGAAACCACATCAACCGTATTAGATGGATGTTTCATATCCATTAGGAACCACTCTTTTCCATTAACCTTACTTCCTTTAAAGTTAGACGGGTTCGAGATAGTTATAGGCATGGATTGGTTATCTCATAACCAAGCCCAGATCATTTGCAACAAGAATAAAGTGGTGATCAAGACTCCATCTGGTGAGCCACTTACCATTCAGGGAGATACCCAGTATGGGTTGCCTGAGCAAGTGTCTATGCTCAAGGCATCTAGATGTTTGAAGAAGGGTTGTGTCATTTATATGGCACAGGTAACTCTTGATGAGCAGAAGCCCAAGGTTGAAGATATCCCTGTCATTTCTGAATACCCAGAAGTATTCCCTGAAGAACTACCTGGTTTACCACCAGATAGACAAGTAGAATTCAGAATTGACATCATCCCTGGAGCAGCGCCGGTCGCAAGAGCACCTTATAGGTTGGCACCAACAGAAATGAAGGAGTTGAGAACCCAACTAGATGATTTGTTAGCCAAGGGTTTTATTAGACCTAGTTCGTCTCCATGGGGAGCACCAATCCTGTTTGTGAAGAAGAAGGATGGATCGATGCGATTATGCATCGATTATCGTGATCTTAACAAAGTCACTATCAAGAATAGGTATCCATTGCCCAGGATAGACGATCAGTTCGATCAGTTGCAAGGGACAAATTACTTCTCTAAGATCGATTTGAGGTCAGGCTATCATCAACTGAAGGTTAGAGATGAAGATGTACACAAGACTGCATTTGACTCATTATGGACATTACGAGTTCCTAGTGATGCCTTTTGGGCTCACTAATGCACCAGCGGCGTTCATGGATCTCATGAACCGTGTCTGCAAGCCATACTTGGACAAATTCGTTATCGTCTTCATTGACGACATTCTGATTTATTCAAAGAATCAAGCTGACCATTAGAAGCATCTTAGATGTATTCTGGAACTACTTCAACAGGAGAAGCTCTACCCCAAGTTTTCAAAATGTGAATTCTGGCTTCGTGAAGTCCAATTCCTTGGACATGTGGTTAGTGAGCGTGGTATCCAAGTAGATCCCGCTAAGGTTGAAGCTATCATGAATTGGCAAGAGCCAAAGACGCCTACAGAGATTCGTAGCTTTCTAGGTTTAGCAGGATACTATAGGCGATTTATCGAAAATTTCTCAAGGATTGCTGCACCCCTAACTTCATTGACTAGAAAGAATACTAAGTTTGATTGGGGTCCTAAGCAGCAGGAATCCTTTGATATCCTTAAACAGAAGCTTAGTAACGCTCCTGTGTTAACATTACCTGAAGGGATTGAAGAGTTTGTAGTATATTGTGATGCAACGCACACCGATATGGGATGTGTGCTTATGCAGAAAGGCAAGGTCATTGCCTATGCTTCTCGACAGTTAAAGGTGCACGAGGAGAACTACACCACCCACGAATTGGAGTTGGGTGCCGTTGTATTTGCACTGAAACTTTGGAGGCACTATTTGTATGGTACTAAGTGTGTGATCTATTCTGATCACGAGAGCCTTCAACATCTGTTCAATCAAAGGGATTTGAACATGAGGCAACGACGTTGGATGGAAACTTTGAATGATTATGACTGTGAAATACGATACCATCCAGGCAAGGCGAATATAGTCGCCGATGCCTTAAGTAGAAAGGAAAGGGTGAAGCCCATAAGAATCAATGCCAAGAGCATTGAATTAAAGAATAGTTTGAATGAAAGGTTGCTAGCTGCGCAGAAGGAAGCTGTGTTGGAAGCTAACTATCCTGATGAAAAACTAGGAGTAACTGAAGAGCAGTTATCTCAGGGCAAGGACGGAATTCTGAGATTAAATGGACGAATATGGTTTCCAGTTTATGGAGGACTTCGGGATGTTATCCTCCAAGAAGCCCACAGTTCTAAGTACTCCGTTCATCCTGGAACTGACAAGATGTACCAGGATCTAAAGGTAAATTATTGGTGGATAGGCTTGAAAAAGTCTATAGCTACCTATGTAGCCAAATGTTTGACGTGTGCACAAGTTAAAGCAGAACATCAAAAGCCGTCAAGTTTGTTACAACAGCCTGAACTTCCCACCTGGAAGTGGGAAATGGTGACAATGGATTTCATCACCAAATTGCCAAAGACAAAGAAAGGAAATGATACTATTTGGGTGATAGTGGATAGACTGACTAAGTCAGCACATTTCCTACCCATCAAGGAGACTCATAGCTCTGACATATTAGCCCAGTTGTACGTAGATAAGATTGTATCTCTTCATGGCGTACCAGTGTCTATTATATCTGATAGAGATACTAGATACACATCTCATTTTGGGAAAAGTTTCCAACAGTCTTTGGGCACACGCTTAAATTTTAGTACGGCTTACCATCCTCAGACGGACGGACAGAGTGAGTGTACGAACCAAATTTTGGAAGACATGCTTCGTGCATGTGTGATTGACTTAGGTGGTAGTTGGGATAACCACCTTCCATTGATCGAGTTCTCTTATAACAATAGCTACCATACAAGCATTGAGGCGGCATCTTTTGAGGCATTATATGGTAGGAAGTGCAGAACGCCTATTTGTTGGGCAGAAGTAGGAGAGGCTCAGTTATCAGGACCTGATATAGTTCTTGAAACGACGGACAAGATTGTCCAGATTCGTGATCGCCTGAAAGCTGCCAGGGATAGGCAGAAAAGTTATGCTGATAAGAGGCGAAAACCTCTAAAGTTTGAGGTTGGTGATAAGGTTCTGCTTAAAGTATCACCCTGGAAGGGGGTGATGCGATTTGGCAAGAAAGGTAAGTTAAGCCCAAGGTATATAGGACCATTCAAGATCATCGAATGTGTAGGAGTAGTGGCTTATAAGTTAAACTTACCTGAAGAGCTCAGTGGTATTCACAACATGTTCCACATCTGCAATCTGAAGAAATGTCTAGCCGATGAATCGCTAGTCATACCCTATACGGATGTGCATATAGATGAGAGCTTGAAGTTTGTTGAAAAACCTTTGTCGATCGAGGATCGACAGGTAAAGAAGCTTCGAAGGAAGCAAGTGCCGATTGTAAAGGTCAAATGGGACGCCCGTAGAGGTCCCGAGTACACGTGGGAAGTAGAGTCCACAATGAAAGAAAAGTACCCTCACTTGTTTCAGTAAATCTCGAGGTCGAGATTTCTTTTAAGGGGGTGAGGATTTAACACCTCAAAAATTCATGTCCAATATTATATTGACACGTGTCATGGACTTTAAACGTGTAAAGAATTAAGTTAGAGGGACTAAAGTTGACAAACAAAGAATCTATGTGTATTAAAGGATTCAAAGTGTCAACAATGGATAAATATATCTTTCAATAACCCTACACGACGTTTATACCCTTAAACGAATGAATCATGGATCATACAAAGCTAATTGTGGAAGAAAGTGAGAGATTACAAACTACAGGGGTTAAAAGTGTCAACCTGTTTAAATTGTACCTCTGAGTGATCTTTTAGCGAACCTGAAGCTTTGTAACGGTTAATTATACTCACTAGAATAAGTGATAAAAATTTCACAATGTTTCGACAAAGTATGAGAAAGTTATGATAATATTCGCATACGAGGGGTTAAAAGCGTCAACGTTGAAATTAAAGGCTTTTCGGGCGATCACAAAGTTAACCAAGGACTTAACAAAGTTTAGTTATGCCTTGGAGCCCTTAAAAGTCAACTTAGCGGGTTGAAATTGCAAGAAACAAAGTTAAAACCACGTTTGGAAGGACCAGGGACCTAAATTGCAACATTTGAAACTTGCTGACCGGAGATCCACCCTCACACGGCCCGCGTAGACCCCCTAAGGGACCTTACGCAGCCCGCCTAAGACTACCAGCGTCAGAAAATAAGCACAACTGCCTGTTCAGCCTATTTAACCGACTTATGGAGCTTGTTTTTTATACCAGGGGCTTGTTTGATGGTTTAGAAGGGCCTAGGGACACTTGGGATGATCAGGAATCATCCCATAGACTTATTTGTCATGATCTTGTGCAATCAAAGTTCCTATATAAGGTGTTCTTGTTGCAAACATTTTGATCATTCACTTGAAAACTTCACAACTCATTTTATGGAGATTGCTGGAGCTCAAGGACATTTTCTAGAAGTCATTAGTCGTGCTTAGGACTATTGTAAGCTTCCTTAACCTTCCTTAATTCAGTTTTACTTAGTTAATTAGCCTAAAGTCAAACCATCGTAATTAAGGTTTGACTTCGTGATTATTCACAATTTGTCCAGTCAAATTTCAAATTGAAAGTATCTATGAGTTGGTAATTATGTGGGCAATAAACCCTTAAAAGGGCACCCTCTGATTCCCACTCTAATTAGGTCAATTGTCGGGTCAAAGCTAATCTTAAAAAGTCAACAGAAAGCTTATTTTGGCATAAATGCATAATTAACAATGTAGAAGCCATGCAACCTATTTTATCACTAATATAATTTGGTAATTAATGTAAGAACATGTCTAAACATGTTCAACCCGACAATTTTCAGTTTAAGCTCGGTTCGGTGCCGAAAGTCGCAAAAGTAGACTTTTGCTTTGACTTTCAGTTCTGACCCATTAGAGCATAGTTTAGAAGTGCCTTAGAGCTTTATTAGGACCAGGTTACATGTTAGTATAACCCTCTGTGATTATACAACTTGGTTCATTAGTTATCCGATTCATATGCATGTTTCCGTTAAATGCTTAAATGTTGACTATTATGCCCATATGACCTTAAAATGTGATTTATGAAAATGAAAAAGGATAGAAATCTTAGTTACTGATTTATAAACTTGTCCCTAAAATTTGACATCAGTTTGAGGTCTAGATTAGGAGTTATGCTCATTAGCGTAAATGAAAAGCTTTTATTTAATTAAACGGCGTAATTAGCATATAGCCTATCTAAACCCAATTTTTAATACCAAACCTTTTACCTACTAATATAAAATAATATTTTGGGATTTTTGAAGATTTTTATTTAATTTTAGGCTGAGCATAACATAGGGTTCTAAGCTTGATTCGGTAATTGCCGGTTTTACCCTTTTGGCCTATAAAATGAGTTTTACAAAACTTTTTGACCCCAAACCTTTTGCTACTGATTTGATATGATAAATAAAATATTTTAAGCTTTCTGGATTAATAAAAATATCAGCTTTTCTTTATAAAACCCGAAAATCGCTTAAAACCGTCCTTTTAGGCATTTTAAACGCATAGTATGTATTAAACTATTTTAAATATATATGATTTGATACCTACTGATATTTTTAGTAAATTTTTATATCTTAACAGTAAGCAAAAGTTTTAAACTCAGATTTCCAGTTTTGACCCTTTAAGCTTATGTGAAATTACCAAAATGCCCCTACGGTGCATAGTTTAGTTATAAAAGATAAATTTCACATATATGTAATATCCTACTGTTATAACTTATTAAATTAAGTATTTTTACTAATTATATCAGACCTATAACTCAGATTAATATTTAAACTCTTTTATAACCTTTTAAATGACCAAAATACCCCTACGGGGCATAATTTGAGTTTAAATTCGTTTTGGGCATAATAGAAGGTATCCTACTGATATCACAACATGTTTAAGGCATATTAACTTAGGAAACTTGTATATGACTCATTTGGTTACCCGTTACGCACTTTTGTGTTCGGATCGGCTTATGTAACTAGTTTGCATATATTAGCCGAAACGGGTCAAACCATATCATCTTTCATCCATAATGTGTTTAGTTTACCCATATTAAACAAGTATCCAAGCTTGTCAGGTCTAAACCCTATTTTAATTAGGTCTTCGCTTAATCACGCGTTTTTGGACCGTATCCTCTTTTAAAACTAACCGGTCTAAGTTTAGGCTTAATTAAAGACCCGTTAGGATTCTAATAGGTTATTAAAAACCTTCGTTCTAAATTAGGAGACCAGTAAAAGCTACGTGCACTTACTGTTTTTGATTTATACTTTGCTCAGGTAAATACTCTTAACTTATTTTCCCTATAAGGGCTTGGGATACGGTATTATAATAATACCGCTTGGTCGGGTGTGTAGTCATTTAAATCGTATTGTGATTAATGTATTTACATAACCCGTTTTAATCTGTATTATTTGGTGTATGGCCTTTGGGGGTTAAATGACCATGTCCCGGATATCCTTGGCATCATTCAAAGAAATGGCCACGACCTAAGCACGGGGTGTAGGCGTACACCTGACAGTTGCATTATGTAAAAATTGGTAATCCACTTAAATGAATCAACCTTGTGGGCATTATACCTGTGGCGTGTCAGTTAATGTTGACCGGCTCTACCAACCGGCCCTGACGGACGACAAATAAGTAAAACTGTATACAAGATTATTTTTAAATAATTGTCCCAAGTTATAAAAGATATTTTTGCCTTGTGCATTCAAATCAATTTTCTAAAAACATTTTCAAAATGAGTCGGTTAATTGTATTTACCAGTGTAAACTAACGTATATTCCAAAAAGGCTAAGTGCAAGTACTAGACGAAATAGGCTGGCTACTCCTGGCATCATTAATTAAGTCTCGCAAGCTCTAGATGCTAAAGTCTGTTGAACAATGATCTTATTTATCTTTTGATCCGTCTGTGGATCCTTTACAGTCCGTTTGTAATACTTTGATATTACTATTTATTCGGTTTGTAATGTGATTCATCTTTTGCTTCCGCTGTGCATTTAAAATTGTGTTGTTTGACTATGATGATATCAACTACGTCACGATACTCTCCACCGGGCCCACCGGTAATACGTGGAAATATCGGGGTGTGACATCTACAACGCACTTAACACACTAAAATACCTGAAATAACGTCAATTTATCAAGAATTACACACCGAAACACACAAATTTAGTCCTAGAGACACAACAAAAACCCTTAATTCATCAAAAATTTAAATAATAGAGGAGGGTCAGGAGAAAACCGGCCAGTACATGAAGGGCTAAATGCCTAAATGGCAATTAGGAAATCTTTTAAAACTCGGCTTGCGTGTGGTGTTCATTGAGCATCTTTTGGACATGTTGACCTTCAATGGACATGCGAACCCATTGAGCCCTGACCTATCTTGGACCCAGAACAACACCTACATGCACCAGAGTCGGTGTCACAGCCGCTTGTTTCCTGACCTGCCGCCCTCGGACTAACGTTTGCACCCACACCACTCCTTTCAAAGCTCTCAATGTGCATCTCGCCTATACCAAATTCAAACATATCATAAACAAAATTGTATCTATTACAATAATATTTACAATATGCCTCAAAGCAAAAAAAAAAAATTTGGCATTACAACAGCAACCTCTAACCAATACCAACAATCTCTATGGTTCAGCCTACAATGTCGTTGCGCCTGAGCTCACATTCAAATTCATCATATGTTGGGTCAGGGAAAAAAAGAATACAACTGCAAATATTCACAAAGCGGATAAAAGACCAAATGAAATCATCAGATAAAAAATAGGTACCAAGGGTAAAAAAAAGTGTTCAGGTCTAATTTGCTTTGATTGCATGATCACCTCTGATCTGTAGTGACCTCAATACTCACTTACTTCCCATTGACCACAATCTGTATTAACCTCATTTATCAGTAAAGTATTGTAAAAAATTAAACAATCAAGTTAAGTTATTGGGGTTGAGGTAGTACTAGGTACTCGACTTTCAGTCTGACCGTGTTGACCAGCTTAACAAAGTTGACTCGGTTGACCTACGTTAACTTCTGTTGAGCATGTCGAATCCAGCTTTGAGCCGATGTTTGACTCGAGTTCAACTCCACCCGAATACCCCAATCTCCATCAAACACTACCATATAATACACTGCCTCCAACCAAGTAACTACCACTGATATCACCAGAACCCTATCATCGTTGTACAACACAATCCTATTTCACAAAAATATATAAAAAGCCCGATGTTAGTTAGACATATACCTTTCCGAATAGCGAAACAAATTGATGAAACGTAGTTACTCGATCTCCTAGTTTCTTTTATCGGACCTGAAAAACATATATCCATACACCCTAGTATTGAAGAAGTGATAGCGGGACTTGAAATCCTAAACCACAAAGCACGAATACAATGAACCTTACTGTAAAAAATATCTTTTTTAAAGTAAAAAAGCTGAAATTAGTGATGAATCTGGATCCCAATTAGTGATGAATCCCGTTACCTTAATCACTAACAGGTTGAATCTGGTGAATAACATTGATGTAGCGATGAATCTGGAAGGGAGAAGCAGAATCCTTCAATTACCATCTTCCAATGGGTCTTCTTAGTTTCATCACCTTCAAGAATGGTGGACTTTGAGTGTTTGCTCATGTTCTTGTGTCTCTCTCCAATCACACAAATTCTTACCTGTGTCGCTGTTACAAACCGTTCATCTTTGATCGACCACAGAGCTTACCTATGTCGCCGGAACCCACCATCGAAACCGTAGCTTCTGGCCGGAATATCAAAGTTCGAATATTTCATCAGAACCCTAATTCAGCCAGGTTTGCCGCATCTTTCATCTTCAGTCCATCATCATCATCATCATCTAGGAGAGGCTATGCCTTTTGGATTCGATAGAGAGAGAGAGAGAGAAAGAGAGAGAGATGATGAGAAATGGAATAGATTCAATTGCCAAGGAGGTATTGAGATAAGGGTAAAGTTGGGATTTATGATAAAATTGTGCATATAAATTTACCATTATAACCTTGAAGTGTCTTAAAATGTTGAGCCATTTCCCATTCTACCCTTCTAGAATGTGTTGTATTTCTTTGTACATATTGTTTCAAAACTTGTACGCGTTGTAAAATTACATCCCTGTCCGTCACATTTCCTTTATATAGTATATTATAGATATCTTAAAACAAAAAGTCGGTGACTGTCACATCACAACCACCACATCTATACTATATAATAAAAGAAACGCCTTTAGGGACACTTGTCATTATATTAGGCCATCTCTTATAGATAAATATTATTTTAGTTTAATCTCTTCTAATTAATTATAGATAACCCTCCTACTAAATATTATTAGTTTAATATCTTATGGATAAATATTATTAGTTTAATTTCAGTGAGTTTTATATATTCATAAATGTTAAATATAAAACGACTTATTTCACTCTTCCATATTTAGACCATGCACACTTTACTTTGTTATTTCACTTTACTCCATATTTAGACTATATACTCTACTTTAGTTCAATTTCTTTATAGTGTATTCGATTAACTTTATACTCGGTATTTCATATCCACCTCCCCTTTTGTAGTGTTGTTTGTCACATTTGTAGCGTTGGTTATCGATCTGTGATATGAAAACAAATTATGTTATCGATTGAAACAACCGATGATGTGAACATCTATACTATATAATAAAAGAAACCAATACGTGACACGTGTCATTCATTGGAGGCACCTATTTTTGGCGTTTTCCGCCTTTCTTTTATATTTATTATTTAGTACATAAATTAGATTTTTTACTATTATTAGTATTTTTATTATTTATCAAATATATTGATTAATTAAAATTTATATATAAGACTTTATCCAAAAATATATATACTTAATACACTATTAATCCAAAATTATATTTATTTAATATACTATTAATCTAAAATTACATTTATTCAACTCGTGTAATACATAGAGTTTTTAAAGATTTAACTTTTTTATTATTTGGTATATAAATTACAATACACGAGGTTATTAAAAATATAATATTTTTTTATTATTTAATATATAAATTTACATTTATTCAACCCGTGTAATAAATGAGGTTTTTAAAGATATATTGTTTATTATTTAGTATGTAAAATTACATTTTTTTTTTCAACCCGTGTAATACACGGGGTTATAACCTAGTTTTATTTTATATATAAACAATGTTTGAGTATGAAAAAAACAAAATGAGAGTTTGATCTGATGGTTGTTGCGCCTTAAGCTAAAAAGGAGGCCAGGAGTTCGACTCCTAATATAATTTTATGTGATCATACTTACATGTTACTCTTTAGTCTTGATTTATTAAAAATAATTACTTACGTATAGTTTAATATTTATTTATTAGATTATAAAAAAAATAAAAGTTGGCCCTTACACTTTCTAAATTGACATCTACACCTCCTATTATTTAAGTTAGTAGGTTAAACATTCACTTCTAATTTTTTGGTAATAACTTTGATTCTTTTTTTTTTTGAACGGCGTCAGACTTTATAAAAAAATAAAGCCCCAGCAAGGAGCTGGCGAAAAGTACAGAATGACGAAAGGAAAACAACAAAAAACGACAATAAAAAACAATTGAAATTACAGAAATTTTCCCAATCAGTCACTTTCGCCTTTGATCTATGTTTCAACCAAAGGAACGCGTCTTCCTTAACGAGGTCGAGAAGCCTGAGGACAGGAAGATGATTCCCTTTGAAGACCTTTTCGTTTCTTGCGAACCAGAGTCTCCATACCACCGCAAGAGCCGCCGTATACACAATCCGCTTCCAATCTTTTGAACCGGGAGTTTGCTGCACAAAATCCATCTAGTCTTCCATTTTCTCCATATTGGTTGGACCTTTGACTTTTACCCATTTAAAGAACTGCATCCACAACACTTTGGAGAAAAAACAAGAGACAAAAATATGATCCGTGGTTTCGTCGTTTGTTCCGCATCTGTCGCAGACTAAGGAGGACAGATTCACCCCCCCTCCTCGACAAGTTAACTTTCGACGCCACTCTGCCAACGATCGCTCTCCAAGCCATATAATTTACTTTAAGCCAGATAATTTACACCGCCCCCACTCCTCCGGCTCGTCCTTTTCGACTCCCACCAGCCGATGTTCACGGGTCTCAATTTCTCTCTCCTCACACACACAGAGCTATACATACATACATACATACATACATACATACATACATACATACATACATACATACATACATATATATATATATATGGTAAAGGGTACTGTACAAATTTCCTTATCGTACATTACGTACGCTACAATCTCAGCCGTCAGATCATCTTCCCGCAATGAAAATCGCATGTTGTTTTTTTTTTTTTTTTGTAATAATTTCGCATGTGATAATTTTGATGAAATAGCAGGTGTTTTTTTGTAACAATTTCGCATGTGGTAATTCAATTTCGCATGTGATAATTTTGATGGAATAGAATGTTGTTTTTTTGTAACAATTTCGCATGTGGTAATTCAATTTCGCATGTGATAATTTTGATGAAATAGCAGGTTGTTTTTTTGTAACAATTTCGCATGTGGTAATTCAATTTCGCATGTGATAATTTTGGTAACAATTTCGCATGTGGTAATTCAATTTCACATGCGATTTTCAATGCGGAAAGATGATCTGACGGCTGAGATTGTAGCGTACGTAATGTACGATAAGCGCATTTGTACGTTAACCAGCCCCTATATATATATATATATATATATATATATATATATATATAGGGGGCCGCTAGAATGAGAACCACCACGAGTTATGAGAATCGCGAGAACCAAGTGCCACGGAGGGCCGTTGACCACGAAATTTTTTTTACACCTAGATCCGTATATTTTAAGACCGGGTGTAAAAAAAAAAATTCAAACGGCGCGCCCGAGGGGGTAGTTTTTTACACCCAAAGTTTGGTGTTTTTAAATTTTTTTTCTTTTTTCTTTTTTTTTTACAAACTTTGGGTGTAAAAAACTACCCCCTCGGGCGCGCCGTTTGAAATTTTTTTTTTACACCCGGTCTTAAAATATACGGATCTAGGTGTAAAAAAAATTCGTGGTCAACGGCCCTCCGTGGCACTTGGTTCTCGCGGTTCTCATAACTCGTGGTGGTTCTCATTCTAGGGGGAAGGATCCACTAAAAAGTGGATTTTGCCTAAGTAGCCTAAGAAGGATTGTGATGATGACATGTGACACTCCTAATAATTAGGAATCAAGGGCATTTTGGTCCTTATAAATAGGAGTGAAAATGACATGTGGCACCCCTTTTGTTTTTTTTAAAATACAACACATTTTAGTGGGTTTTTTTAGTCTTCATATTTTATATAGCAATATGGTACTCAAATTAAAGATAAAAAGACGCTCGATTTTATGGTGAAATTTTTATGAAAAAATAATGTCGTATAAAAAAGTTATGAACGTTTAAAAAATGGGGGTGAAATATGCATGTGCCTTGCATGTGGAGAGAGAAAGTCCATAAATAGGATTTTCCCAAGATACCCTTGCACTCCTCCTTTCTCCTACCCTTTCATCTTAACCATTGATTTGAAAAATGAATGGTTAAGATTCCTTCTTAGGCTACTTAGGCAAAATCCACTTTTTAGTGGATCCTTCCCCCTCATTCTAGCGGCTCCCTATATATATATATATATATATATATAAAGGGGTTCATCCCCCACCCCCTAGGTTCATCTCCTTCAAGCCCCTCCTACGTGGCGGTGACGTGGCGGCCCATCCCCTTGGGGATGAGGCTCTCCATACCCACTAGTCTTAATATTTTTACGAACCATTTTAGTCGAAAATAACAAACCTGAGTCATTCGCCCACATCCAAGCGTCTTTTTTGTCATATAATTCTGCAGTAGAAAGCATTCTCATCAGTTCCCCAATTTGCGCCCATTCCCTGTCCGAACTCGGGTCCCTACGCCAGCCCCACGTCCACTCCAAAAATCTTTCGTTTCGGTTCGCATACTCATAACTTTTCTTCTTAATAACTTAAAGTCTCATTTTCTTTGAATTACTTTTACGAACATAGACAATAGTGTGTCATAAATTACTATACTTTTTTATATCTATGCCAAACTATGTTAATGTCTAAATTACTTTTACGATTTTACACGGCTGTTGAAATTATTGTTACAACTTTATAGCGCAACGACTGAGGCATACTCTCTTTTTATTTATTTCAAATGATGTTAATGTCACGAACTGTGAACAAAGTAAAAAACGCGTAATGTCACGTGCGGGTATTACACGTTAATGTCGTCATCGTAAATTGTAAGCGTAATGCTTATATAGGTTACACCATGTTAGATCGGATACATCGAAACACGTGTTTTCATATGGCTAACACATCACATAACTTGCCTCCATAAATAAACAACTAAGGTGCCGCATCCGTAACGCGTGGCGTATGCCAGTTTTGATGTACACGTCGGTTTAAACTCACGTTTCAACGTAAACGACTCACATTTTGGCGTAAACTTTTTCCTGAAACAAGTCTGATCAAATATAATATGTTTAAATACTTATTTTTTGTATGTTCGTAAACTGTGTTCGATAGCGAGTGGGTTAATATAATACTTTTTCATTCGACGGCGACCTAATTTTTTTCGAAAACAAGTCGGGTCAAATATACGGTATAAACTCGAGTCTTTTTTAACTTTCGACGCCGCCGCAAAGCGCGACGGGTCGAAATCCTAGTTTGTATTATTCTCAGTAACGTGGTGATAGGAATGTGCAGATCTGATCATTATAAATCTTTTTATTGATTTATAAATCGTTTAAAAAGCTATTTTTTTTCTAAAATAATCAATTCAATTTAAATATTGCTTCAAGAATTATATTGTTTTTCTTGTTTAAAACGCAAAGGTAATGATTTGTAGTTTTGTGTTTACTGTTGTTGATTACATGTTTATTTTGTTTGTTTTTTGAAACGTTTGACACTGAATGAGATCTATGTTTTCGATTGATGATTGTTGGATAAGTTTTTTGGGTAGTGATCCTACTTTTGATGTTTTCTTTCTTTGTACAGATGATGCAGCTGCTCATGAGGACCACCACATGTGAGACCATCTTTTTGAAGGTTGTGGGCTCGGACACGTTTGATATTGTTATGGCGAAGATCAAGGAAAGGACGCACGAGTGCAGCTTTGAATACTGTTTGTGCCTTCCTTCCAATACCATCATCGCAGAGGTACCGATTTGTAATTTGTTGTTGATTACATGTTCAGTTTGGATCATCTCTTGATGATGATGCATGCTTCTTGTTATATATTTATTTCTACAGATGCTGCTGTGCATCAGGACCACAACAGGTAAGACATTCACTTTTAAGGTTGGGCGCTTGGACACGTTTGATCTTGTTAAGACGAAGA
This sequence comes from Helianthus tuberosus, assembly GCA_030545235.1. Classification (NCBI taxonomy): domain Eukaryota; kingdom Viridiplantae; phylum Streptophyta; class Magnoliopsida; order Asterales; family Asteraceae; genus Helianthus; species Helianthus tuberosus. The sequence goes on from CM060379.1 coordinate 115,502,449, forward strand.
TCGAAGACATTTGCAGCCTTGACAACCGTGACCTCCATTGGGAACTCATCCCTAAACCTGAGGGTTGGTGGCGAGGGGGTATGCCGTTTTTTGTGCGTATTCTCAATGAAAAAACCTTCACTTTGTCACTCCAATCGGGCCAGAAAATCTCCAGCTTGCAATACCAGATCATGAAAAAAGAAGATATTCCCGGGTACATGCAGAAGCTATTCTTGGCCGGAATGAGTCTGCAGGTGGGAGACCATACGCTGGCACACTACAACATTGTTGCGGGGTCCACCCTGGATCTTGTGGTGAATGGAAAGGAAGTGGCGCTAAACGCAGAGATATCTGTAGAGACCGCCTGTGGAAAGAAGTTCCCTGTGGTGGTTAATTACGACCTCTTGATCGAAGATGTGAAAAAGTTGATTGAAGATAAGATTCACATTCCCCTGAAGCAGCAGAGGCTGGTCTATGTCGGAGTGGAGCTTGAAGACGCACGCCTCCTGCGAAGTTACGACTTCCAGGAAAATGACACCTTCTGGCTTGTGATTGATGACGCATCCATGGAGATGAAGACAAGGGTGTCGATGAGGATTCAGATCCAGGTTTCCGCCACTAAGAAGACCATCCACTTAGATGTGGGAAGCACAGACACCATTCACGATGTGAAAACCAAGATTCAGGCCAGGGAACACATTCCTACGGGTCAGCAGGTTCTGTTTTTGCCTGATAGGCGGCTATACGTGGACGCCTTTACCCTTGACGACTACTTTATCCACAATGGATCCACCCTCTATCTTGCTCAAATTCTTGGTGAGACGCTTCTCACTTAGGATCAGATCAATCAACACTAAGGATATCTAAAAAAGAATAATACAAGTACAAATAAACGCCACTGGGAGCAGAATGGTAAAGCTATACCCGCAAAACCAAATAAGGACCGTTATGAGTTATGACCCCATATGGTTGGTAGAAGAAGGTAGTTGTTAAGTGCACTGAAGTTGTTTGTTACTTGTTAGCATGTAGACTTAGAACTGTTATTGTCGTAAAGATTTGTAGTGAAATTGTCCTGAAAGCTAAGATTCATGCCGAGAAAGGCATTCCTATGGACCAGCAGGTTCTGTTTTTGCCCCACAAGCGGCTAGATTACAGCTTTACACTCGCAGACACTATTTCCAGGAAGGTACCACCTTCTATCTTGCTCAAAATCCTGCTAATGGTTGTTGATCAATGGCTGGCATACATGCTTTGTTTTCCTATCTTTATAAGGACTTGACCGACTCTTTTTGTTTTACGGCATATCAAAACTAGTTTAATACTCGTCCTGTGAACGGGTTACGTTGATGTATTATATAGTAACAATATGAATGAACCTATCAACACAAAGAAAGAAAATAGAGAGTCAGATAATATACCCGTCCGATGGTCAGTGACTTTATGCCAAAATTTCATCACTATATTGAATTGCGTTCTAAATAATCCGTTTTGTTCGTGCTCAAAGTACAACTCACTAACATAAGTTCAATAGGAAAGATTGGTACAATTTGGTTTCATCATTTATCAGATTGCATTATGTAAAGATCATAAATAAAAAGTCCTAGCTTGGCTATAGCATATATAAAGCCATACCTGTTCGATATCGATATCTACAGACTTAGAAATAAAGATATCAGAAGCGCTATTGCCAGCCACATTGGCTATATAATGTGATAGGAATCAGAGTAGGTAACGGATATGAAGTATGGAATCGAATAACAACGGATCGATTAAGATACAGAAACACCACTCAATCGAATTCGCTGGGCAAACCTAAAACTGAACCAGGATACAGAAACACCACCTAGTTCACTATTAGGGTCCAAAGAACACCACCCAAGTTGCCAAACTTAGATTAGCAAAGGAATCTGGTTACTCACGTACAAAGAGAAACACAGAGAATGATTTTTTTTTTCAAAACAAATCAACCACCTCCATTAAAATAAAAGTTCAGTACATATAAAGTAAATAAAAACCAACTAGTACTACCTAATAAGCTAGAAATACAACTTGCAAAAGCATAGAAACTAACTGCATGAGAATAGGGAAATAATTAAAAGAAATTGTTGGTGGTGGCGACGTGGGTAGTTTAACATGCATGGAATATTAATTTTTTTTTAACTCCTCTAGCCCTTTTCATGAACCTCCAGTTGTGTCAACCGTGACCCATGGGCTACTGACCCACCCATTTCAAAAGACCCACATATTGTTTCTAACTCATTGCTATCATAATGACTCCTACCAGAATCAACAAAAACTCTATGGATGGATTGATCACCACAACCAGCAGGAGTTCAACATCTAAACATAATTCATGGCGAATATACATTATTAGTACTTAAGCGAGAACACGAAAAAGAAGAAATATTATGAGCAGAAGGACGAAAGTATATAAAAGAAACACAACCTACTGCAAGCTCCAAAAACGTGTAATTACGTGTGGGTTTCTTTTTACCTCATTGATGTCGTAATCAACTCGTGAACACACTTAATAAGGACCCCTCTGAATCGTCTAACTCTCGGTATCCAGTTACACATCGCAATGTTTGTAACCGATTATACAGCAACCATCAAATGATAGCGAAGTTTTAATTTGCAATGGTAACCTAGATGAAGAAGCTATGGGATTCACTCTAGTAAAGTGGATTCCAAAAAAAGGAGTAGAGTAACGTTTTTAGCCGCCCAATGTAACCCATTCAATCGTTTATCTCCATCCATCTTGACCAATTCAATGCTTTAGCCCTGCCATATTGACCCTCCCACGTCTTTTGCTCTCCTTGCTTCAGCCCATAGAGACCCAATGCAAAAAACTTAATGACCCAACTTGACCCAGAATGTTATGATAACGACCCATGATGATCCAAAACTTGCCAATTGGGTCGCTTTTGCCAGGTCTACCATGGAGAGATCAAATGTTTGGACTTCAGTGCTACATCAGCCACATGGAAGAAAAAAATGTTTTTTTTAAACGATATTTATCCCGTCTTATATTTTTAAAAAGATATTTATCCAATCTTATAGAATACCTCACAACTAAACCATCAAAATTTCATAGAATACCTCACAATTTTGATTCTGAAGCATGAGGTGGAGTTGTAGTACCACTTAAGTTTTGGATGCATTATTTGATGGATATTACTGGGGTTTTTTTTTTTAATCTATGCAGTTGGATCAACTCCACTCTTCCCATGTAATCTGCACAAAGAAATGAAGTTGTTAAAGATAATAAAGAGGATAACAGTTTTTGCAAAACTATTGAAAACAATGTGCAAAAGGGATTATAAGAGAGATATATGAATACAAACTTTACTTCAAATATATATTTATAAAGTTCAACTAACAAATACTACACCTAACTAATGAAATTCACATTGCAGCATACCATACGTAAGTGGATGGAAAAAAAAGTTCATGCTTCTTTCCCAGCTCTTTGTGGTCATATTTATTGGCTTCTGCCACCAGGGTAATGCATTTCTAGGAAATTTGGTTGAAGTGATTGCAAGAAAGTGCACTAATTTTAACGTTATTTTACTAATTTCGTGAAAATAACAGTAAAAGCTGAGGACGGTTAATCATGCATCATGTGACGTTGATAGCTGAAAGACAAAAGGGTACATGCCCTAATCGGTCTTTGTCCCGATTGCTAAGTGTTATGTGTCTTATGTCCAAGGCTTGATGCAAAACTACTATCGAGTCGGGGGGTCTCACTGGAAGCAGCCTCTCTATTCCTACGGGGTAGAGGTAAGGTTGTCTACATCTTACCCTCCTCAGACCCTACCTTTGCTTTGCTATTGGTGAGATTTACTGAGTATGATGATGATGAATATACAATTAAAAAAACAAATTCATACAGCTACAATCATTTTAAACTTTTAATTTTTTAATATATTAAGACCACAAACCCGTCTTAATTTTTTTCTACTTTATAAATCTCTCTGAAATACCACAATAATTTGTCTACTATATAATTCTATATGAAATACCACAATATATTTTTATATGAAAAATATAACTATCAACCACCATCACTAAAATCCAAACAAATAATTCGTTAAGCTTGAGATCTTTTGAATGAATACTTAAAAGTTACTACCTTTTAGGTATAATGGACTTCACATTTAGGCTCACATCTCAACCGATGGAAAAGTCCCTTTCATGTTAAATTCACCATAAATAAATCACCCAAAAGTGTAAAATATTACTAATACATGATATTTAACTCAAACTTCAAGTAAAAAAGAAAAACCTTTAGACGTTACTTTTCAGAATAAGATATCCAATATCATCTTTAAACTCTCACGATCTATGGATGAAGTTGACTAACCAATTTCGGGTTCTAAACCTTATCGACAAAAAGGCATTCAACAAAAAGCCAAACAATATTTGATAACGAACTCCTTTTTTTGGTTGGGCGGCCTCCACCTACACACTCACTAACCTCCTATCATATCTCATCCAACAAGCCGAAAGTGGTTCATAAATTGAACAAGAAAACGAGTATAACAAGTATGCTTGTTAGGAACATCAAGAACAAGAAATAGAAGAAGATGAGAAAGAAATCGAAGTGGGTGAATCTTTCGAGTTCTTAAAGATTGATGCCATCGATGAACGCTTGGAAGATCAATAAAAGAGTGAGTGATTGAAGGCCAAAAAGATGAAGTGTAGAAACTTATAGAATGAATGAATTCATCAAATTAATTATGTCTAGCCTTTGATTTTGATATTGTTTCTAGATTCAAGACCCATTAAATGCCTAATATTTAGTTATCCCAACATATATTCAACCTTTAACAGGTCACGATTCAGGCATTTTATTTTATGAATATATTTGAATTTTTTTTATTTTTTGAATTTCGTAATTTAAAAATTGGACAAAATATATATTAATTCCACATTAGCATATTAACAAAAAAGAAATCCACAAGCTTGTTAAAGCTATGTCAACACTTTAACCGGTTAAAGAGGTAAAATATATAAGATTAGCACATTCCATACAAATTGAGCGACTAAATTGAGACAAAAAAATAATTCGAGTGACTTGAATGGAACAATTTCAAAAGTTGGTTACTATTTTAAAAAGTTATCTCAAATGTATCAAAACATCACCATTTTCTTAAGCTTCAGTGCTCAGGTCAAAATTCCACCATCTTTCAACAACATCTGCCTTTTTGTACAGATCAACTACGCTGACGTCGCACGGCACCTCTAATAGCGGACGCCTAAATTGCCAGCTTTCCATCATCTTGATTTGTTCTTGATCCTGATTAGCTTGTACGATGGTAAGTACCAAACCTGTATTAATCATACAATTTTTTTATTTAACCCGAAAATCAATTTGTAATTTCTCTGCTAAAAAATGTAATTAAATAATCACCTTTAGTGCCATGCCTTCCTGCGCGACTGCACCTCCGGTAATATTCCTCATATTCTACCAAAAGATCTCCTACTGGAGGATCTCTTTGTATGTCTCTATTCGAATTAGGTATTATGATCTCTTTGTATATATGTGTATGTCTCTGTTCGAATTAGGTATTATGATCTCTCTGTATATATGTGTGTGTTTGTATTCGAATTAGGCATTATGATTTTGATAGTTTCAATGATGAGCAGGCTAACCTTTCTCTAAGTCTGTCTGTCTCTCTCTCTCTCTCTCTCTCTCTGTGTGTGTTCGATATTAGGTACTATGATCTCTCTATATATATGTGTATGTCTCTGTTCGAATTAGGTATTATGATTTTGATAGTTTCAATGGTGATCAGACTCTCTCTGAGCGTGTCCCTCTCTCTGTGTGTTCGATATTATGATTTCGATGGTTTCAATGATGATCGAACTCTCTCCCACCATATCTGATTACGGTGATCGAACTCTGCGTGTGTTTGAATGAGATATTTTTTAATTAGAGAGTTTCGTTGATGACCAAAATCTCTCTGTATATGTGTGTTTGTGTTCAAGTTAGATATTATTTTTCTGATAGTGTCAATGATGATCAAACTCTCTCTCAACGTGTCTCTGTGTGTCTTTGAACTAGGTATCATTTCTTTTGTGAGTTTCAAACCATGTATGTGTATACCTTTTAGTTAGCTATTTTGTTTTATCCTGAAAGTTTCAACTTAATGACTGCAGCTATCCTGGAGGCTCTCTGATGAACCTCTAACTGAAAATACACCTGAGGAGGAAAAGGACCCAAACTACCGAGAGCCTCTGAAATGCAAGATCTTCCTGTAATGAAGGCAGTGGGATGCTGTTTGAGAATAATTTGTGTGGAAGTAAAGACGAGTTAAGAGGAGATGGTTAATGGGAGTAAATGGACTTGAGTGATGTAGAAAGAAGAGGTGATAGGTGTGCAGTTGTGTTGGGAACATGAAAACCAAACGGCGGGAACATGAGAAAAAAGATTTGGTAAGATCTTTTCCTCTAAAATGACTTTTTTTTAACTGCAAATTTTTGGATCACTCACGGACCACTGGAGTATCATTGTGCCACCAGTGGAACCACGCGATCATATCCCCACTAAACAATAATGTCTATACACCAATTCAGGATGACTTTATCGTTGGTTAAAAATTCATTATAATTACTTGATTTTATAAAAATATAATATTTTTATAAAAACCTATTGAAATTGTTCTAAAGTATTTTCTGGAATTTTTTAAGATTTTTAGAGGTCAAAATCAATTTTTAACGAATTTATAATATTAAACTGAATATTAAATAGATTTAAAATAAAGGGAAAAAATGTCAAAAAAATGGGCTCGAACAGGTCCCTGTGAGGCTCGAACTCGGGTCTGGGAAGACCTGAGTCTTATGCAGTTAGCCGCAAACATCGAGCCATGTGTGCTTGTTGTTCAAATTCGTGATCATTTTCTTTATAAACAGACTTCCAATCCAATACGAAAAACGGGTATAAACCCTAATTTCTAAATCCATTCACAAAAAGATTTTATGTTGAGACTAACAACTTATCACAATTGAACCGAAACCGAATAAAAACTGTCTTATTTTGTACTATATGAATATATACAAGATTCATAGAAAAGAATGAAAATTTACCATTATATAGGATCCAAATCCTAAATTCCGAGACCACCAATTCCAACAACGAGAGAGATAATTGTCATGCGATCTTCTAACATGAAAGCTCCCACACAAACACACCTGCATGGCTGAGATTCGTAAAACCATAGCCCGTCAAAGATTTACTATTCACATCGTTACATCAATATTTGTTTTACATCATAACATCACCATATGCTTTAGTAAAAAAGGGTCAACAAAGTTTCGTCTAATTTAGGGCTGCCATCGTCGGCGTCTACTTCATTCACCCCGTGAATTGTAACATCGGTCAGGACCCATATGTTTTCTTTATACCAATTAGGACCTAAATTAGAGTGAAACTCACACCAAAACCAAGTAATAACTCTCAAAATCAATGCTTTCTTTATGCAAATTCAAAAGGGTCCCGCATTTGTTCTATTAGGGCCAAGCATTTGGCAAAAATCGACCCGACCCGAAAACCTACATTATAAAGGACCAATAAATGGACCTAATTGTAAATATCGGGTTTCGGTCCGACACAATGTCGTGTCATCGGTTTTCAAGCATAGACCGAGACCGATCCTTCCAAAGGTAGCTTTATTTATTTAAAATTATACTACGGTTACTACCCATCTCCAAATTGGTATTCAAAGATAAAGATAGATGCAACACATTAAACTTTATAAAATGGTACATTTTAGCTTTCCGGGAAATAATATAATACAAATATTTCAACTTTCAAGTTTACATTTTATAAACGTTATATGTCAATATAAATTAAGCAACACACCGATTTATCTATATATAATCTAAAATTTAGTTACATCTTCTATTTTAAAACCTAATTTATGAATGTTTTAAATGCAATTTTTAAAATACAATTCATTACAATAATATAATACAAAAACAATATCACCCTCCATCCCCGTTATCCCCTTTAATTAGGGTTATCTCAATCTCTGAAGATGGAGAATCCATCTTCCACAACCAAATCCCTCCTCGACGAATTTTCAGGGAAATCCCCAAACTGGCATCACACACTTCGACTTTTGAAGATGGAGAATCCATCTTCCGCAACCAAACCCCTGCTCGACGAATTCTAAGGGAAATCCTCAATCTTGCATCATCTGTCTTTCTCACGGTTCGAGTTTTTGAAACCCTACTCTCCGTTTGCCTCAGTCACTACCGCGATATTCCTTAATCTCCGTCGGCAATGACGTTGCTGATGTGTGCGGAGGCGGTACTCGACGGTAGTGATGGGCGCTTGAATGTGGCGACACTGAACCCTAAACCACTGACGATGGTGCGTTTCGTTTTAAAATGGTATTTTCTGAATTCGTTTGATCTTACATGTTCGCTTCAAATTTTAGTTTTGGTCTTTTGAATGTGTAGGGAAGAAATTAGTTGGGTTAATTTGAGGGTTTTAAATTGGGTTTGATTTAGGTTGAAGGTAGTGTTTCACTGCCTTAATCTCCGACGGCAATGAAGTCGCTGATGTGTGCGAAGGCGGTACTCGACGGTAGTGATGGGCGCTTGAATGTGGCGACACTGAACCCTAAACTACTGTCGATGGTGCGTTTCGTTTAAAAAATGGTACTTTCAGAATTCGTTTGATCTTACATGTTCACTTCAAATTTTAGTTTTGGTCTTTTGAATATGTAGTGAAGAAATTAGTTGGGTTAATTTGCGGTTTTTATATTTGGTAAATTAGTTGGGTTAGTTTGAGGGTTTTTATATTTGGTTTCATTTAGGTTGAAGGTAGACATTCCCGTATATCACGGTTGGATTATAGATCCACAGGTATATCCGTTTAAGCATGTAAATCTGTATGTGCAATAAGAACATGTTTAACAATCAACATGAATATAAATAAATTTTGTCTTTACATTGGTGGCAGGATATCGAAACTTCAAATGCCATTGCTCAAAGTCGTATGATACGCTGATCGAGGATCTTACGGATCTACAAATTCGAAATATGAGAACTCTTTCTATGAATACTAGAGATCCTGAGAATCATGAAAGTGATGAAGTAGTGAAAGAAACAGATACGTCGGGTGGTGAGTGTAGCGGATCAAGGATCAGGCGCGATGGTGTTTGGGTAACTTTCGGTGAATCAACGTCAAATGAAGCAAGCTCATCTGCAGTTAATATCGTTCGTGGATCAGCGATAGAGATGATGGAAATGATATCCGGTTCTTAAACTTCATCATCTAACGAGAATGAAGATGAGGTTGGAATTACTGCAAGACAAGGGGAACTGATAAAAAACTTTCTCGACAACAATGCGAGTCAGTTAACTGTGCATGGGTATGTAACTATGTATTTCTCATTCAGCGCGTTATATATTTCTGTTAAAACAAAGTTCTGATATCTTCGATTATTGCATCGTTTGCCGCTTATATTGCTTGATAGACGGTATAAAAGATCGCGAGCTTTGTGTGTTATTTCGCAATGATCACTTCAGTACGATGTTCAAGGTTGGTTCTTTCAATAAACTTTGTATGTCATTTCAAAGTGTAACTTTTTTGTATGTTGTTTAGTTACTCGACGGTAGTGAAGGGCGCTTGAATGTAGCGACACTGAACCCTAAACCACTGATGATGGTGCGTTTCGTTTAAAAATGGTACTTTCTGAATTCGTTTGATCTTACATGTTCACTTCAAATTTTAGTTTTGGTCTTTTGAATGTGTGGTGAACAAATTAGTTGGGTTAATTTGAGGGTTTTATATTTGGTTTGGTTTAGGTTGAAGGTAGTGTTTCACTGTCTTAATCTCCGACGGCAATGAAGTCGCTGATGTGTGCGAAGGCGGTACTCGACGGTAGTGATTGGCGCTTGAATGTGACGACACTGAACCCTAAACCACTGACGATGGTGCGTTTCGTTTAACAATGGTACTTTTAGAATTCGTTTGATCTTACATGTTCACTTCAAATTTTAGTTTTGGTCTTTTGGATATGTAGTGAAGAAATTAGTTGGGTTAATTTGAGGGTTTTATATTTGGTTTTATTCTCTTTGGGTATTTTCATGAAGTGTGAAGACTGGGCAAAAAAAAAATGATTTTAGTTATGTCTTTTGCAGCCTCAATGGATAGCACATGAAGTGCTTCGTAACGAACCTTCAAACGAACAGTAACATTTAGTTAGCAGATTGAAATTAGTCAATTCAGAATATGAGTTCCAAGATAATATACACTTTTACTGCATACACTGTTTAAATGATCTGATATTTGTTAATTGGTGTTAGTTTTAATAAAGAATCAGCCTAATATAGTATGATGTTGATCAGGTTGGGGATGTCGGCCTTTCAAAATTGAAGCATTCAACCTTTTTCCTTGGTCTTGCAAGCGTACGACATTGTTGGATATTTGATTGTTCGACAATCTTCGGGTGATGATTTCCATTTTTACCCTTCTCAAAGTTTTTTTTTTTGGCTTATCATTTAAACCTGCCGTGATATTCACCAGGTTGGGTGCTTCGGTGTTTTAAAGTTGAGGCATACAACCCTTTTATCTGCTGCCTTAGTCAAGGGACAGTAAGGAACCCTCAAGGTTGCTAAATGTGTCAAAATTGGTAAAAAAAAATATTGGTTAGGGTTTTAGCTAGGGATATTGATTAATGAGGCCTTTTATATACCACATTTGCATGAACATTCAATGGGTCGATTTACGGTAGGATTTAATTGCATTGATAATAATGACCCAACTTCTTCCTAGGAAGGTGAATGGTCTTACTTTCTATTATATGACCTCCACTCTCCCTATTGTTGTTCACCCATATTCAGAGTTGTTAAACTGCTGTCATGTCTAGCTCTCTCAATGTTAATACATCAGAAATTGGTGTTGCCAAACAATTGGTCCTTGCTGACCTCCGTGAGGGGACTACCGGCCCCATCACGGTGATGGTTTGTAGAAAGTGGGACGTCACAAGTGTCAATGGCCGCTTCATGAGCACTGATTATGTTGTCAGTGATGTAAAGGTAACTATCACCCTTTTACCCCCATACCCTTTCCCTTTTACGAGCTTCATCGTTATTGAAAGTCTACTGTTTGGTTTACGCAGGGAGGTGTCATGCATTGTACCGCCCGGAATAACATTGCACATTACTTCTTTGACAAGCTAAAAGAGGGTGGGGTATATTTACTCAAGGGTTTTGTAGTCCAACGTACCGATCAATACCGGATTCTGAAAGACAACCCCTTTGTTATCGGGTTAAATGGCTCCACGGTAGTTAAAAAGGTTGACGATGGCGGTAGTTCATTTACGCGCTACCCGTTTTTACTTACGCCGTTTGAGGAGCTCGAACCAACAGAGGGCAAGTACTTTGTAGGTATGTTTACTCTCCTGATGCTGGTGTAACGGTTTTGCGGGGGAAATCAGGCTCAAAAAACAGTACTAACCCCACATGGTATGAAACTGAGCTTTTATTTAGTTTGCAGTCTACTATAACGGGCTAAGAGAAATGACTGAACGAATGGTGAATCCGGTTTTCAGTTCAGCCCCTAGCCGTGTTTCAGTATAAATTCAGAATCCGGGTTCCGCAAACATGACCAATATAGCGATAAATATGTCTCCTGTTGGTTCGAATTCCTAAAAAGCCGTAAACTAATTTATCCGGGTTTGGTTAAATATACATGTCAAATATACATACTAAACCGAATCAATTAGTTAACTCATCCGAATTTATATGTATATAATATCAAGGCTAGAATACTTGGTAAATTTGTTATCAAGGCTAGAATACTTACTGGGTCTAATCGTGGAGATACTGCATTAATACCGAGAATAACCCTTTCATCGACGAAATCAAAATGGCCATTTATTATGAAAAGACGCCAGTTCCCAGTTAAACCATGCTATGCAATGACCATTAATAAAAGTCAAGGCCAATCATTAAAAGTCGTTGGTCTGTATTTGCCTCGCCCTGTGTTCAGCCATGGCCAGCTATATGTCGCGCTTTCAAGGGTTACGACACCTGAAGGTTTAAAGATTGTCATCGTCGGAGACGACAACGGTAGCATGAAAAACCATACCAGAAACATCGTTTATAAAGAGACGTTTAACAATTTGGCGCCATCAGATGAGACACAATAAACAATACTTGGCATACCGTAATCTTTTAGACCACCAAGAAACTTTTATCGCCTTTATTGCTGTTACTCCAACATAATAATTTATACAGACCCTAAACCCATATTTTCTGTTTGTTCTGCCCCAGCCACAACAACTATGTACATACCACGTTGAGTATTACGCATCTGCCCTCCAACGACAAACTATCCCCGTATTCTTCCAGTAACGCCACCGCAACAACTATTCATGCGCCACAGGTCGTAGGAATGTAATTCTTTATAGCTTCCTTGCAAATTTTGAAAACTAATAGTCTTTTTAATTTCTTTGTTTTTGGTTTGTTGATCTTATTCCGATACATGTGCTGATTGGTTTTTTTTTATATTTTAGGTGGAAAAGGCACCGATGATTCAAAAACTGTTGTTTGTTGCTGGTTTGGACACATTTACGCAAACGCATATTGAGCCACGGTTGCCAACTGTCATTGGGGGGGGGGGGTGGCATACGCTTTCGTGGACGCAACTATTTCAATCATTTTGGGTGGTCAATATAGCGACTTCGTTGACCCTGAAGGTTGCTAAATGTGTTGAGGTTGGATTGTATGAACTTGATTTGCCCTAGGTAGGCATGCCCTAGGTATGCATATACAAATATGTGCGTCTATATATATATATTTTCTGCATATAGGGGATATGTATATAGATTGCTGCTAATTATGCGTAAAAAGATTTGTTTTACATGCTTCCTTAAGATTTTGCAGGGTACTATGTGTGTTGACATTGGCTTGCCTCAGATTATGGCAAGCAGCTTTTATCATCTATATTGCCGTTAAACCAACATAGTAAGCAATGCATGTCCTAAACACTTTTTTTTGGCTACGCTCCAAACACGCGACCTGACAACTACATTCTACATAGCCTGCCAATAACGATAGCGCACCAGCTACTTTTGTGGCACAAGTGGTGGGAATGTAAGTGTTTACACCTTCCACTACATTTTGAAATCTCATACTCTTTGATATTTCTTAGCTTATCTTAATTTTATTCAGGGACATGGGATGGTTGGTTTATTTGTCTATTTTAGGCTGGAAAAACAACGCTGCTCCAAAAACTGTCGATTGTAGCTGGTTTGAACACATTGACACAAACACGTATTTCGAGACGGTTCCCATCTGTCGTTTTGTGGATGGGGGGTGTCATAGTCTTTCGTGCCTGCTACTGTTTAAATCATTATGACAGGTCAATATAGCGACACCGTGGAACCTCAAAAAGTGGTTACAACCTTGCACATCAACCTTTTATAAAACTTATGGTGCTTCGCTCAATATTACATCCAACTGACTCCCACATGTTGATGCTTATATAGAAAATTTAGAGGACTATGAGAGGGGCTTACGAAACTACTGATATTGTTACTTCAACTCTACAAATTGTGCTTCGTTTTACTTGGTTTTGGCGTAATGACACACGGTTAGTTTTGAATCATCTTACATATTCTATCTTTTACAATTAAGAACTTAATTGGCTGGAAATGTTTCTGTTTTATAGATTCAGATTTATGCGACCACTACCTACAGTTTCATTGGCAGCTCTAAACGGTTATACATCATGAGAGCTTGGTTTTACCTTGGTATGCATATCTAAATATGTGTATGTATGTATATATATTCTCTTCATACAGGGGATATGTATATACATTGATATAAATTTATAACTTTATATATATTTAATAATGTTCATTTATAAATGTATGCGCTCCTGATACTCAACTTCCATAACCTCAACTTATCAGTATTGACACAAACACGTATTTTGACACGTTTGCAATCTGTCGTTTTGTAGGGGGGAGGGGGGGTCATACGCTTTCATGCCTACTATTGTTTCAATCAGATTGGCTGGTCAACATAGTGCCACTGTGGAACCTCAAAAGGTCGTTACACACTTCCACATCAGCGTTTTATAAAGCTTATAGTGCTTAGTTCAATATTACCACCAATTGACTCCGACATGCTGAAGATTATATAGAGAATTGACACGAATATGACAGGGACTCAAGGAGCTGCTGCTATTGTTACTTCAACTCTTCGAATTGTGCTTCGTCTTAGTAGGCTTTGGCGTATTTTCACACGGTCAGTTTTGAATCATCTTATACATCCTGTCTTTTCCCGTTCAGAATTTAATTGGTTGGAAATGTTTCGGTCCTTATGATTTCGGATTCATCAGACCATTATCTACTGTTTGTTGGGTCGCTCCAGCCGGTTATATATCATACGAGCTTGGTGTTAGTATGGTATGCATATCTAATTATATACGTGTATATATATGTATATATCTATATATATTTTCTGCATATAGGGTATATTTATATAAACTAATATAGATTTATAGATTTATATATAGATTTAATAATATAGTTTTATATATGTATAGACTCCTCATATTCAACTTCCATAACATCAAATTATTATTAATGGTTATCATTTCAGATATTGTAACATCTTTGCTTTTTAACTTCCATTCAAATGAAAACTGCCATAGGTCATCCCAAGAGGCTGCTTATCATGTTTCTATAAATTCACAACCATATTCAAGCATCCTACCTTTCATTATACAACGTGTGGCTGAATATCCAAAAGACCCCTGCAATCATGAAGAAAACTACTATTGCTAACTGTCCAGCAAGTCTGGCAACTGTTGAAGAAATATTAACCCATGGGCGAGAAAATAAGAAACACGCGGTATAAACACTTTCTAAAATTTCGAATGTTTCCCCCATTATTATTATTATCCATACATTGAACGTGTTTCTTCTAATCCATGCAGAATGTTGAGTTCAACTGCCGTGTTGTGATTAAAGGCGTACGTAATAGCGAAGAGTGGTTCAGACTTATGTGTGGAGGAGGGAAATGCATGAAAGGTATATCGCATGAACACGGGGAGTTGTGGTGTGAAGGCTGTGAAAACCCAGTTATGATTCCTCGAGCAAGGTTCGTCTTTGGTATTCTATAGTTATGTACTTTGGCAAACCTCTTTACACATTTCCACATCTGAATAAAAAAAAATTACCAACAGATTCCATCTTCAACTTGATGTGGTCGATTCCACGGCTAACGTGGTCATCGTGTGCTTCGATGACACTGCACAACTTCTAACAAACACCACTGCCCAGTCTATACTGAATATGGAATCAGGTCTCTCGCACATCTACACCGTTTCTTCTGCAATCAACCAGGACAGCTTCACACTAGTCATGATACGGACCTGTAACGGTAACATCTCGACGCTCCCAAACTGCTTACATTCACTTATAGGCACCACCCGAACCATCCAAGTTGATACATCCACATACTACCATCATGGGGCCTTTGAGAGTTTCAACTGCAAACGTGTGCTCCTAGACGAACCCAACTATCAATCCGTTGGATCTACCACTCCTACTCCTATGACTACGAAGGGTAAAGGGGTGATGACAATTCCAACGCCGGTTAAGCTCAAAGAAACAGTCAGCAAGTACATGTAAGTTTGTATACATACTTTTGAATTACGAAATTCCATGAACCACGTAACTACCTGTCCATTTGTATTGTGTTTTAGAAACTGTTCAAATATCAATAATATATGCTACAAACATTATGTTTACTTCTTTATGGCTGTAGTGACACCATCGTTTTTTGATATGTGCTTTCCGACTTGATATGTTTATTCCGTTTGGATAGCTAAATGGAATTAATTGATTTTCAATGAGTTTGAACTGTAGTTCATACATGGAGATTTACTTGAACATAGTTACATTCTTTCAATTTTTAATGCAAAATAATGGAAATACATAGATGGTCAACATTAACGTTCGGCCTAACATTTCCCTTCTTTTCACAGCCCTAATTATGAAGATTCTGATTCAGATGGTTCGGTGGGTAGCTAATGGGAACGACGGTTGCATGGTCATGCATTAGCAACAGAAGATTTAGTTGAGCATTGAATAAAAAAGGAGGCTTTGTGAACTACTTTGAGTATTCCTCTTTAATGTGTTTTTTTAGACTTGCCAATTTTCTTGTGCTATGCACGTCTCGAATTTTGTGAGGCCAGTTTATGGTGCAAACTCTTATCACATTTTGTATGGTTTCACTTACATTGTCTTTTGGCTAATTATGTTTTACCCTTACATAAACACTTTTCCTAAATACACAACACAACGAATGACACTTAAATGACGATCATGTCGTGCATCGCACGGGCCTTCCCTCTAGTGTTCTCAACAAAAAAGTGTGTTAGTTTATTAATTACTTTGCATTTTCAAAGAATTAATGGCCTTAATTGAATTTATATCTAGATTATTTGTAGGTTTATATCTACATTTTTGTAGGTTTCAACTTTCAATTTTCAATTTTCAAGCAATTTTTTTATTTGAAATCTTCGGTTTTGTTGTAGAAAGGTCGGTTACCCTCTCCTCAAACCCGAGAACCGACCTGAACCCGATATTGCTCTAAAATAGGAACCGAAAACCAACCAAATTACAGAATAATGGTTCGGTTTCGGACCTATTCGGTCTTGATTTTCTGGTACTTTCGGGTCAACCCGATTTATGCTCACCCCTACCAAAAACGTTGGACCGGTCATAAGAAGTGAGTTCCACAACCTAAAGGTCGTGAGTTCAAACCTTACCCGAGACAAAAGAAGAAAAAAAGTTTTCGTTCAAAAAAATATTATAAAAGATATTAACTCCTTTTTTTAAACATTATCCTAATAAAAGGATATATAAAGTTTAACATATTAGGCTATGAACCTTTCTTTTAAATAAGAATGTTTAAACCATTTTATATTTCCTTTTGTTCCAGTTATATAAAATGGGCACATATTAAACTCTTAAATATCTGTAAAAACTTAACTGACACTAAAATATGTATACATCAGTTCAGGTTTCGATTTGGTACCTCCATCGTGATGATGTCGAGTGATGAACGGCGGTGGTGTTATTTTTGTCTCCGATGCACGGAAAGGTTGCGGTAGCCGGAGTGTTAAGAAAAGCATGTAGTTCTAACGGTCGGTAGATAATGAAGGGTCTCCGGAGATCCACAGATCTCATCGGACATATGCGAACAAGAGAGAGAGAGAGAGAGAGAGAGAGAGAAAGAAACGAGGTGATTTGATGATACCAACTACCAAGCTTGAATTTATAAAAAGAAGTGCTTGTAAGGTCGCTTTCAGTTGATTGATACTGTTAAAGAGGGTGTTGCTATTAGCTATTTGCAACGTATTGTACTACAAACAGTCTACCCTTTTTTTTTAAAAAGGTGAACATAATGAATAAGTTATCACATTATTTAAAGGGGAAATAGCAAGATTAGCCAAGAATTGGTCAAAGTTTCGAAACTAGCCAATGGAAACGTCTCGTTGAACCTTTACCATATTACTGAAACGTCCTGACGATTGACCATCACTGGCTGCCACGTGTCCGACAACGTTGAAACGTCTCAGAAGTCTTAGCTGAGACGTCTTCACATGGCTTGAGACGTTTCCTCATGGCTTCATATGGCTTGAGACCTTTCCACATGTGGCTTGAGACGTTTCCTCATGTCTTTATATGACTCCATATGGCTTGAGACATTTCCACATGGCTTGAACTCTTTCCACATGGCTTGAGCCCTAAAATGACATTTAACTCTTTATAAAATTAACCTTAAATTACGTTAAATATATATAAAATTAGATAAAATAGTTGGTTGTTTGGATTTTTCATATTTTTAAAGTTTTTTACTTTTCTTAAGTTTTAAAGTCTTTTAGAGTTCTTATACACACACATACACACCATGTTGTAATACATATGAGAATTTTAAAAGAATAATTTTTCACAATCTTAAATGTTTTAGTAATTAAAACTTTCGTAACATAATACGGTTATTTAAAACATATTTTTAATTTTTAAACTAATATTCCTCACAATTTTTAAACTCTTATATCTATTTCCTACGTTTACGTTTCTTTTTTTCTTAAAAATTACACCATAAAAAGCCATTCCCTGTAACGTCTCAGAAAAACAAGGCTTGTGTGTTGCAAAGAGATAGAAAAAACAATCTCATCAGCTCAATTATGTTAGTTATACCATTTAAATGAGAAGTCAATAAAATAACAAATGCCACTTATTATTTTAGATATTAAGAAAACAAATATTAAATTTTGTTGATCCTTACTTTTTATTATACGGAATATGATTTCACACACACGCGCGTATATAACAGGGGTGCCCTCTTAGTATGGCTTTTTATGGTGTAATTTTTAAGGAAAAAAACCGTAAACGTAGGAAATAGATATAAGAGTTTAATAATCGTGAGGAAGATTAGTTTAAAAATTTGAAAATATGTTTTAAGTAATTGTATTATGTTATAAAAGTTTTAATTACTAAAACTTTTAAGATTATAAAAAAATATTCTTTTGAAATTCTCATATGTATTACAACATGGTGTGTATGTATGTGTGTATAAGAACTCTAAAAGACTTTAAAACTTAACAAAAGTAAAAAACTTTAAAAAATATAAAAAATCCTAACAACCATCTATTTTATTTAATTTTATATATATTTAACGTAATTTAGGGTTAATTTATAAAGAGTTAAATGTCATTTTAGAGCTCAAGCCATGTGGAAAGGTCTCAAGCCATGTGAAGCCATATGAAGCCATAAGAAAATGTCTCAAGCCACATGTGGAAAGGTCTCAAGCCACATGAAGCCATGAGGAAACGTCTTAAGCCATATAAAGACGTCTCAGCTAAGACTTCTGAGGCGTTTTAGCGTTGTCGGACACGTGGCAGCCAGTGATTGGTCCATCGTCAAGACGTTTCAGCAATATGGTAAATGCTCAACGAGACGTTTCCGTTGGCTAGTTTCGAAACGTTGACCAATTATTGGCTAATCTTGCTATTTCCCCTTATTTAAATGAGAGAGCCCTGTATTGTCTCATTCCAGACAGGCTATGTTTTCTTAATCGGGCTCATGTTATTTTCAGAGTTTGGCTTTTTTCGGTGTTTCACTTGGAAATTATATCGCCGGCTGTCACTTGACAGTCATTGTGCCACCATAAGAGCAGAACTATTTGGCGTAGTAACACACGGTGGGACGAAAACCCGGGTGGGCTCGGGAATCGAACTGACAACCTCGCACAAGGCCTAGTTCAAATTCTTTATTGCCTGTATCCACCCGACCTCATATAACAAAAGTGGGAATTAAACTTGAGTCTCCATTGAAAAAGCTAAGTCGCCTACCTCTAAGACACAAGTGTTGAGATGTCTCCACTAAACATTAAACAAGACTATTTAATTATTCATTAATTATCAACGAAGTATTAAAAGAAGTATCGGATGATTTTTCAATTGTTTTTTTTTTTGAACGGCAAGGAACGGTGTGCCAACCACTGTGACACTGGGCGCAGTGGTCAAGGTCAACTACTCGACCGCCGCCAGCCCCTTGGCTCTCCCAGATGCGCGGAAACCCGACCTCCACCCGCCCGAAGGCACGACAGCGGAACAATCGGTAAAACCTCGCATCCCATCCAAGACGAACCGGCGCTACCCGTATTCGCCCTTCACCTAGATGCCGCAAAAAATATTGAGAAGAGTAGAAGTCGAAGTTACAAGGAACACCAAATCTTATTCCGCCACTCCAGCACTAGCTAATTAACAATTTTTTTAACTGTTAAGGTAAAAACTATTTAAATTACTACTGAAGTTTTTCTTTTTTCTTTAAATAAAAAAAAGCCAACTTTATTAACCCACCAAATTTATATGGTGAACATACATTTCGATGTTGCACCGATCTATACTATATAATAAAAGAAACCATTTTAGGGACACTTGTCATCATATTAGGCCATGTCTTATGGATAATTGTTATTTTAGTTTAATCTCTTCTAACTAATTATCGATAACCCTCCTACTAAATATTATTTAGTTTAATTATTACTTTTATATTTATCTATTTACTTCAAATTCAAACTTAGTTATCTAATTTGATATTAGAGTAAATTCTGATTTTGGCCCCTGTGGTTATATCACTTTTACCCTTTTAGTCCAAAAATGAATTTTTTAACATCTGAGACCTCAACGTCTTTTTTTCTAACCCTTTTGGACCCCAACGTCTTTTGTAACACCACGTAAAAACGTGTCCAATTATGTAAAGACACGGGTCCTAAACTCTAATTATGTGAAAGATTGAGTTTGAGGGACTAAAGTTGACAAACGGTGAAAATATGTATGCGTGGGGACTAAAAGTGTCAACATGCCAAACTTGTGCCTCTGAATGACCATACACGGAGAATATATTCTTAAACGAGTAATAAATTGGATATAAGAAGCCGTTTATGAAAATAATCAGAAGATTATAAACTGCAGGGGTTAAACATGTCAACATGTTAATTCTTACCTCTGAGTGACCTTTTAACGAACCCGAGGCTTTGAAATATTCAAATATACTCTCAAGAATAAGTGATATAAATTTCACATGGTTTCGAGATCGTTATGCAAGTTTTCAAGACTTTGGGTGAAAAGTGTCAACATGATGAAACTTGTGTTTATGGTGATATTTAATGAAATCGGGCCTAACGGAGTTTGGTTATACTCCCTTGAACCTCTACAAACTAACTACAAGGGCCTTATATGCCAAAAATGAAGTTGTATAAGGTTTATAATGGCCAGGGAATGAATCTGCCAAGGTTAAAACATTTTTCACCTGATTTAGAGGTCGTCGCGGCCCGCGTAGACTCTTGCTGAGTCTTACGCGGCCCGCGTAAAACTACCCAGCGCAGAAAAACCTGCCAGCTGCAGGTTTCTGCATCAGAACCGACTTTAACCCTTTCTGATCAATACTAGGGGTTGTATGTCGGTCTTATATTACCACTAGGACACCTGGGGTGATCCTAGAAGCCTCCAAAACAGCTGCAAACATCTTAGAGCATGGCAATTTGTTATATAAGGCACCTTAGTTCTTTTGTTCATATGCTCATTTGGTTGCAACAAATTCAAACACTCACTTCTGGAGTTAGCCAACATTTGAAGAGGAGCAAGAAGTGTAGAAAAGATAGCTAGGACCTTATGTAAGTGTCTTAGTCTCTCCTTAGTCCATTTTATTAGCTTAAAAACCGAAAAGTCAAATATATTGTAATTAGACTTTGACTTTCGGTTTAATCATAAATGGTCCAGCCACTGACCGAAATAAAAGTGGTTATAGGACCATGTTAATGTAGGTGATTAACCCTTAAAAGGGCACCTCCTAATTATTTCGTTTGACTAGTTAATTGTCGGGTCAAACTAATTAGTCAAAAAGTCAAACTGGACAGAAACTTTAAAAATGATTTAAACTAATAAAACAGACGTTATAAATTATATTTTAACATTCTAATAACTTGGTAATTAGTATTAGAACATGTTTGACCAGGTCTAACCCGACAATTATCAGTCTAATGTCAGTTTATAACCGAAAGTCGCAAAAGCTTGACTTTTGCATTGACTTTCAGTTTGACCCGATTAAGCTTAATTCTCCCATGTTTTAAGCTTCCATTAGGACCACATTATATAGTAGTATAACCCTCTGGAGTTATATTGCTTGATCCATAGTAGTTTGAATTATATGCTCTTGTTTGTTAATATGCTTATAAATGCCGTAAATGCCCTCTTTACATATAATTGAGATTTTTAGAAATGTGAGAGGACAAAAACCTTTGCTACTGATATATAAGCTTGTCCCAAAAATTTGACATCAGTTCTTGGTCTCAAACGGAAGTTATGCTCGATATCGTAATTAGAAGCTTTTTATTAATTAAATTGCGATATCTTGCATAAGACATGTTTAAACTTGGATTTTGAACCAAAACTCATTACCTACTGTCAAGATATTATTTTTAAGGATTTTTAGTATTTTTGGTCAGATTATAATCTGATTAAATCATAGAGTTCTTGTGTAATTCGATAAATGACGATATTACCCTTTTCATGCATAAAATGAGAATAACAAATGATTTGAGTGCCAAACCTTTTCCTACTGATTTCATACATTAAATAAATTATTTTGAGCATTTAAAACTGATCAAAATCTCAGATTTACATAAACATCTTGATTATCGTCAATTAGCGAGTTTTACACTAATTAGGTGCATAGTATGGTTTAAAACCATATTTAACACCTGATGTGTGTAAAATGCAACATATAAATTACATCAAATGAGGCATAAAACTAACCCTTTTTAAGTACTAATATTGGAAAAAGAGTGTTTTTGTCTTCCTTTTGTATTTTCAGGATTAAATGAGCTCAAAAACGCAAAAGAAGCAAAAAGACAGCTAAATCCAACATAAATACAAGGAAAGGAACATTAGTGGACTGCCCGACCCCTCAACGGCACCTTCCAAAGCAAAAAAAAAGAGAAGACAGAAGGCTGAACACGCCCCGTGCTCAGCCAGCACGGGGTCGTGCCCAAGAAGCAGCAGAAAAGACAAATCTATAGAAGCTTCTATTGCCCATCACGGGGCCGTGCTCAGCGGACACGGGGGCGTGTCGAAAGTACAGCAGGCGCATTTATTGTAATTGCGAATTACAATTAATGAGGAGAGAGATTGTCAGACGGACACGGGGCCGTGCCCAGCGGACACGGGGCCGTGTCCAGCACTCTGTTCAGCCTATAAATAGGAGTGCTTGGATTCATTTCATCTCATCCCTTGGCACACCACCTCTCTCACACTTCATCCACCACCCACCACCATCACAACACCATCATCCACCACCATCATCCATTGTCCATCGTAGAGTGTGTGAGTCGTCTCGGGATCCAAGATTGATCGTAAGAGTTCTTGACAATCAAGGCCATGTTTGCCTAAGTCTCTTACATCACTTGGTGAAGACAAAGTGTCTAGTATAATACTTTTTATTTCTAATCTTTTGCACTTTTTATTTGGTTTTGTATTAATGACTTTAATAACTAGTTACTTATGTTGAAGGTGATCTTTCCTTATCGTTTGTCCGTGGTGTCTTGGCATTATTTTACTGTCTATATAAAATAAAGGATTTTCACCATTCATATCTCCACGGTCTATATGGAGGTATGTTGGCTACCTGGTAGGGGGTTAAGGGAACGGTTTGGTAAAGGTCTTGCCATTGTTCAGCGTTTAGAGGTCCTGCAATGGACCTGGGTCAAATTTAGTAGGACCTCCTTCAATACTTCACGGTATTGGATGGCGGGGGTCCAAACTCTTTGATCCCCTCATAAGTTAACTACTATTAATACTATAACCCGGCTATTTAGGACTGTATCCCTGCTGACTCAGACTACTTAGCCGAGGGTAACGTCACCGCCAAAAGCGGGGCCTACCACAATACTGCATTAATAACTTAATTCATTATCTTCCAATAATCCACCCTTTTAGGATTGTATCCCTGCTGACTCAAACTACTGGGGTGAGGGTAACGTCACCTTCAAAAGAGGGGCCTACTACAATAACTAAGATAATCTCTTAATTGTGTGCAAAAGTGCGGAAATAATCAAAGGTTATACTAGATACGAGTCGGAACCAAGTGATTCATCTTGTCTATCTGTTTTTCTTTTATTTTTATTTTCAGCATTTTAGTTAGTTTTTAAATTTTCTTAGTTTAAAACATTTTTCTAAACTTTTATTTTGGTTAGACGTTGAGGATAAACCGGTACTAAAAGCTCTTGTGTCCTTGGACGACCTCGGTATCTTACCAACACTATACTACACTCAACGATGGGTGCACTTGCCCATATGTGTGTTTAGTGTCAGTGAAATATCGTGTTTTATAAATTTAAAACTTGGCTAAAATAAGTGTTAAAAAGGGCTTAAAATATACACCTAAAATATACGACACTTACCGCACATCAAGTTTTTGGCGCCGTTGCCGGGGACACAAGGATTTTAAGAAAGTTAGGAATCAACGGCCTAGTCATCTTTTATTTTTTCTTTTTATTTTTTTTAGGATTTTCTTAGTTTTTTCAGCTTCTGCAGCGCTCAGCACGGGCCGTGCCCGGTCAGACACGGGCCGTGCCCAGCATCATCACTGGCAGTTTTTATTTTCTGAGTTACAGAGAGCTGAACACGGGGCCGTGTCGGTGCAACACGGGGTCGTGTCCAACTCCAAGTAACAGGGATCCAGAAATCAATTACTGTGCCTCTGAACACGGGCCGTGCTCATTGAGCACGGGGCCGTGGTGAACATTCTGACCAGCGTTCTTTTCTGTTTTTATTGCAGGACTTGGAACCCAGGCGCCACATTTGAACCTCCTACGTAGTGCATGAGCTTCAGTTCTAGTAGAGACATAAAAGAACCCCTAGACGAACCCGAGCGCTTTCTCAGAAGAAGACTAAAAGCTAAAAATCAAGAGAAAGCTTCGGGGGACCCACTTCCAATGGCGGACCAACGTACCCTCATGGATTACCTACGGCCTACCGTAGGCAATCTTGGCGCCGCTATCAATGCACCGAATGTCGAGGCCAACAACTTCGAACTTCGGCCACATTTGATACAAATGCTTCAAAACTCCGCAACCTTCCACGGGCTTGCGGACGAGGATCCCCATCTACATATTACTAACTTCTTAGAAATATGTGATACCTTTCGGATCAATGGAGCATCCAATGACGCCATCCGCCTTCGAATGTTTCCTTTTTCACTAAAAGACCGAGCTAAGGCTTGGCTTAACACCCTCCCAGTTGGATCGGTCAACACCTGGGATGAACTCGCCCAAAAGTTTTTGTATAAGTATTTCCCTCCTGCTAAAACGGCTAAATTAATGACTGAAATTAATACATACTCACAAGAGGATGGGGAATCCTTATATGAAACTTGGGAAAGGTTCAAAGAGCTTCTAAGAAAGTGTCCTCACCATGGTCTAGCGGTATGGCAACAAGTATCCACTTTCTACAATGGATTGTTGCCACACACAAGACAGACACTTGATTCAAGCTCCGGGGGACTCTTAGGTAATCGTCACCCAAATGAAATATATAACCAAATTGAGGAAATTGCTCAAACCAATTTTCAATGGCACACTCCCCGAGGTAATAAATCTATTGCCCCGGGCGCCCATAAGGTTGATGAAAGCACCTCTTTACAAGCCCAAATCGAGGCCCTCTCTTCAAAAATCAAAAGGCTAGAAATGACAAAAACGGCCTCGGTTATGGCTTGTGAAGGGTGTGGTGGGTCACATGAAAATTGGAGTTGTATGAAAGAATTAGATGAACAAACTGAAACGGTAAACTACATGGATAATAGACCTAGGCCGTCAGGTCCTCCAACGGGTACCTACAACCAAGGATGGCGTAACCACCCAAATCTTGGTTGGAGAGATCCCGACAATAATAGTAACCAACAAAACCAACGAACTAATTTTCAACAACCGCAAAATTTTCCTCAACAACAAGGTGGAAGAGAAAGGCTTGAAGATACTGTATCTCGCCTCATCTCTGACACTGAAAAGAAAAACTCGGATCGATTTCAACAATTGGAATCGAATTTCAGAAATCAACAAGCTAGCATTCAAAACGTTGAAAAACAATTAAATCAACTAGCTCAAAATTTCTCCGAGAGACCACAAGGCGCATTACCCAGTAATACCGAAACGAACCCGAAGGCACAAGTACATCTCATCACATTAAGAAATCGAACCGTGGGTCCCGAGGATGCTCCATTACCGCCAAATGAAAGAAGCCATTCTAGCCAGCCTGTGACTCCTCCTGCGCCAGAAAAGGCTTCCGCACCAAATCAAGAGCCCACCATGACTCCTCCAATCCCGTACCCCAGTAGGTTAGATCGTCAAAAGACCGATGAGCAATTCGCAAAGTTCGAAAGTTTACTAAAACAATTGCATGTTAATATTCCTTTTATTGAGGTCCTAACCCAAATGCCTAAATATACAAAATTCATGAGGGATTTCCTCACTCACAAAAGGAAAATTGAATCATTGCAATTAGTTAACTTAGGCGAAGAATGCTCTGCTCTAGTACTCAACAAACTTCCACAAAAGAAAATCGACCCCGGGAGCTTCACAATCCCTTGTTCAATTGGGAAGCCCCCCGTCCGAAATGCTTTAGCCGATCTTGGGGCTAGCATCAACCTCATGCCCACATCAATGTTCAAGCGACTCGGCCTAGGAACAACAAGCCCTACAAAGATGAGCATACAACTCGCCAACAGATCCGTCAAATTCCCACAAGGTGTCGCCGAAAATCTGCTAGTCAAGGTTGACAAATTCGTCTTTCCAACCGACTTTGTCATCCTAGACATGGAAGAAGACACCGAGGTCCCTCTCATCCTCGGGAGGCCATTCCTAGCCACCGCCCAAGCATTGGTGGATATGCATGACGGAACTCTAACATTGAAGTTTGGGGATGAGGAAGTGAAATTTGAATGTGGAAAGCGAGTAGAGGAAGAAGATCCGGTCAACTACATGAAGGTCATAGACTCAAGCTTGGATGACGCTCTCCGACGGTGTAACATGGGATGCAACACATCCCACTTGGGTAACATATGACCAGGCTTTGGGTCTAGCCAAGGACCCTTATAAACGTGGCGCACCATGGAGGCATTCCACGGAACTATCCTTAGTTTAATTTAGATTAATTTTTATGCTTTTTGTTAGTTTTAATTTTCAGAAATAAAACACACTCATGGTGGTAAAGGATGAAAAGGGGAACGAGAAAAATGAACCCATGCACAAGAACAAGGCAACCCGACAATTTTCTCCATTTCAGAAGGTTCAACACGGGCCGTGCCCAACCAACACGGCCCCGTGCCGAATCACCTGCAGAAAAACGCCCAGTTCAGGTACCTGGACACGGGCCGTGTTCACTCAACACGCCCCCGTGTCCAGACTTCTGTTTCTCTTATTTTAATTTTGTTACTGGCACTTGAACACGGGGCCGTGTTCAGTGCCCAGTAACACAAATTTTTGCTTTTTAAACATTATTTTACACATCTAATCAACCTAAAAATTTATTTTTGGGACACATTGAGGACAATGTGTAATTTAAGTGTGGGGGGGATGCTAAAACCTTGAATTTTGCAAGTCCTAAATACAAGCCTTACACAAAACTCTATTGGAACCGCTAATCACCCCAAATTTTTTCAAAAATTTCATTTTTTTTACTTGTCTAGGTTTAACTCGGGAAATTCAAGTTCTAAAAAAGGTTATATTTTTACAAATTTACAACCGATAGCGTAGTGATAAAAAGAACCAACATAAGAAAATTATGAAAAGGCATGACAAACTTATTTAAAATTTGATTATATATACTTGATCACATAAAAACCCATTCTCACAAAAGTGAGTTTTGAGCCTTTATTGAGCACACAATTACATATCTTTTGACTAAATGCTCATTTTTCGTTTCTTGTGTGAATAGCCGCTTGGTTCTTACGACTCTAGAACTTGCCATGACAATACATTCCCGGTCCTTATCAACTTAAACCCAAGTAAGTAAATGATGGAGGCATTAGGACTAACCCTTTTTATTTTCTACACCATTATTTTTCTTTTTCTTTTACCACCTACCCAAAAAATCCCCCTAGTTAGCCCCCTTGAGCCTAAACCTTTTCGTTTCATCACCCAAACAAAAACCCTTTTTACCCACCAAAACCTTTTTCATTTTTAACCCTTTATTTTAGTAACAAGTTCGGTTCTTCGTGAAAAAAAAATTTTTTTTTGATAATGATGAAGCAAAAAGAAAATAAACAAACAAGTTAATCAAAAATAACTTAGTTTGAATAAAAGCTTCATCACAATAAAAAGTTGCAAAAATACGAAAACCGACACTTGTTACGCTTTTAGCCCTTTTTCTACTAACCACTAACCCAACAACCTACCTTTAACCCTAGCCTAACCCTTAACCCGCAAAGTCCTCTTGATATCTACAAAGGTATAAAAGTTAAAAAGGAGGAGGATTGATTTCTTGGCAAGCCTATGGTAGGAATAAGTTCCATGCCGCTCTCGAGTGATTCACTAAAAATACACCTTCGGCCGAGTGTGAGTGATTTCCCCGTGAGGTATGTGAACTTGTATATAAATAGAATTTTAAAAAGGCATGTTATGCCCAAATAAGTAATTTCTTTTATGAAAAGTTCTAAATAAATCATTACGAATAAGAGTGTAAATAAATAAAAATAAAACCCAAAAAGATCTTGGAAATCCCGACACTCTACGGCAAGCCCAAAACCTTCTCTTCTACCTATTCCATTTGGGAGTGTAAGCCACATATTAAAGAGTTTTGCTTGAGGACAAGCAAAAGTTCAAGTGTGGGGGTATTTGATGTGTGTAAAATGCAACATATAAATTACATCAAATGAGGCATAAAACTAACCCTTTTTAAGTACTAATATTGGAAAAAGAGTGTTTTTGTCTTCCTTTTGTATTTTCAGGATTAAATGAGCTCAAAAACGCAAAAGAAGCAAAAAGACAGCTAAATCCAACATAAATACAAGGAAAGGAACATTAGTGGACTGCCCGACCCCTCAACGGCACCTTCCAAAGCAAAAAAAAAAGAGAAGACAGAAGGCTGAACACGCCCCGTGCTCAGCCAGCACGGGGCCGTGCCCAAGAAGCAGCAGAAAAGACAAATCTATAGAAGCTTCTATTGCCCATCACGGGGCCGTGCTCAGCGGACACGGGGGCGTGTCGAAAGTACAGCAGGCGCATTTATTGTAATTGCGAATTACAATTAATGAGGAGAGAGATTGTCAGACGGACACGGGGCCGTGCCCAGCGGACACGGGGCCGTGTCCAGCACTCTGTTCAGCCTATAAATAGGAGTGCTTGGATTCATTTCATCTCATCCCTTGGCACACCACCTCTCTCACACTTCATCCACCACCCACCACCATCACAACACCATCATCCACCACCATCATCCATTGTCCATCGTAGAGTGTGTGAGTCGTCTCGGGATCCAAGATTGATCGTAAGAGTTCTTGACAATCAAGGCCATGTTTGCCTAAGTCTCTTACATCACTTGGTGAAGACAAAGTGTCTAGTATAATACTTTTTATTTCTAATCTTTTGCACTTTTTATTTGGTTTTGTATTAATGACTTTAATAACTAGTTACTTATGTTGAAGGTGATCTTTCCTTATCGTTTGTCCGTGGTGTCTTGGCATTATTTTACTGTCTATATAAAATAAAGGATTTTCACCATTCATATCTCCACGGTCTATATGGAGGTATGTTGGCTACCTGGTAGGGGGTTAAGGGAACGGTTTGGTAAAGGTCTTGCCATTGTTCAGCGTTTAGAGGTCCTGCAATGGACCTGGGTCAAATTTAGTAGGACCTCCTTCAATACTTCACGGTATTGGATGGCGGGGGTCCAAACTCTTTGATCCCCTCATAAGTTAACTACTATTAATACTATAACCCGGCTATTTAGGACTGTATCCCTGCTGACTCAGACTACTTAGCCGAGGGTAACGTCACCGCCAAAAGCGGGGCCTACCACAATACTGCATTAATAACTTAATTCATTATCTTCCAATAATCCACCCTTTTAGGATTGTATCCCTGCTGACTCAAACTACTGGGGTGAGGGTAACGTCACCTTCAAAAGAGGGGCCTACTACAATAACTAAGATAATCTCTTAATTGTGTGCAAAAGTGCGGAAATAATCAAAGGTTATACTAGATACGAGTCGGAACCAAGTGATTCATCTTGTCTATCTGTTTTTCTTTTATTTTTATTTTCAGCATTTTAGTTAGTTTTTAAATTTTCTTAGTTTAAAACATTTTTCTAAACTTTTATTTTGGTTAGACGTTGAGGATAAACCGGTACTAAAAGCTCTTGTGTCCTTGGACGACCTCGGTATCTTACCAACACTATACTACACTCAACGATGGGTGCACTTGCCCATATGTGTGTTTAGTGTCAGTGAAATATCGTGTTTTATAAATTTAAAACTTGGCTAAAATAAGTGTTAAAAAGGGCTTAAAATATACACCTAAAATATACGACACTTACCGCACATCAACACCTAAGACTTGTTACCTACTGAATTTTTAAACAAATTTTAATATTATTACAATAGGTATGAGTCATGAACTCAGACTTCCAAAAATGTCCTTAAAAGCATATGTGAAATGACCAAAATGCCCTTTCGGGCCATAGTTTGGCCATAAATGGTAAACTTCACATATGTATGATATCTTACTGATGTAATGTGATAAAATAAATATGTTTACTGATTAACAAAGACCAGAACTTCAGTTTGTTATAAAATCTCTTTTATAATTATTAAAATGACCAAAATGCCCTTACGAGACTTAAATTGGTTGTAACTACTTTTTGGGCATATATGTTAACATCCTACTGATGTATTAACATATTTTAAGCATAATAACAATGGAGACCTGTATATAATTCATTTGGTTACCCGTTACGCGTTTATGCGTTCGGATCGGTTTATGTGACTAGTTTACGTAAAACAGCCGAAACGGGTTTAACCTTATCATTAAATCCTAAAATTCCAGAATGTGTTTAGTTTACCCATATTATACAAGTATCCAAACTTGTCGGATCTAAACCACAGTCTATTCCGGTCTCTGCTTAATCTAGCGTTTAGAACCGTAAAGTTTCTTTCTAGCTAGCCGGTTTAAGTCTTTGACTTAACTAAAGACACGTTAGCATCCTAATAGGTTATTAAACCTTCTATACAGATTAAGTAGCATCCAGTAGAAGGTATTATCATAAAGCTTTAGGAATATACGGCTGAGTTACTTCTCACATTTAGCTCAGGTAAATACTTTTAACTTATTTTCCCTTATACGGGCTTGGGATATGGTATTATAATAATACCACTTGGTCGGGTATGAAATCATTTAATCAGATTGTGATTAATAAATTTACATAACCCGTTTTAATCTGTCTTGTTTGATAACATAAACATTGGAGGTTAATTCGACCGTGTCCTGGATATCATCGGCTCATTTCATTTGAAAATGGCCACGACCTATGCACGGGGTGTAGGCATACACCTGACAGATGCAAATGCTAAATTATAAACCCACATGTTGGGAATAACTCCTTTGTGGGTTCTATAAGTGGTGAGTCGGTTAATCATGACCGGCTTCCAAACCGGCCCCAATTGTATGACAAACATGTAAATCTGTATACAAGATTATATTTAAATAATTGTCCCAAGTTACAAATGATTTGTGCCTTGTGCACTTAAATAAATTTTCATAAATATTTTCAAAAGAGTCAGTTAATTGTATTTACCAGTGTAAACTGACGTATTTTCTAAAGACTGATTGACAGGTACCTCTCATAAATAGGCTGGAGCTACTAGGTGTCATATAAGAGGATCTTGCAAATCCCTAGATACCTGAAGTCTGTTATTTTTGGTTTTCTTGTATTTTATTTATGATCCGCCTGTTGATCTTATTACAACCAAGTCTGTATATTCTTTCATTCGGACACTCAAACATTATGGTTTGTAACAGTTTATTCACCAAGTCTTCCACCGTGCTATTATATTGTGTGTATTGACAATGATGATATCAACTACGTCACGATACTCCCCGCCGGGCCCACCGGTAATATGTGAAAATATCGGGGTGTGACATCTTTTTTTCTAACCTTTTTGGCCCCTAAAAATAAATAAACGGGGTTAGTGTTAGGAGCCAAAAGGGTTAAAAAACGTCAAGGGCTCAGATATTAAAAGATTCATTTTTGGGCTAAAAGGGTAAAAGTGATATAACCACAGAGGCCAGAATCGTAATTTACTCTTTATATTAACTTTATATTTGAACGTTTTGTTTAGTTTTGTATCAAATAGCTTTTACGAAACTTAAAATAAAATTAACTAATATTATTTATCATTTCTACATTTACAAGTTTTAAACAAAGGGTTAAATTTATTGAGACTTCGTTACATTTACAAGTTTTAAATAAAGAGTTAAATTTATTGAGACTTCGTTAATAAATTTTACTACAATAGAATAATCTATTTATATCAATCTAAATATATATCTATATAATAAAACATTAATGTGTGACACCTACAATAGAATAATCTATTTATATCAATCTAAATATATATCAATACTATACTATATAATCTATACTAATAAACGAAAATCATTTTTGGACACGTGTCACTTTCTGGTGCTTTCACACTTTATTGTAAAGTATATCTTTACAATCACCATATCCATCGCGTATCGAGTATTATCCATTAGTATATTGAAAGATGTGACTTTTTTATTATTGGTATATAAAATTACATTTATTAAACCCGTGTAATACACGTGTTTTTTAAAGATATACTTTTTTTTATTATTTACAATACAAAATTACATTTATTCGACCTGTGTAATACATGAGGTTTTTTAAGATATAACTTTTTATTATTTGATATATAAAATTAGATTTATTCAATTCGTACAATACACGAGGTTTTTTTAAGGATATATATTTTTTTATTATTTAGTATAGAAAATTACATTTATTCAACCCGTGTAATAAATGAGGTTTTTTAAAGATGTATTATTTTATTATTTAGTAAACAATATTACATTTATTCAACCCGTATAATACACGTGGTTTTAAATATATAAATTTTTTATTTGGTATATAAAATTGTATTTATTAAACCCGTACAATATGGTTCTTATAGATACAACTTTTTATTATTTAATATATAAAATTATATTTATTCAACCCGTGCAATAAAGGAGATTTTTAAAGATATATTGTTTTATTATTTAGTATATAAAATTTATTTATTCAACCCGTGTAATACACAAGGTTATAACATAGTATTACTATATATTAACAATTTTGGTAGCTTCTTGGCTACAGTAGTCAAAGAAGCCCCCATTTTTAATATATTTACATTAGTGCCACTCTTTCATATTCTTTTGACAACTCATAGTTCCCCCAATACAAGAAAAGGAATATGTGAAAAGATTGTACTTTAACCTTTGATTGGGTAGTGGTAAATCCCGTTTGGTTCTTTATAATAAAACTAGCAACAAGACCCGCGCGCGTTGCGGCGCGGGTACATCGAATGGATTAATCCAAACATTATGTGATGTGTTAACCATATGAAAACGTGCATTTCGACATATCATAGAAAACATAACAGGTATAACAGAAAAACTGACATGTATAATCGAAAGAGATTAATTAGAACTTTTGGAAATAAAGGGAAAAAAAGAAACCATAATTTGACTCCACTCGGTTCGAAACAAAATTTGCGAAACATTCATATAATAAGCAAGGAAGCATATTATATTTGACCTCACTCATTTCCCAAAAAAAGTTTACGTTGAAACATACACTAACTCGAATTTATACCAAAACGTACATATAAGTATGGATGTAAAAATGTTTTTTTGAACAAAAAAATATTATATATGATCTGATTTATTTCCAGAAAAAAGTTTATGTCGAATAGAGAAAATCGAATTCATACCGACACGTACATAAAAATACGCACTTAAAAATAGTTTTTTTAAGTAAAGGAAGTATAGGGGTAAACTTGAAACAAATTATTTTTAGTAAAAAATTTAATAGGCTAAACACGTGTGTAAAATCGTGCCAAGTAGCCCAATGCCACACCACCAACAACAGAAGAGCTCGTAAAATAAAATAAATAAAAAGAGTAAAAATAACTCTGAACGAAAAACATATGTGATTTCATTGAATCATGCACACCCGTTGCGGTATGTTAATGCGAATAAATTAGACTGAAACATAAAACGTAGAAACAAAAAACTAAGTCAATTTAGGACCCGCACATTAGAACGAACTTATCAAACAAAGAATAATAGACGTGTTGCGACGCGCTTGTCAAATAGGAAAAGCAGACAAAAAACATTGAACCATACACACACGTTGCAGCGTGTTGACTCGCCAAATTTTGAACGAAACGTAGAACAAAAAACTTGCAAAAGATGAAAAGTATATGGGACTAAAGTTGAAAATAAAAAAGCGTTGAGGTTAAATTGTAAAACATGAAAGTCTTTGTGTTAAAAGTAAATGAATAAAAAAAAGTTAAAATGAAAAGATAAAAACTTAAGATGAAAAATGATAATGAAAAATGAAAGAAGAATTTTTTTTGAAAATCACCCCATGCACATTGTACAACTAATAATGCAAGAAAAACTTGCTTATTTATAGTATAAAAATTAGAAACACAACTAAAAAATTATTATATAAATATGGTAGCCATTTAGTTATATGATAAAAATAGTTGATACAATTTATATAATTAACTTATAATTTATATTTCTAATAAACTCTTTTTACTTGAAAAAAATAGAAAATAAATCATATTTCAGATTCTTTATGTTGATAAATTCAATTAAAATGTCATTTTCAAATTGTTTACCGTAAATTGCTTATTCTAATGTCAGTTCGTTTGTGTAGTCAATTGGTCATTATAAATTGGTATATTAGTTGTATTAGCAAATTAGTTTGAAAATTATACAAGACTACCGACCGTTCTTATTACGGACGAAACCCGCCGCAAAGCGCAGGGTTCCTTACTAGTTACAAACTATATATCACGTTTGAGTTTTTAGAATATAAATTTGCACCGTTAACCTTTATATCTTCTAGTAATTTTCCAACCTCCACCTTTTTAGATTTATATGTCACTATGTTAATAGTTTTCCAAATTGCCCAACAACATGCCATTATGATCGATTGCACCATTTTTTTTTTTTTTTTTGATTGAATGATTTTTGAATCAATCCTAACCTCGTGTAGATTGATGATGTCTGATATCGAAAACACATATGCCAGTGCGTCTTTGCACCAATCGGATATTCTATTCCATACTATAGACGCCACTTTGCACGTTATAAATAGATGCTCCAAACTCTCTTCCGCCTTTCCACATAATGGACATAGGGTGTTGTCGACACACGTGTATTAAAATACAACACCTTTGTATTATTCTCAGTAACGTGATGATGGGAATGTGCAGATCTGATCATTATAAATCTATTTATTGATTTATAAATCGTTTAAAAAGCTATTTTTTTTCTAAAATAATCAATTCAATTTAAATATTGCTACAAGAATTATATTCTTTTTCTTGTTTAAAACGCAAAGGTAATGATTTGTAGTTTTGTGTTTATTGTTGTTGATTACATGTTTATTTGGTTTGTTTTTTGAAACGTTTGACACTGATGCATAGGATTGTGTTGTGTACAGTGGCGGATCTACAAAATCCGCCAAGCCGTAACGTTTTATATAAAAAAACGGTAACGAAATCGAAAAAACGTTATATTTTTCCAAAATTTACACTAATTTTACACTACCGCCGGAGCGCCAAGCCGTAGCGGGGGTTGCCCCTTGTTATATGCTGGATCCGCCCCTGGTTGTGTAGATCCTACTTTTGATGTTTTCTTTCTTTGTACAGATGATGCAGCTGCTCATGAGGACCACCACATGTGAGACCATCCTTTTGAAGGTTGTGGGCTCGGACACGTTTGATATTGTTATGGCGAAGCTCAAGGAAATGGCGCACGAGTGCAGCTTTGAATACTGTTTGTGCCTTCCTTCCAATACCATCATCGCAGAGGTACCGATTTGTAATTTGTTGTTTATCACATGTTCAGTTTGGATCATCTCTTGATGAAGCATGCTTCTTGTTATATATTTATTTCTACAGATGCTGCTGTGCATCAGGACCACAACAGGTACGACATTCACTTTTAAGGTTGGGCGGTCGGACACGTTTGATCTTGTTAAGGCGAAGATCGAAGACATTTGCAGCCTCGACAACCGTGACCTCCATTGGGAACTCATCCCTAAACCTGAGGGTTGGTGGCGAGGGGGTATGCCGTTTTTTGTGCGTATTCTCAATGGAAAAACCTTCACTTTGTCATTCCAATCGGGCCAGAAAATCTCCAGCTTGCAATACCAGATCATGAAAAAAGAAGATATTCCCGGGTACATGCAGAAGCTATTCTTGGCCGGAATGAGTCTGCAGGTGGGAGACCATACGCTGGCACACTACAACATTGTTGCGGGGTCCACCCTGGATCTTGTGGTGAATGGAAAGGAAGTGGCGCTAAACGCAGAGATATCTGTAGAGACCGCTTGTGGAAAGAAGTTCCCTTTGGTGGTTAATTACGACCTTTTGATCGAAGACGTGAAAAAGTTGATTGAAGATAAGGTTCACATTCCCCTGAAGCAGCAGAGGCTGGTCTATGACGGAGTGGAGCTTGAAGACGCACGCCTCCTGCGAACTTACGACTTCCAGGAAAATGACACCTTCTGGCTTGTGATTGATGACGCATCCATGGAGATGAAGACAAGGGTGTCGATGAGGATTCAGATCCAGGTTTCCGCCACTAAGAAGACCATCCACTTAGATGTGGGAAGCACAGACACCATTCACGATGTGAAAGCCAAGATTCAGGCCCGGGAACACATTCCTACAGGTCAGCAGGTTCTGTTTTTGCCTGATAGGCGGCTATACGTGGACGCCTTTACCCTTGACGACTACTTTATCCACAATGGATCCACCATCTATCTTGCTCAAATTCTTGGTGAGACGCTTCTCACTTAGGATCAGATCAATCAACACTAAGGATATCTAAAAAAGAATAATACAAGTACAAATAAACGCCACTGGGAGCAGAATGGCAAAGCTATACCCGCAAAACCAAATAAGGACCGTTATGAGTTATGACCCCATATGGTTGGTAGAAGAAGGTAGTTGTTAAGTGCACTGAAGTTGTTTGTTACTTGTTAGCATGTAGACTTAGAACTGGTATTATTGTAACGATTTGTAGTAAAATTGTCCTGAAAGCTAAGATTCATGCCGAAAAAGGCATTCCTATGGACCAGCCAGTTCTGTTTTTGCCCCACAAGCGGCTAGATGACAGCTTTACACTTGCAGACACTATTTCCAGGAAGGTACCACCCTCTATCTATCTTGCTCAAAATCCTCCTGCTAATGCTTGTTGATCAATGGCTGGCATACATGCTTTGTTTTCTATCTTTATGGTTTCCTTGGTTATTTATTACTCAACAACTTGTGTTTGAATGGAATGTAATCTTATATGTTTTTCTAACCTCTTCTTGGAGTGATTTATCCGCGTCAGTCAATGTGTATCCATCAAATTCATTTTTCGCACATGTTTACATTATGTCTCCTCTGACACAACTAGGCCTGGTCGTGTACTAGAGGTGACGTGGTGTATGGTTATTCGCTCCAGCTCAGCGTCCTTTTGTGCCGGGTGTCGGTCTGTCTCATGAAGATCTTGTGACTGGAGCTGGCGTCTCGCCATTGGTGCCTCCTGTCGTCCTTTCTGTCTGTTAAGAGCATCTTTTGTCGCCAAGTGCCTCCTTCCAGAATCTTCTAGATGTCTTCGTATGGCGAGATCGCATATTTCGAGTGGTGTGGTCCCGTTGACATGGGTCCATACGTGGTTTGGGACCATACCTCTTCAGGATGAATTTGACCGAACAAATGATCAAATTCGAAGAATCGAATTGTAATACTGGCTGGATCAGATGAATTTGAACGAGAATTGATCAAATCAAGTGCTTGCATGCCAAGGAACAACAGCTCTGATACCAATGGTAAGAAGTAACATAAGAGAATTTGGACACCAAATCGGTAACCGTTTCATTCACAAGTGTCAATGACTAGTAACAACCTTTAACTACTATTTTACACTAAGACCCCCTCAACAAGACTCTAAAAGCCCCACTCTTTCACAAACAGATCAGAAGACCCTTACAAGTAGTAAGTAGACCTGGCAAACGGGTCGGGTCGGGTCATGGGTCAAAACGGGTTCGGTTCGAAACGGGTTCGGGTCGAAACGGGTTCGGGTCGGAACGGGTACGGGTCGCAACGGGTTTCGGGTCGGGTTGGTTAAAAATGTTTTTTAAAGAGATTGTACATCAAGGGGCAATTTTGTTCGGTTCGAAACGGTAATGGTCGAAACGGTATGCGTCGAAACGGTACTGAACTCACAAGTTGTATCAGAGCTCGGGAAGCTCTGCAAGTAATCTTGTTCGAATCGGACGAGTTTCGGTGTAATCGAATCTGATTTCGGTTGAGTTCGGATTGTTTCGATTAATTTTGGATCGATTTCAGACTAATTTCGGTTTATTTTTGGTTAAATTGATTGATTTTCGGTGCAATTTTATGTGCTTCGAACAGTTTATTTCAGATTTCAAACTGTTTATATCGATTTCGAACTAATTCGGTCGACGTTCAGTTTGATTCGATTGATTTTTGATGTATCATATTTGAGTTTCGATTGACTTTTCGAACATTTGTAACATTATAAATCGATTTTGAAACTGTTTTAGTGGGTGAAAATTGTTAAAAACTCTGTATATCGTGATAAATGCATTTTAGGTAGACGTTATTGAATATTAATTACGATAAATGTGCATTATAATTGATAAACGCTCTGTATATCGTGATAAATGCATTTTAGGTAGACGTTATTGAAAATTGTTCGATTGACTTTTCGAACATTTGTAACATTATAAATCGATCGTGATAAATGTTTTAGTGGGTGAAAATTGTTAAAAACTCTGTATAGAAATGATGAAAAGGCGAACTTAGATACACATCACGTTTGATATAAAAATCTTGATACTTTGTCTTGTATTTCGGACCAGTTGTATTCTAGATCTGAGATAAATTTGAAGTGGTTAATCGGAGAAGAAGTGTACGGGTCGAACTGTTCGCGTCGAAACGGTACGCGTTGAAACGGTTCGCGTCGCTGGTCGAAACGGTACGAAACTCATCTCGTGCGGAAACTCGTGTCGGCCCAAAACTCGTTGCGATCCGAAACCCGTTCCGTGTAGAAACCCGTGTCGGCCCGAAACCCGTCCCGAACTGACCCCGTTCCGATCCAAAACCTGCGTCGTGTCGAAACCCGTCTCTGCCCGAAACTCAAGTAGTACGAACTAGTTCATCAGTCAAGGTATTAGCTAGTTCTACGGCTTCTTCTATGGTTTGGGGTCTAGCTGCCTTGACTACATGTCTAATTTCTCCAATTAATCCCCAGATGTAACGGGAGATTAATACCGGTTCGGGTGATGCAAGGGTTGGCACTATCCTAGCATATTCAAAGAATGTAGTAGTGTACCCTTTACTATCCACTCAATTCATCCTAAGATTTAGGAATTTGTTTGCTATTTTCTCTTTTTCAATAGGAGGGCAGAATTTCCTTTCCACTGTATTCCTAAATTCTTCCCATTCCATATTATAAACCTTATCACTTCCTCTAGACTGGAGGATAGTATTCAACCATTCTAAGGCTGAATTCTTGAATAGATTGGAAGCAAACATTATCTTGTCCTCTTCCGCACATTTACTTATTTTCAGAACAGCCTCAGTCTTTTCTATCCAGCGTAGGGCTACAATAGGTTCTTCATTGCCCGAGAATTCTATTGGTTTGCAGGACCAGAATTCCTTGTAAGAACAACCGTAAGGCACAGTTCTTCTTCTTTTGGGAATGGGCATTTGAAGTACAGGGCTATTGTTCACACTGTGTTCGGGTTCAATTGGTCGCTTACTGCTATGTTTACTTTTATTATTCACTTCTTGAACCGTTTGAATAATAAATGGCATTGCATCTATAATTCCTTGTGCCACTATGTGTTGAACGTCACTATTATCCATTTGGTTTCCATGGTTATTGTCGCTTGGATTCTCATTAACCACGTTAATGTTACTCTGGTTATCGTTATTCAGATTATCTTGATGTCCTTCGTCGGCCATCTGAATTTTAAACATTTACCCCGTATTAATATCACAAAATAATGTTTAATATAGTCAATCACATGACACGCAATTTAACCAAAAGCGTCGATCGTTGCGACTTACTCTATTCATATACTATGCATCTATTACACACTAGTACTGAAATAAAAATTACAATACCAACAGAAAGAAGTAAAACACTTGTACAAATTGAGCAACAAGATAAAACCTTATATTCCAAAAATATTTCTACACCGTTACGGTGCATACGAAGTTTTACATAAGTTTTTCCTAAACATTTATATCAAAAAGAGAAGACAAAAAGGGCACGCAGGCCAACCTAGTCTTCTTTTGTACCACTGGTGCCCGCATCACCGCCAGCATTTTCCTCCTCCTCAGAAGGTTCATACAACTGCCGCAAACGGTCCACGTAATCTTCCGCCTCCAAGCATTTTTCAATATCTTCAATAGCGGAAAGGGACAAATTGTTGTATGCATTAACGGTTGCGACACACCGGGCATCAGTATCCACGCCATGGAACCCAGATCTTTCATCAGTAAATTTACTCCGGAAAAAGGGGTTCACATGGGCAATGCACTGATTGTAGCCAGCCTTGAACCCTGCCTCCCGCGCACGCTCCTTAAGCTCATTTACAGCAGTTGCGTTCTCAGGCGCGTCAAGAACGGTTCCAACGATCTGCAAAAATCAAAGTAACAAAGTTAACAAAGGCAAACTTAAAATGGGAAGGACACCAGGTACTTACATGCCCAATACCGTGATCACGCATCCAATCACGATCTTCCCTAAGCTGATTGAGAGAGGTAGTGAAACTATCTCTAGCCTCCGCAGCCTCCCTTGCCCACGCTTCAGCTTCAGTCGCGCGGGCAGTGGCCTCCTCAAGAATGGTCACCCGGTTCTGCACTTCAACCTTTCAACAAAAAGCATACACAAGTACCGAAAGACAATCAATTATACTTGTGAAACAAAGAAACAAACTCAAGAATAAATGCAGCTCATACCTTGAGGTCCTCGACATCTTTGTTTAAATTATTGCGGTCAACAACCGCCTCTTCAAGAGCCTTGGCACCACGTGCCTCTGCTT
The DNA here is from genome assembly GCA_030545235.1 of Helianthus tuberosus. Taxonomy (NCBI): domain Eukaryota; kingdom Viridiplantae; phylum Streptophyta; class Magnoliopsida; order Asterales; family Asteraceae; genus Helianthus; species Helianthus tuberosus. The sequence goes on from CM060379.1 coordinate 115,543,397, forward strand.
CCTTTGCCTCTTTGGCAGCCGCTTCAGCTGCGGCCTTTTCCTTCATCAAAGCAGCATTCGCCGCCTTAAGATTAGTCAGCTCCTGACGAACACGGAAAAGTTTTTCATTTTCTTGAGCACAAGCTTCCCTCCAACCCTTGCGCTCATCAGAAAGCAATTTGGCAAGAGTACGAACCTATTTAAGGTCGGCAGTTGCAGCCCAAGTTTCAGTCTGCTTTAGCTTATCAAAAGCAGCCTTCTCTTTCTCTAGCTACTCTGCACCCGCCTGAGCAGCCTTCACCGCTGCCTTAGCCTCAGCCTGCAGCAGAATGGTTTCCTCCTCCTTGCGGCCCAAGACCTTGTAATCTTCTATAATTGCATTTGCAATTATAGAACTTCCAACAAGCATGGAGGAGAGTTGGTTTATCCGGTTCTCACGAGGCAAACCGCGGGTACGAAGAACCTTAAAAGGAATGCCCAAACCGTTTAAGATATCCCGGCAAGCGGAAGGATCGTTCGAAATATCATCCCCTTGCATAACATTCCAAGGGGGACGCTGAGAATTCACACTCTGGTTTTCCGCGTAAGAACGATAATAAAATTCCAATTCAGTCTCACCAGGCTGAATGGATGGTTCATCTTCAAAACCCGTACCCGCGGAAGTAGAACAAGAAACCTTCTCGGCAACAGGGGATTTTGGCTTCTCAGCATCAGGGGACTTCAGTTTATCACCCCCCTCAACATCAGTATCATGCAGCTCAATTAAATTGTCATATGAATCCACCGTAACGACAATCGTTTGACCCGCGGCCTTCTTCCCAGTATCATCCGCATGCGCAGATGGCGGAGTAACCACTTCAATAGAAGGGCTTCTACCCTCCTTGTGGACTCCCGCGTCCGCGTCCGCGTCTCGCGGGGGAGAAGAAGGAGTGTCAAAAAAGGAAAAAGTTTCCTCACGCGCTTCTACAACAAAGCAAAGAACATCTATAAGTTACAAGCTAAAACGGAAAACACTTGTAAACGCATATTTCAACTTACCAGTTGTGACCGCAGGTGTTGGTTTCGAGATCGCAACCCCCCGGGTCCTTCTCAACTTCGGACCTTTCTGCCCACCAGCAGCAGAGGCATCTCCCTTCCTCTTCTTATCATCAGCAGGTTTAGAACCCGCAGAGGATCCACCCGCAACCGCACCACCACCTGGAACACCCAAACCCTCAAGGGTGTCAGACACTACCACGTAATCGTTGTATTTTCGTAAACGAACACGAGAGATACCTACCACCTCCGGCACCAAAGGAGGAACAACAACCAGCTCATAGGTTTTCTTCGGTTTGCGGAACCGCCTATCACCATGTTTCTCCACGTGATGTTTGGGAACACCTGTCGCATCAGGGTCTCCCAAGGCCCCAAGATCACCTGCGTTTCATTCATCAACAAACAATCAGCAACGCCAACTTATTTAGAAAACAAATAAAGAAAGTATATCTATTGTACCTTTGCCTTGCGGCAACACTGCCTCCATTGCCTCCCGTTCAGGCAACCGGAAATTATCAAAAATGGTGAAGTTGAACCCTTCCTCATCATCCGCACAAGCTAACACCTCAACTTTACCCTTAAAGTCTGGGTGAAACATTCTCCAAAGGGGAGCATCCTCTGATAGTAAATTTACAAAATCTCAGTAACAAAGATAAGGAAGCAAGAAACCGCACAGGAATAAAGATACTTACCACCACATTTCTCCCGCACAACCGGCTTTGCTTTCCTGCCCATCCTCCCCAACATCATCCGCAGCACCACAACTGCGAGTTACTCAGCTTTTTACACCCAATGATCCGCAACCGTGGGAACCAGTCCACCGTCTCTGCTCGAGGGATGCTAATGTTCTCCGTTATGATCGGGTCCGTCACATTTCTAAACTGCAACTTTGCAGTAATAGCAGCAGCTTTAATGTAGAAGAACTTTGTCTTCCACTTGGTCATGCCCTTTGGAGGGACCATCAGCTTGGGGGTATGATCTCGTTGACGAAAAGAATAAAACCCCAAAGACACAGACAACTGATAAAATCGCCGGAAATCTCCGACGATGGGTTCTATACCAAGAGCACGAAACGTGTACTCGAAGTTTCAAACTCGAATCATCCCAAAGGGACTGAGTTGAGAAATATGGAGTTTATACCACTCCAGGACTTCAGCAACAAACACAGTTAACGGCAAACGGAGGTTACAGACACCGAAAAAATCAGCCCACATGGTGACGTACCCCGCCGGAGCATCGGTGGCGGTGTCACCCTCTTGTGGATAGATAGGCCCATACTCCGGTGGCATCCGAATATCCCTCATAAGTAAGTCGAACGACGATTTCGACCACCTAAGCACCGGCAAATTCTCCCCAGGAGCATTACCCTCCTCCTCCTCCGCCGCCACCGGCGACGAGGGTTCAAGGTTTTCACCCGGAGTAGAATGTGGATTCGATGGTTCAGCCATCAAGAAGAAGAAGAAATGAAATGTAAGATGAGTTCAGAAACTTTGAAGAAACCTCACCGGAAAATCAAAGGGTTGATCGGAGAAGATGAAGGTTTTCACTTTCACTCACCGGAAAATTTTTTGAATTTTCGAAGAAGTGAGGGGAAACCCCAAACGGTTTCCCCTGTTATACTCATCGCAATTAATGCATCACAGTAACCGAAACGTCGGGAAAAAAAGCAACGAGTTATGCGACGCCACGTGTACAGCGACGGTTCCGCTGACGGTTACCACGCGCGCGTAGCCGCCCACGTGCCTGACATTACTAGACTTTTACACTTCCGCTACAATGCAGTGATTGCCTCGGGCAGTGCAAACGTCCTTTCGTTTCAGCACATGCCAGGAAAATCCCACCAACTTTCACCAACCCGCACGTGCGGTCAACAACGTTTACAAAAGCTACAATTGAAGACAACTCCCATGTACGCGACATGCGGTCTTTTATGGTTTCTCAAACCACAACCTAGACCACATGTCGTTTTTTACATCCCCTCAAAAAATAGAAAATATATGTTTACTCTATGCAAAGGGGAATAACCAATATCCTCATATACCCACGAGCACACGTGGAATATGCGGAGAGGACACACACGAGCCCGCACAGGTGTGTCAGATACTCAGAACCAGCGTTGTTCTTTGGACTGTGATAACCGCTTCTCAGGAACAACAAAACCGCATTACCTTGAAGTTCTTCAAGCTTCAAATCCCTCGTGTCCGGTTCACAACCACAGAGGGGACGCAAACAGCTTCTCCATAGGGAAAAGGATAAGTATGATGAGCGACCGCACATCAGCAACCCTGACTCCTGATCCTTCAAGAGCTACACCAAAGCGGAATACTTTTTTAAAGCGAGTCTTCTGTTACGAACCGCAGACACTCATGAGTAGCTGCGGCAAAACGTAACTACGCGAACGGTAGCTACGGAAGAGCCACGACTAAGTCATCACACAGATGAGTGAGGGTACTTCCAGAAAAACTGCTTTCCAAATAAGCGTAAAGGAAAGTGGCTACAGATCGCATGCGGACGAGTTTCACCCAGATTCCTAACTACCTAAGGTGATCTCCTTGAGCAACAAGCCAAGCAACAATGGTAACAAGTCTGCTTATGACTTTGTTTGCCCACATATGGACCGCATAGAATAAACAATGGTGGGCACTACCAGGCCTATGACCATGTTTATTTGCCCATAGTTCAAGTGAACGATTCACATTGTTCGACCAAACACGACCAATAATGACGCAAATCCCCCACATTGTTCGACCAAACATGGCCAGCAATGTAAGGGAACGAGGTAACTGCAAAGGACCTGCGGTTACTTGAGAGCTAAACTGGAGGAACACGAATACCCCACAAAATAGGGATCATCGTTCCATGTCCAGTTGATAAACATAAAGCGAGAGCAAGGCACTTATAGCATTGCATCCGTTACCGTAGAGGTTACAACTAGAGTTGCGGCCATTGACATCTTCAATCACGGTCTCAAAGGTTGGTTCGGCACACCAACAGGTGGCAACCAACCCTGATGACATCAGAAAAAGGTAGACCATACTACCGGACCAAAATCCTCGGCTGAGAATTCCGCATCAGACGGAACTTGCTCACCGGTACGGAAGAGACGTCACACGACTCTACCAGATCCCCAGCTTGATTTACTTGAAGCAGGAGCCATCAGCCTGGCCTAGAATCTTCTCCAACTTCCAAACTACCCAATCGACCTCATAGTCCAGTATTCCTCCCACATGCATCTTGCATGAGGAAACAACACTAGACTGGGGGGACTTGAAGGGGTATGGTCCCAGATCTCGTGCCAGCATGACAGTGAGTGACCATTACCCTTATCAAAAACCCCCACCGCCAAGAACTTATCTGTGTCCGTGCGGGCACACGTGAGCACAACGGTCGAATCCAATCGGTCAAGTGATGAGAAGACTTACCTTGAGTATGAAAATGGGTGTACGCATAGCGATGCGGCCTGGCACCGCATCCTACGAACATTTTCGTCACGACAAGGGATCTGGACAGCAGCAACAGTCACCACAAGTGGCGATGCGGCCTGGCACCGCATCCCGCAGTCTTGGCCAGAGTGAGAACGCGGAAACAACAACAGTTATCGCAAGCAGCGATGCGGCGCGGCTCCGCATCCTGCCCACGAGGCAAGTGGGACTGACACCACAGAGTAAGTGGCACCAATGACAGTCGCCTGTCAGCCCTTACATAAGCAATAGACTGACACCGCAGTAGGACGTGGCTTCACCTCTACGACCGACAAGCCTGACACACCTGCATAAGGGTGGCACGTTGTCAGTCTAGCCACTCAATTACCCTCCTTCACTCCTCGGCTATAAATAACCATCCCGGACCAAGTTTGAGGTATCGCTTATCAACTCTCTCACTACTACTACTATCACACACTTTGCTTCCCAAGCAAATTACTGATTCTCACGCCGGAGAGTGGTAACAAGGAGCATCCCCCACCCCTTTCTCCTTGTTACGAGTCACGGTGTGTTTTCCTTGTGTAGGAGACAGATCAGCGGACGATCCAGCCACCGATCCTCCGAAAGAAGGGATTAACCCTACTTGACGAGACCAGTGAATTAACCTCTCTTGGTTAACCACCATTTCATCAATTACTTACAAAATGGGAGTTTCTCGTCTCTCCGAAGAGGACTCCACCTTCAATGTGCACCATTATCAGTCTGCAACCGTTGTCAATGAATTCTCTTAATCTATTTGCAAGTTAAAGATTGCAATTTCAAGAGATAGGGGTAATAAATCTTGGGTAGGAGTTGGCTACAAAGTCCATTTTTCCTACAAAGTGTAAAAAGTCATAAAACATTATAATGTCAACCATAAAACGCACTCAAAACTCACAAATAACAAAGTGAAGATTACTAAAACGTCACAATTGTGGGTTTTGTGTTGTGTTTTGGATGATAAAGCTTTGATTTATCGAATGACTAACATTAGTGTGTTTTATATTCATAGTTGTCTACGATGGTGTGTTTGAAGTTTTTATGGACTATTAGGGTTTGTATATTTTGTTTTAGTGATCGTCACTCTGTTATTTGTGGGTTTTGAGTGTGTTTTATCGCACCAAGTGACAATAACGTTCAATCAGCTTCTTCGTGTCTTCTCCCGGTAAACTAATGAACAAATCAAACTCTTTCTTGAGCAAAGCCTTCTTGCTCTTAATCATGTTCTCACTCCCCTCAAACTTAACACGTAGAGCATCCCAGATTGATTTTGAAGTTTTATCATGCTGAAGCAGAATGAAAATGTCTTCTTTGATTGCCTGCTGTAATAAACTAATCATCATCTTTTCAGCACGATACATATCTCGTTCTTGATCACTAAACTCAGAAATTGTTTTCACAACTTGTAAATCAGTACGAGGTAAAACATATTTCTTCAGAATACACTCCCATGACCTAAGATGATTTGCCTGAACCCAATTTTCGAATCTATCTTTCCACCCGTAGTACTCTTCGATACTCATCAGTTTCGGGGGCTTTTGTAATGTTCCGGTTTCGTTTTCCAAGTTCATATTCTGAGCAATGGATGCCGGAGTAGTCGGAGATGAAGCAAATGCGTTGTAGAACTCTTCACTCATGATTATGTATCACGTGTTTCAAAAACAGTTGATTTGGAGCTAAATAGCAAACAATTCTTAGGAGCGAAATCACTAAGTTATGCACTTGGAGCGAAAACTGAGATTTGATAAACTGGAGCGGAATCACCAATATGTGATTTTGAGCGAAATCAGAATATCAGCTAGGAGCGAAATCAGGAATTTGTCACCCTGGAGTGAAATCAGAAATATTTCTGGAGCGAAATCAGAATGTTTAGCAACCTGGAGCGGAATCAACAGAAAGTTTTGGAGCGAAATCAAAAGTTTGGCAGCTAGGAGTGGAATCAACAGCAATTTTGGAGCGAAATCAAACAACATCCGTAGGAGTGGAATCCGTTCGGGAGTCCAATTTGTCCATTTTTAATCCGATTTTAGCTGTGAAACTTTAAAGGGTTTGTTAATGTCCAATTTTATACAATCTGTGAAAATCTGAACTGGTTTTGACCGTTAAAACTTTCTGAAATGATAAAAGAAGGTGTAGAAGCTAGAAATTTCAATGAAATTCGGCTGTAAACTGCTGAACTCCTCCAACTGGCTCTGATACCAATTGTAGGATCGTTCGACTGATCCGAATGAGTCGTTTAGAGAGGTTCTGATCTATTTCAGGTGCGGAAAACAAGAAATAGACTTAGTAACAGCTTGATCTTCAATTAATTCACTGATTGTATTTATTTGACGTTGATTACAATCAAACTTCACACATCAGCACTTCGGCATGGAATACAAGAACTGACTACTGATTTCGCTCAGAAGCAACCTATATATAGTCCTCTGATTTCGCTCATAATGACATCAGGATAAGTTGGAGCGAAATTAACAACTTGGTGATTCCGCCCGAAATCAGTTCATATGTCATTTGGGGCGGAATTAGCAGTAAGAGCGAAATCAGCTTGTTAAACACCCTCAACATGCTACTTTCTCATAAAATGTGCCCTGAACTATACAATCTATCTTAAGACTCAAAACAAGATGAAGTCAACAGATGTATGCACCAACAGACTCCCCCTCATATGTTGAAGAATCGTAAGTGTCGAGTCTTCTAGTCTTCAATCTTGATCAGTCTCTGGGCTTCATTCTTTCATTCAGCATTAACAGACTTCCCCTAACAATGTGCTGGCATTTCTTTAATTCATCAGCATCATCTGCTTCAGGATCGTAATCTGACTTTCACTGGTTCAAGATCGTTTCCTGGCTCAAACTTTGTCTTCAAAATCGAAACCAGTCTCATGCTCTATCCACAGCATCTTCAGGAATCGGAACCTGACTCTTTAAGCATCCTCAGGATCAATCAACCTGGTTCTCTATTACTCGACTTTGACGTTGTTCCAAGATCGTCACCTGGCTCACGTTCAGCTCAGGTTATCTGCACAATCTTTACCTCAAAGTAAATTTTCTAAATTTAACAATTCAATGTATGCACTAACACTGACTCTCCCTCAGAAATAACTAAATAAACTTGATGAACCACTTTAAAATTTGATCAAAACACATTTGATTTTCAAACACATACATCTTTTCACAAGAATGTCATCATGTTTAGCACTTGGAATTTTGAAAATCAGCTCTCCAACATCAGTTATCGAAAATCTTTTTAAGTTTTTCAAAAGTTTATGCTAAAACACACCGAAAATCTTTTTGGATTTTTGATAACAAAGGAATGCAGTAAAGAAATATTTACAAACAATATTTTGTGAGTTTTGTGCAAGAGGATCATATCAGTTTTTGACAAGTCACAAGTACCGTTGAGCTTAGTAACATTAAGAATTAAACAATTCACTTAGATTGCCGATATACTGATCCACTTAAATTCTCACACAAATTTCAACTGATTCAGGATATGAGTTAGATGTTTTAAGGACTTAAACTCATTCATGTGTCCCACCTCTTGAATATACTCCCGTATCCAGATCCCAATATTCAGTCTTACAGGTGAGTATACCACAGATGATATCTGTAAGGGGTTAAATTGCGAGGGCCGTGAGATCTCAGGTCGATACTCCCGTATACGCAGAGAGATGACAGCTTCAACTTTTGGTGTGTCCCCTTTAGAGGATCTTTTATATTACAAAAGCAATGACTATCAATTTTATTGTTTCATCAATTTGCTGAGGGCGAGCTTATATTTCAAAGCATGCGGAAAGTATTCTCCGGGGACTAGGCCATTGCTTCCGCAAAATCAGAAGTCCCTGGATAATACCCCAGATATCACTGAGCATAAAGACCTAGTATCTCAGAAAGAGGGACCTTTCAAACGAGATTTCAGGGGTTACCTATATATCCAAGTAGTGTTCCCCACGAATTAAGCAAGTTTGAATTTAAGTTTATATCCCGAAAAAGCTTACTAAATGTGTAAAAACCTATCGGTATATCATCAGTGAGACCGTTTAACGCTATTTAAACAATACAATTCTTTAGCATACTGTAACTGTCTACTGATGTACTATCATTTCCTCTTCTTTGACACAAAAACTCATTTTTGATTTTATCATGTTTTTGCCTTTTTCAAATTTTCTAATGTTTTTGGATTTTCAGAAATTTTTACTCCCCCTAAAATGCAAACACATTTTAGGAAATTTGAAAACCAACTATACAATAAAGTGACAACTGATATCGAATTACTTCAATTCGCCATCCACTTGGCATAAACAATCAGAACTCCCCCTTTCAACAAACAATTTTCTCATTAAGATTTCAAAACACTTAAGTTTGTTTTAATAAAAATGATTTTTCCGGAAAATAAGTTTTGTTGATTTTACCAATTGTAGGTTAGAAAAACCACTTGTAGGGATTTGTTCATCATCTTTTACATTCAATCACTTGTAGCAAATCAAGTACAACTTAATGTCCCTGATTTACCACTTGCATGTATGCAACCTCTGTACCTCTTGTAAAAAAATATTCACAATATTCAAGCCTATGTAGGAATAAACCACTACACAAACCATTTTACCAATCAAGATGCCGATTCCTGCTTCGCACTTACAAACCTGGAAACTCCGGCAATTCACAACCTATAAACTTTAACACTTTTAAAAACTTTCACAAAAACAAGTTTAACAAGAATGATGCCGATTCCTAATCCACAATTACAAACTTGGGATCTCCGGCAAAGTCCTAAGACTTTAAGGGAAAAGAATTTCCACCCAAGTATTTTCAGACTTGAGGGTTTTCAATTCTTGCTCAGTAGCGTTATAGGTAGCCTTTTTAGTTGCATTGAACTCTTTAACCCCTTTTACTTTCCCATTAAGCATTTTCCCAAAAAATTTCTTAACATTCCCGTTAAATGCTTTCTCGACATCAAACTCAGTTTTCTCAGAATAAAACTGATCTGAGATCTTAACCTTACCAACTTTTCGTTTAATTTCTTCAAACTTCAGTGATGGAAAATCATCATCATTCACTGAATCTTTTGCCTCAACCTGTGGCTCTTCTGGCTTTGTGGAACCAGATTCATCGCCGACTTTCTCATCAACTTTCTTAACAACCCACACTTGGTTGTCTTTTGCTTTCTTTTTGTAAAAATTCTTTTTAGAACACTCACCAACCTCATAAGTTGAGTTTTCAAACAATTTGAATTTTTCGGTTGGTGGTTCAACATCAACAATTATTTTTTTCAGTTTTTCAGAAACTCCCTGTTTAATTTTAGCATTTTTCGGACAGTTCCATGCAATGTGACTAGCTTCATTGCATTTGAAACAGGTTCGAGTCTCTTTTGGATGAAACACTCCAGTTCCATTCCTTTTCTTCTCAGGAAGAAACTCCTGGTTTGATTGTCTCCAGAATGGTTTCTTCTGTTCTTCTTCTGCACTTCCACCTGAAACAAATTTTGTGTTTGGTTTAGAAATTTTGTCATTTTTGTAATTTTTAGGTGGAATAAAACCTAAACCTTTCTTTTTGTAGCTACCATTATGGTTTTGTTTCTTTTGAAAACCAGAACCAGAATTGTAACCCTTTTTCTTGTTTAATCGTTGTTGTACTCTTGAAGTGTAATTTTTAGGTTTTCCAGTAAAATTTAAATCTTTTATATCAGAAAAATTAATTTCTGTCATTTTGAAAACCTTTTTGATCATTTCAAATCTAACACTTCTTATTGGAAACTCTTTATCAGAGTATAATTTGTCAGAATCATTTAAAGTGTATGCTACTTCAAATGTTTCATCATCCAAATTTGCTTTTGATAACAAAAATTCTTTACTATATGACCGTTTAACCGATGATTTTTGACTGTTGACTGACGAACTTGACACTCCAAACTCAGATTTTGACTCAGACTCCTCATCATTATCCAACACCTGATCGACCACCTTTTTGATTAACTCAGACTCATGATCAGTGTCAGATGATATGAAAGTAATGTCAATGTTTTCTGGTAAATCAGCAGTTGTATCGGTTTTTAGCTTTATATTGACTGCTTTTTCGACTTGCTCCTCATTTGGTTTTCTGGGAGAATAATCTTCCCAGATCGGAGGCGGACACTTGTTATAGCTAACAGTCAGTTTCTTACCAGTATCCTTCTTCTTTGGCTTTTCATCATCTTTAAAGGCTTCAAAACCTGCAACAGTCGGATAAATTCGATCAATAAGATAATCAGAACTAGAGTAACTTTGTAATAAACTTTTGATTCTCTCATTCTCGATCTTCTCGGTTTCCAACTCTTGCTTCCATTTTGCACTTTCTTCGATGTAAAAGTTAATAGCTTTCTGCTTCGTCATCAATGTTGCATTCATCATTGTCAAAGCATTTTCTCTTTCAGAGTTTGTCTTTTGAAGACTAGTTACTGTTCTGTTCAAAACATCATAGGATTCTTTCACGTAATTTAGATTGAACAGTAATTGCTCTTTCATCTTCTCAAGCTCAGCCAGCTTTTCATCTTTTGCTGCACATTCCTTACAAGTTTCCAAACACTTTGTGCAAGGCTTGATGATTTCCACAATCTTTTCAATTTCTATGATCTTCTCCATCTCAACAACTTTCTCAACTTCATGTATCTTTTCTGGTTCAGCAATCTCCTCAGCAACACTTTTTACTTCTTTATTCTGAACAGTTTCCTTTGTTTGATCACCACTTTCAGACTTCTGTTTCATTTGTTCTTTTACAGCTTGTTTCTCTTTCAGCTTCTCCAAGCGATCTGCAAAATAGAAATGAAAACTTTCAGGAGAAAGATGAGTTTTAGCAACATTAATATGTCGTTCTTCTTCATCATCACTACAACTGTCGTCAGTTGGTGATTGATCAAACTCAATAGACTTTTCAGCATTATCATCCGAAGAACTAGAATTAACTGGTGTTTGATCAAAAACAACTTCCTTTTCTGAACTTTCATCATTTTGTGAACTTTCATCTGAGCTCTGTGAGCTTTTTTCAGATGCAACAGACTCTTTCTCCACATTCTTCACAGTCTCACCAATAGACTTCATCCATGTGGTAAACATATCTGGTTCTTTCACAATCTTTGCAATGAAAGCTTTAAAATCTCCTTTTTCATTTACAAACATATCCCAGCTGAATCCTTCAGGCAATCTTTCATCATCTTGATTGACCAAACAGACTTTGCTTTCAGGTGATATGTATTCATTCCAGTTAAAATCCACCAAACATGCTTTCTTTGAATCCTTGATTCTTCTACCATGAGCCACTTGCGGTTCTTGTTGTTGTTGTTGACCAACCTGTTGATAAATGGCTTTCCGGTAGTAGTCGTCTTTTCCAAAAGGATTCTGAGTTCCACTAGCTTCTCTGTTCTTGCATTCTCTTTTGAAGTGACCTTTCTCCCTGCATCGAAAACAAGTAACTTTAGATTTATCAAAACCTAAAGTAGAAACATGTGCATCAAGAAAGTCATTTCTCCCAGTAATCATCTTGAACTTTTCAGCACGTCTAAGCACGCTAGCTAGACACCATTTGATGTCCATTAATTCCATTTCTTCGGCGTCTATCTGATCATAATCCTCCTTTGTGAGCATAGGATTCCCGATACGACCAGCAACCAAACCTTCATATGATAGTAACACAGAACCAAGTAAAGCCATGTGATCTTTAGCAATCTCTTTAGAAAAACTTTGACCATCTGGAAGATTTAAGGCAATATTGCATTGTATCACATAACCACTTCCACTTTTTGTACTTTGAGAACTGAAATTTAAAGTTGTGCTTTTTGGATTAACACTCGGGTATGAAGAGAAACCACTACTACTTTTATGACTTTGATCAACTTTTTCAGATGAATCTCCAGCACTAAACGCAGTTTGGATTTTCGGGCTTCTTTCAACTTCTGGAACACTGCCTTTGTAATACATTTTTACATCCTGTTGACCACTCGAACTATTCATCCTCGCAATCTTTTGCTGTTCCAAATCTTGACTATCAATCTTCTCGATAAACTGAGAAATAGTCAATCCATCATAAACCCCAATATTTTTCAGAATCATCAAATAAGTTCCCCACTCTTTCTGCGGTAAAGCGTCCGCTAACTTGTCTACCCACTCATCAGGCTCTTTTGTAATACCAATCATCGACAAAGATCGCACCAAGTGACAATAACGTTCAATCAGCTTCTTCGTGTCTTCTCCCGGTAAACTACTGAACAAATCAAACTCTTTCTTGAGCAAAGCCTTTTTGCTCTTAATCATGTTCTCACTCCCCTCAAACTTAACACGTAGAGCATCCCAGATTGATTTTGAAGTTTTATCATGCTGAAGCAGAATGAAAATGTCTTCTTTGATTGCCTGCTGTAATAAACTAATCATCATCTTTTCAGCACGATACATATCTCGTTCTTGATCACTAAACTCAGAAATTGTTTTCACAACTTGTAAATCAGTACGAGGTAAAACATATTTCTTCAGAATACACTCCCATGACCTAAGATGATTTTCCTGAACCCAATTTTCGAATCTATCTTTCCACCC